>OY740717.1:48443597-48764540 GCA_963513945.1 Hydrotaea diabolus | reverse complement strand
ACATTCCATGCATTCTACAGTAATTAGTCTGACTAATTATACCCTCCATCATAAAAAGGGGGTATATGCACTATGTCATTTTATTTGCAACGCCTCGGAGACCCCAGTATATTAACATACTCGTATATACATATGTACTCTATGAATCATCATAAAACTCGTAGATGATCTAGCCATGTCCATCTGCCTGTCTTTGGAAGGCAAACTACAGGTCGCAGAGAAAATTTTGCCGGAACATGTACTGAAGGACTAAAGCAGTTAGTATTGAAAATGGACCAGATCGATAAAGAAGTAAAAATGTTCCCTACACAAGGCAGAGTCTACCTCTGGAAAAAACGAAAAACTTGAATTTAAAAAGACAAAATTTGAATTTAAGAAGATATGACAGTAATATCAAGAACATATGATGATGCCATAGATCAAAACACATCCTGAAAGAAAAGAGGTCGAAGTCACGCCCATATAAAAAAAACGCATGTATGGCCAAAGTAATGACAGATCGTTAAAAAAGTATACCAGAATTAAATCAAAGACTTGAAAATTATTCTATTATTCTAGTATATTGATGTTAAGTTTCACAAGAGGGCGTGGCCACACCCACACAATATTGAAATTAAAAAGACAATATTTTATGAACTTATAGAGATATATACTAAGTAGGGAAATAAATACTGTTATAACATTAAACACACCACGTTTATGTCATATGGGTTTTGAAAGCTAACCTCAATAGCGTTAGTCTGTAATGGGATTTTAAAATTGCTTCAACTTTTATCATGGAGTGGTCAGATAATGAGAACCGTATCGCTGTAATAGCGCTTTTCAAGTGTGAAATGAAAAAAACCGATATTTTCAAAGCGCTCCGGCCACTAGGGATTAGCCGCATGTTCGTCTACCGATGCATAAAACTGTTTAAGAAGACTGGAGATGTAAAAGACCGTCAGCGGTCGGGCCGCCACGTTCAATTCGAACACCGCAGGTCATCAAAGCCGTTAAATCAAGAATTCACAGAAATCCGCTCCGAAAACAGAAAATCATGGCCCGTGAGATGAATATCACGCAAAAGTCCATGAGTCGAATCATTAAAAAAGACTTGGGATTTGGGGCTTTTTAACGACGTACCAAAAATTTACTGACAGCAGCTTTAAAAAATTAGGATTGAAAAATGCAAACGTCTTTTGGTTGAGCACGCTGATAACTTGTACAGAAAAATTTTGTTCACCGATGAAAAAATGTTTACCGTTCAGAAAAATTTAACAAGCAAAATGATAGAGTGTATGCGCGGTCATCTAACAAAGTATCTGAACTGATCTCAAGGGTGGAAAAGGGTCATCACCCAGCTTCAGTCATTGTTTATCTCTTACGATGGGTTCACTGACCTGCATTTCTGCGAACAAGGAGTCAAAACATTGGCCAAAGTTTACCAAGAAACCGTTTTGAAAGCTATTGTAAAGCCCCTTAAAATTCCCTGTTCCAAAACCAGCCATGGACTTTCCAGCAGGACTCTGCGCAGGCCCATAAGGCTAAAACGTCCCAGGCCTGGCTTCGAAACAATTTGCCAGCGTTCATTTCCTCTGAAGAATGACCCGCAGGCAGTCCAGATTTGAACCCATTGGATTACAAATTATGGACGGTTTTAGAGGACATGGTTGTCGCAAAAGATACCCCGACATTGGATCAGCTATTGACTATTGGCCAGTGCGACTTAAGGCGTGTGTTAAGGCAAAAGGCGGACATTTCGCATAAGTAGATTCTTTTTGGATACAATATACATCAATCATTATATTAAAAAATATTAGGTCCAAAAACATTCATTACTTTTTATTTTACAGCATAAAACGTGTGTAACAGTATTTATGTCCCTACTAAGTATATTTATAGGGGTTATATTTGGAACATTTGATGATAGCATAGATCGAAACATATTCTGGAGAAAAAGTGGGCGGTGATGAATTTATGGCCAAAGTAGTGGATGGATCGTAACAACGTTTGAACAAAATGCAATAATGCCTCGCAAATTATAATAAACCAGGTTGTGTTAAAATTGGAAAAACAGACGTGGCATCGCCCATAAAACTTAAAGAGAGATGGATATGCCGATAATATTTTGGACATATATAGTGGCATGGAACAAAACATACCATGGTGGAAGAGTGGGCGGTGCCACACCACTTTCAAGAAATCGAATAAAACGAATAAGAAAATACGAACTGATCTTTCTGTAAAATGGGCTCCTGAGTCCGAAATTGTTATACGCTTGCCTTGTAATGTATATGAGTAGTTTCAAAATTTTTCGGTTTTTTTTCTATTTGCCTAAAACTTTGGCACGTCTTATCCGATTCACGTGAAAATGGGCAATCTTAATTGGTTCGTTCATATAATTCATAATTTATTAAATGGAATTAAAATTGTGGAAGTTACAGCAAACATTTTGTGGTTATGGCAACCAATAGGTTTGGAACATTTTGTTGTTGTAACTAATTATTAGTATTAAACATAATCAAAACGGATTGTTAAATGACATCCTTTCGTATAGCGTCCACACAAAGATCCTTTCCGATTTCATTGTCTGTCACTTTAGAAGCCTTATTTTACATTCGATTCCTTCCGAAAATCGCACAGAGCGTTACAATTGACCAACACCAATGCCCTGTAACATTGGCATATATCGGCCTAAGTTTTCGAATAGCCCCTAAACAAAGGTACCTTACTTTTGAAGTCCTGAAGATACAGAAGGCACAATTATGCCTACTTAAATTGTGTATGGTGCGTGACAAGAAATTTACTCTAACATATTAAGCCCGACTTTCCTCAAGCTCTAGACCGAAAAGCTTTAAATAGGAGAGAGTGTAGTCGGCTACGCCCGATTTACGACTATCATTCGGGTTTTAGTTCTAGAAACCACAAATTGCATTAAATCTAGATAAAATTTGGCACGAGTCACTGTTTGGACTAAGCACCGAAGTTATGGAAATTGAAAAAAATCAATTTAGATATAGTTTCCATGCATATATGTTTATCAGATTTTATGTCTTGCCAAATATTGCAACCAATCTTAATGACATTTGACACAGATTAGTTTTTCGACCATGGAACGGCGCTAGAAAATCGAATAAAATCGTTTCAGGTTGACATGTGCGTATCTGGCAAATATCAACCTTCGCTAGCCACACACAGCTGCATACGTTTTCTGAAGTTTTCCTGAACTCTAACAAGCATATCGACTGGTATTCTGTCAATTTCAGCCTCAATATTGTTAATTAGGTCTTCCAAGGTGTTGGCACACTTGATATACACCTTCGACTTCAGGTAAAATCGCATGGAGCTAAGTCTGGTAAGCGTACCCAGTGCACATCACCCCTTAAAGAGATAAGCCGTTCTGGAAACATATGCCACAAAAAATGCATGGTAACCCTCGCTGTGTGTGCAGTGGCACCATCCAGTTGCAACCATGTGTCCTCTAATTGCATTGCCTCAAAATCCAGGAAATGCCAAGAGCAAGTGATTGCTTCCGAGCAAAGCGTTTCGGAGATTGCAGTACTGCTGCTCTAACTCTCTAAATAATTTTTGAGGTTGTAATCCTCCTCTCAGGTCCCCTTCGTACATATGACACATTCCCTGCTGTTCTCAATGAAGTAACTCAATTTACAATTGATTGCCGACCAGGAACACTTCCGTGTGGGGGATCAGCTAATCGTCAACGAAAAACACGCTGTACTGCAATGATCGAGTGCGCATTTGAAAAATATGCTGCAACACAAAATGACCTCTCCTCACATGTACAATGCATGATGGCAACCGAAAGGCAGGCACACTATCCACTCTCTTCGACCAACAGTGCCGCCTGTACAATCGGATAGAAATACTCCAAAATGATAAAAAAAATGATCATCATACTGTACTCACAACTTATCGAACGGTCATATCAATAAAATGCATAAAATATGTTTAGTTGCCACAACTATGTAACGTATGTAACATCAATCATTCGGCTGTCAAAAAAATTCGGTTGTGTCAAGGAACCTGCTCTCTTAAGATCCCAACCCCAAATGTAATTTGAACACTTTCCACTCTCTTCGACCAACAGTGCTGCCCGTACTATCGGATAGAAATAACCCAAAATGATAAATATGATCATCATACTGTACTCACAACTTATTGAACGGTCATATCAATAAAACGCGAAAAATGTTTTTAGTTGCCACAACTAATGGTTTTGACAACCAATAGTTTTGCAAGCATATTGCTGCAATCATTTATTATTTAAAAATAAAATAATTCCATTACTACTTTACATACTGGACTTTAAGCCAATCGATTAACCAATTTTATTTCCAGTAAAAATCATCCATTAAGAAACTTTATCTACTTTTTCCTCGTCATGACTTTCCTTTATGTACTTTAACTGTGTAAGAAAAAAGTTTTTTCCTCTGCCTGATATTTTAATGTTTTTGGTTAATTCAAAAATTCTCTTCTTAAGATTCGGATACTTGGTATGATGCACCGATACTACAGTTTCGAAAAGTGCAAATTTCAGAGCACCATTTGACATTCGGTTGTACTGATGGAATACTAGAGTTATGTAACATCAATCATTCGGTTGGAAAAAAAAACCGGTTGTGGCAACGAATCTGTTCTCTTGAGATCCCAGTCATAAATGTGATTTAAACCATTATCAATTGGCTTTACACTTAAATGCATAATAAATATTATTATCACAATTCCTCCGCTTCGAGCCACAGTCCATTGATGGAACTATAAATTTAAAGTGGTTTGGGCTCAGGGTTATTGTCATCAACATCATCGCCATCGTCGTCGTCATCGTTGCCGCCATAGTCACTGCCGCGTTACTGCGGCTCGAGAACAATACGTGTATTTACTGAGTCCCATTATCAATGGCAAAATGTTATTATGATTATATTTCATTGGAAATATCTGAATGCGACTGACTGACTGACTAACTGAATGAAACTGACAATGATTGTAATTAATCCTATAAGAGGAAAAACTTGTTGATTTTTTTGTTGTTGCCGCCGCAGCAGTCTTTTCATTATTACGGTGTGCTCGCTCCATGGCATCAAAGGATGCCATGCGTAAAGCTCGCATGATGGCTGTATGATTTCCATGGAATTTTTATGCTTGAGTCATTCATGAGTAATGAGGCTTTAAATTAATTATTTGTTTTTTTCGCTCTAAGTACATTTATTGGGAAAATTTCTACAACCTTGAGATTTCAGACAACATTGACACTTTGTGTAGTTTGTGTTTGCAAAATTATCTGCATTGTTCCGGCTTGCCAAAACCGAAAAGAAAAACTCTGTAGAAATGTTCTGAGCTACCTTCAAATCTATCATAATGTAGTTCGGCGTTATGTTCAAGGCACAATACGAGGGCTGCAATATATATTTCTGGCCTAATCATGAAAATGCGAATATTTATCATCAAAAATGGTTTTATTGTTTTTCAAAGTATTCTCCAGCATAATCTATACACTTTTGCATACGCTCAAACCAATTGAGACACCTCCAAACCTTCAACGCTTCAACAGCATCTTCTGGCGACAAAAATCGTTGACCACGCACTTTTTTCTTGATGTGTGGGAATAAAAAGAAGTCATTGGGTGCCAAGCCAGGGCTGTACGGCGGATGACCCATCAATGCGATATTTGCCAGGTCAAAAGCCGCTGGTTTGAGCCGATGTGTGAGAGCTCGCATTGGCATGGTGAGCAATGGTTCGTATGCTCTTGTTCGTTTTTCGAATTTCACCAAAACTTCAGGCAGACAAATTGTGGTGTATGACTCAGAATTGACCGCCCTACGTTGCTTAAGCGGAACAGTCGCCACATGACCAGTTTTGTCGAAGGTGACCTTTTGCTTCGAAGTGCTTTTTCCACAAACAGCTTTCGTTGGATTTGACTCGTCTTCGTAGACCCACACGGTTGATTGATGTTTTGTTTTGGGCTCATACGCATAGATCCATGATTCGTCACCTGTAACGATATTGTAAACGCCTTTTGACGCACCGCGATCGTATTTTTTCAATATTTCTTTGCAGTGATTGTCAAATTGTGCGGGATCCAACGAGAACAAACCTTTATTACGGCAAAATGTTCATTCAGTATCGAATGTAATGTATGCTGGTGGAAAAATGCCCAATGATAACTTTATCTTACAGTATGTCACACGACAATCCTGCATTATCAGTTCACGCACGGCATCAATGTTCTCTGGCACAACGGCCGTTTTTGGACGACCTTCGTCTTTAAGCGAGCGTCGGCCACGATTGAATTCATTAAACCAGTTTTTCACAGTGCTACGGGATGGTGCTTCATCGCCATGCAAACATTTAAGTTCATCGATACACTCGAAAGTTGTGAAAATGATCGCAGTAAAATGTTCACGAGTTAATTCCATTTTTTGCCAAATTAATTTTTTCAAGTCACTGTAAACAACACAAATAATGGTCGCACGTCAAAACGTTCTGGGATCAAATATATCAAACTTTCCAAGGGAAATGTCAGATGGCGCCAGGCCAAACTTAGTGTTGGCTAGACCAGAAATATATATAGCAACCCTCGTATCTAACTGAAAGGAGATTTTTTGTAAATGTTAATGATGACTCAAAAATTTGTGTTATTAAATCTGGTGTACCTCGAGGCAGTGTTTTGGGCCCAGCTCTGTATACGACATTCACTTCTGATATGCCTGTAACTAGCAAAGTAAAAATAGCTACGTATGCGGACGATACAGCAATACAAGCCTCTAGTCAATCGCCTTTGAAGGCTTTCAGTAATGTTCAAAAACAACTCGATTTGACTAATGCCTGGCTAGAGAGATGGAATATAGAATTTTATGCAGACAACTCCTCTTACGCGACCTTCACTTTAAGAAAAGAAAACTGACCTCCAGTATTATTAAATGGTATATCAGTATTTCTTTTTTAGCATGTATAAAATATCTGGACCTTCGTATAGATAGACAACTGACATGGAAAGATAACATCGAATCTAAAAAAAAGTAGTTGAAAATAAAGACTCAAATAATGTATTGAAAATCAGAACTTGCTTTAGAGAACAAGGTTCTACTGTACAGATAAATATTGACACCAATCAAGACATACGGAACTGAACTGCTAGTAATTCGAATGTAGAAATCCTTCAGAAATAAAGCCTTCAGCTCTCAGTTTAATCACAAAAGGTCATTGGTATATAAATAATAAATATATATATATAGTTGTCTCAGTGTTCGTTATATTAAATGCGAGATTTTTTGAATTAGCTCATACAACTTAATAGCATCCTTATGTTTTAGCCATAAGTCTACTTGATGATTCCAATGGGGTGAGGTGATTAAAACGACCTCATACTTGTATTCTAGACCTACCTTTTTTTTTAGTAAAATGTATTAAAAATGTAACACAAGATGTACTTGTGGTGCTCGTTAAATACTAACAAATTTGTTATTTTTAAGATTTTATGAAATTTGCTTAATATTGTAGTATAAAAAAAGATTGCAAATAAAGAAAATAGAAAAAAAAGTTTTCCAACTACTCAGCTAACAACATTGCTAAATAGTTTAGTTAATTGAATACATATTATTAAAATACATTTGTAGCCTGTAAGGATCTAATACCATAGACTAAATAAAAAATGAAATGAAATCAGGACGAGAAGTGATTTCATCCAAATAAAAAGAAACATCTTTAATTGTAAAAATAAGCGAAGATTTGGCGCTCTATTGAAAGATTAGCCACTGAACTTTATTAAATTTTTCATTTAAATATTTGAACCAATTATCCAATCCGACCTTTAACATTAAATTTGTACTTAAATACATTAACTTGTACACGATTTACATGTCTCGCTAATTGATAAAAAAAAAGGAGAAACCAAATAAAATAACAAAGTACACTCTTTAAATTAATATTTTATACCGCCATTTCCTTACCATGGGAAAAAGTTTTGCCTGTACTCGAAACGAGTTTTCCAACTTCAAAAACAACGAAATCTTCTTTATCCACTCAACAATATTTTCGGTAAAGCCTTTGAAATTTTCGCTTCCCTGCCCCCCTTGTGAGTTCGAGTATAAATCACGAAATCTTTTTCGGTTTTTTTCTCGTTTGTTAAAGGGAAAAACGTGTTAGTATTTCGTTTGAAAAATGTTTTTGCTCCCTCCCAAAACAGGAACTGCTATAAAGAATTTATAAATCCTTATAAAAACGATTTCGTTGGTGTTGTTGGCTGTTGCTTTTTCCCGAAATTTGCGTGCTTTGTGCAGTCGTAGTTGAATCGGTTTCGCTGATTCGAAAAGGGTGTGAGTTTTTTTGCAACCAGAAACTGTCAATTGAAGCCTGAAGCCGAATGGGTGTACATTGCAAAAACTAGCCCAAAAAACATGTAAAGCTCATTAGGTTGGTAGAGGCCAAAACTTATGCACTAGGTGTGTCCCAACTTGGTTTATCACAAAAATTTTGATTTGTAAAGCCAATAAGTGACGTTTTCCCAAGTTAGCTTTACGTATTCCATAAGGGATCACTTTTTTCTCCATGAGTTGATTTCATCCTTATACAATCCCAAACTGTCTTCAAATTGTTTAACATTAGCAGTATTTACTATTGGTCTCTAATAATATGTTAAATTTCAGCGACATCTAAATTTGTAGCTTCTAGATCTGCCGGAACTCGAATCATAAGGGAACTTTGTGTTGGCGCAATTCAAAAAATACTTGTATGAATTTTAAGGGCCGATGTTGATTTTTAATAAAACACAAATTATTTAAGAAATTTTTGTCATTTCTTTTTATTATGTTAATGATGGTATGATTCAATTCTGTATGGAACTAAATATTGGCCAAATGGCCGCCGAGATCTCGGCGGCACACCTTCATCCGATGGTTCAAATTTTCGTTGAAGCTAAGGCATAATTGCGGTTATATGCCGTTGATGTGCCGAATTATTTCATCTTTTAGCTCTTAAATTGTTGTTGGCTTATCGAAGTACGCTTTTCTTTAAAATAACCCCAAAAAAAGTCCATCGGTTTCGAATCACACGATCATGGCGGCCAATTAACATCGCCACAATGTGAGATAACACGGCCATTGAGTTTGTCGCGCAAAAGAACCATTGTTTCGTTAGCTGTGTGGCAAGTGGCACCGTCCTGTTGAAACCACATATCGTTTACATCCATATCTTGCAATTCGGGCCATAAAGGTTCGTTATCATCGCACGTTAGCGAACACCGTTCACAGTAACTGCCTCAGTTTAAAAAAATACGGCCCGATGATTCCGCCAGCCCATAAACAGCACCAAACAGTAACTCTATGTGAGTGCATTGTTTTTTCGACAATCACTCTTGGCTTATAATTGACGAATCCACTGAGGTGAAAATGTGCCTCATCACTTCAATTTTCATAATAAGCCTGAACTTAAACGCGTTGCTCGCTTGTGTATCTTTCCATGGTTCAAATTGACTTAGTCTGAAATTGAGAAATATCAAATGAAATGCAGAAAAAAACGCAGGTTTAACCACTCTTTGTTACTGATATTTTATATTATATGCCGCTCATTACATTCGTTGCTTTTCGTTTTTTATGTTACAAACTTTAGCTCTAAGACATGATTCCCAACAGCATAGGGTGGTGTAGAGTAAAGGGTCTTTTCTTTGTCCAAGTGGGTCGTTCTACTCGTAGGACCCGTTGAGAGATTATGTCTTTGATTTTGAAAAACTGTTCAATGAGTGGGTTTCTATACTATCCACCATAGAATGGGAGCATATATAAGTTTGCCAATCAAAACACTTATCTGCGATCCTATAATGTATATATATTATAGATCGTCATAAAATTCGAAGACATGTCCGACTGTTGATAAAATGATTCAGTTGAAACGAAATTAGCTTAAGTCGAGCCACTTATATATAAGTACACGCAGAGAAAAGATATGGTTACACTATGGTCACCACAACAATAATATGTTCTCTACAATCAAAGCATGTTCGTCGCAACCATAGCATTGTTTTCGACAACAGTATGATTGCGACAATGTAAGTATTGTTGAAATGTAACAATAGTATTATTGTCAAATTTAGAAATGAAAATATGGTTATAGCAACCATATACACATGGTTGGTGCAACAAAAGTATTGTTGTTTAACATTTATGTTAGCACTAATATGATTACGGCAATCATACCGTAACTTAAAATCTGCCTGCACTTAAGTATATAGGCAGTGACCATAGTTTAATCACATTTTTTCTTGGGGTCTAAGGATGGTGAAGTAGCACTCACCCCTGCTGGAAGCTAACAGTATTTTCGGCTGCCGTTGAAATATATATTTTTTGTTTCTTGAATGAAATGTTCAATAAAAACGTGGCCTCAATTCTGGCTATTAACTTATTGAAATGCAATTTAGTATAACTTGCTTGATAAAAATCTCTATTTTTGAATAACAACATTACCTAACCCTAATGATTAATTAAGGGATCATATTATGGTTGCGTGTGAATCATACTATGGTTGTGAGGATCATACTATGGTTATATTAGAAACATACTATGGTTGTGAGGATCATTTTATGGTTGTGGAGATCATAGTATGGTTGAGTGTGAATCATACTATGGTTGTGGGGATCACAGTATGGTAATGTGTGAATCATACTTTTGTTGTGAGGATCATAATATTTTTGTGTCACAACCATATACCCAACAATAGTATGATCCTCTTCGAATATTGTCACCCCAACCATACTTTTTTTCTGAGTGTAATTGGCTTTGAATTTCTATGGAAAATGGACCAAACAATTAGGCAAAACTATGGATAATAATAAATGATAAAATTTCGTCATGAATAAGAATATCTCATTCATTTAACCATTTGAGGTCTTGACCCATGGGTTTAAAGTCTCTAGGACCCAAGGGGAAAACTCGGCTTATGTTTTATGAAAAATGCATCTTAAAAGAAAAAAATTCTTGACGAATCAGAAAATATAATTTTTTTACAATTCAAAGAAATTGAAGGCCTTGACCCATTTTATGATTCGGCTAACTTTGAGACCTTGACCTACGAGCGAGGGACCTTCCAGCTGCCCCCTAATTTCCGGGGGCATATGGTTATCCAGCAACATTGAAATTGTCTACCAAATATACACCTTCTCTTAAGATTTGTAGCAATTTGCACCTCGAAAAAAACCGGAGTTCTTGAACTTTGGACATAAGCGAATTAAAAGGGTTTTGGGGGGTTGACCAGTTCCTAAGGGCCCTAATACCGGCCACCTTGAAATAAGGATATAAGTGTTTTAAAAAAACAATACAATTTCTTCGGCAATCAGAAAACCACATTAATTTTCGAATTCGAAGAAATTTAAGGTCTTTACCTGTTAGTCAAAGGTCCTAGGGCACCGAAATATAGCTTCATTCAAACATTGACATACTCGTATAAGTGGTCAGTAACATTTACATTTCCTGAATTATCTGAATATGACATACATTTTACGATTTAAAGATGAATTAAAGGCCTCGACCGTGGTCTTGGTCTTTGGATACAGGGACCCTAAAACCAGCACGTACCGTTTGTAGAGCGATGGGTATCCAGAAACACATACATTTACATTTATTTAAGATTTGTGTAAACTTAGAACACGGGCCGGTCCATACGGACTTTAAAGGTTCAAAAGTGGCCTCCTTGAACTATAGATATATGGGTATTAAAGAACAATAAAATTCCTTAACAATTCCTAATATCATTCTAATTTTAATATTAGATTGATTTTAAGTTACTGACCCATGGACATATTAACCAATAACAGTTCCTTACAAACACAAAGCTTTTCAATTCAGAAATAGTAGAATTTGTTGAAGAATTTGAATTTTACTATTAGGTTGACTTAGAGGACTTAACCAATGGACCCTGGAAATGGACCCAAAAGCCTTTTAGGGAGACAAGGTTATCCAGAAACAGTAACATTTTCTTACAAATCCAAATATGTTCCTACGAGTAGATTGAATAAAAATTGGGCCAAAACTCGTATCGTTCCATACGGGCCGAAAATTCGGCCTCCTTCAACTATGGGCATAACGTTTTGTCAAGAATCCTAAAATTACATTTATTCATTATATTGATAATATCTGAGGCATTAGTATATAGGTTAAAGGTCCCTAGAGTTCCAAAAATAAGGTGCTTTAGAACACTGACAAATGGTTTCACAGAAACAGTGGATTTTTCTGAATTATCTTAATATTTTTTAGCTTTAAAGATTTGTCCAATATTTTTTTGTTATTTTTTACTATATAAGGCTCTTATCTACCGGCTCCCCTTTATACCCTTTCGGCCCTATTCTACTTATTCTATTCTATTCTACTTATTCTATAGACATATTATAAAAAAATTGAAATTTTCTGCACATAGAAAAAAAATATGGTTGGGATAACAATATTCGAAGAGCATCACAATATTGTTGGGTATATGGTTGTGGTTCAACAATATTATATGAATGGTTATTTGTGGTACAACAATATTTTAATCCTCACAACAATAGTATGATTAAAATACAACCATACTATGATCCTCACAACCATAGGAAGATTCACACTCAACCATACTATGATAATAATATTGTAACATTTCAACAATATTAATATTGCGGCAATCGTACTATTGCCAAAATTAAATTCTAAAAACAATACTATGGTTGCAACTAGCATACTTTTATATCGAAGAACATATTATTATTGCCGTGACCATATAGTAACCATATTGTTTTTCTGCATGCAGGCCTTACCACCAATTACCAAATATCACCTTAATGCCTTACTTCAACGCAATCCATGGTGGAGAATATAATAAATATATAAAATATATAAAAGCTTCGGCTTATTTGTTTCAAATTGATCTCATAAGTTTAAGGTTATGAAAAGCCGGTAAATAAAAGCATAGATATATGTGACAGCGCATAGAAAAAGGGACCTAAGGGTAAAACAAAATCAATTCTCTTTATTTTTTTTTTTGATGTAGACAACATCTGAGCATCGAATGAGACCGATCCCATGCCTCAAAAGTATCCCTCCCAGAGATATGCACGTTTTATGACAGTGAAGTCGACGATTCTAAGCGCAAATAGAAAGGGACCTAATGTTTAAAATGGCTCTCCTAAACAAAACTTTTCATCAACTTTTCACTTTTTTTTTATGTGGACAACATCTGAGCATCGAATGAGACCGATCCCATGCCCCAAAAGTGTTCTAAGCGCAAATAGAAAGGGACCTAATCTTTAAAATGGCTCTCCTGAACAAAACTGGTTTTTAACCTTAGGTCCCTTTATATTTTGCGCGTCACATATGGACATTCAACATCAGTAACACAAGTTAAAAGACACAAGTTTAAAAAAAGTTAAAGGGTTTTTACCTTGCACGACTTTGCTAGTAAGAGATTTTTCACTAAGCTAATTAGAAGCAATGGTATATAATCCATTATAATCCCAACAATGTATTATCCGTTCAAATCTACCTTTAAATAGTGTGCCGGTATTAAACAGCTTACTGATTTGAAACATGTTGCGGCGTTTATTCCTTAATGGACTGATGAGGAGTCAGTAGGCTTGGATCCATGGAGCCGCAGCAGTACAAGTACTCATTATATACGACGGTAATTCACCGAAAATGTAAACTTTTCTTATTCTGAGACATTATCATCCCATCTGAGGATACCCTATGATGTGTGTTCGTTATAGAAGTATCGTGCATAAACAACAATTTGAACATTTATTAGTGCTCATATGAATGTTTATAAAGAGCACATGTAGAGATGTTGTTAATACAATAACAAAAGCAACAACAACACAACAAAAACTAAATCACAAAACGAATATGATGGAAGAAAAAACAAATCACGAAAACAAAATGCGAAACGAGAAAAAGTTAAGAGCATAACTACTCGTACTCGTCCTAGGTACGTATGAACGTACTCGTACGACGATGTGCATCTATGCATGAGTGCATGTGTATGTTTTACTCTCTTAAGTATTTGTTTACCTAATGGATACGAGGACTCTTCAATACACAACACACTCACACATACAGTACACGTAACCGAAAAAATTTTCATACATGGGGAAAGCAACCAACATCCAACTAAACAAATGCGTTTCCTTGTTTTAGATGCGTTTGTGTGCGTGCGTATGTGTAAGAAAGTGTATAGTTATAACGTCCCTGCAAGAATTGCAATGATTGTTTCATCGCCAACGATATTTAGAGACTTTAGAGACACTTCGTAAAGTCTATTTTACGATGAAAGACCATTTTACAAAAACAAAATACACTGCTATTGTATTTTCGCGCCTTAGACATGTTTTTTACGATTGTTTACTTATGCACAGTTGACAGTTACTTCAATGTTGGAGCAAAAGAGGAAATAAAAAAAAATCTCTTTTTAGTTACATTCAGATTGTTAGAGTGATCGGTAAGTAGTTTTCTGTGAAACTTTCGAAAATTTTTATTTTAAATAAGGGGAACTGATGTTTTTGCAAGACTCGAATGCTCTCGATATTTCAGATTTAAAATTTGTATACTTTTTTTCAAAATCTTTCATTTCTGGTTGAATTAACATAATCAGAAACGAGTTTTTATAGTGTTGAAGTCTTAAGAGGACCCCAAAAATACTCGTATTACTGTACTAAACATAGAGCCCTTTTGAGATGTTAAAGGATTGTGCAGTGAATGTGCACTTAGTTTAGTGCATACATTTAGCTCTTACACTTCAACTCACCCACAGTTCCTTGCGAACCTGTTACTCTCTTTTCTCACCATCGGGGCTCTATCGACCGATCGTAGGCGGTATAAACTTAACATCACCATGGGGGAAATTCCATCGCACAATGTATGTCGGGAAGCAAAGTTTACAGCCCCGACAGCGGACCGGATCTAGTATTCCAACCAAATGCCTATCTTAAATACTTAGTAGGGACATAAATACTGTTACACACATTTTATGCTGTAAAATAAAAAGTACTGAATGTTTTTGGACCAAATATTTTTCAATATATTTGTTGATGTATATTGTATCCAAAAAGAATCTACTTATTCCAAAATATCCGCATTTTGGGTTTAGGCATGCATTCAGTCGCACTGGACAATCGTCAATAGCTGCACGAACCTCTTCCATTGGAAAATTTTCCACAGCTCGAACCAAAGCGGTCTTAAGAGATCCAATGTTGGGGTATCTTTTGTGACAAACCTTGTCCTCTAAAACCGTCCACAGTTTGTAATCCAATGGGTTCAAATCTGGACTGACTGAGGACCAATCTTCAGAGGAAATGAACGCTGGCAAATTGTTTCGAAGTCAGGCCTGTGCGGTTTTAGCCTTATGAGCCGGCGCAGAATCCTGCTGGAAAGTCCATGACTGGTTTTGGAACAGGGAATTGTTAAGAGGCTTCACAACAGCTTCCAAACGGATTCTTGGTAAACTTTGGCAGATTTTTTGACTCCTTGTTCGCAGAAATGCAGGTCAGTGACTCCATCATAAGAGACACCCCACCAAACTATGACAGAAGCTGGGTGATGACCCTTTTCCACCCTTGCTTAGATGCTTGCTTAGATGACCGCGCATACACTCTATCATTTTACTTGTTAAATTTTTCCTGAACGGTAAAAATTTTTTCATCGGTGAACAAAATGTTTCTGTGCAAGTTATCAGCGTGCTTCGCCAAAAGACGTTTGCATTTTTCAAACCTATTTTTTTAAAGCTGCAGTTAATAAATGTCCGGTACGTCGTTTGAAAGCCCCAAGTCCCAAGTCTTTTTTAATGATTCGACTCTTGGACTTTTGCGTGATATTCATCTCTACTTTTCGGAGCAAATTTCTGTGAATTCTTGATTTAACGGCTTTGATGACATGCGGTGTTCGAACAGAGCGTGGGCGGCCCGACAGGTGGCGGTCTTTTACATCTCCAGTCTCCTCAAATAGTTTTATGCATCGGTAGACGAACATGCGGCTAATCCCTGTAATCGCTGTAATAGCGACACGGTTCTCATTTTCTGACCACTCCATGATGAAAGTTGAAACAATTTTAAAATCTCGTTACAGACTAACGCTATTGAGATTAGCTTTTTAAACCCCATATGACATTAACGGGGTATGTTTAGTTCTACTAGTGAAATGGGTGTGTTCAATGTTGCCCCTACTGAGTACACTTTTAACGCATCCATACAAAATGTTCTTAGAACAGATAAACGCTGATGACTTTTGCCACAAAAAAAAAAACGGAAGCGAATTGGATCGTGGAATGTTAGAACGCTAATTGAACCTCTAGACTAAATCAGCTTTGCAATGGATTAACAAACTAATAATGGGCCTTAGTGAAACAAGATGGCCAGAATTGGACGAAACTAAAACTGCACTTTTAAATGAATCCGACATTCAGACGCCACTCTCATTTCAGATGAGCTTTTTTCTGAATGTCGGATTCATTTACGTACAATACACATCTGTGTCACTTTAAAAATGCTCTAATACAACGTGGCTATATAGAGTTATTTGATCAATGTATCTTTTGCGGGAAACATTTCCTCTCCAAGCTCAACACTATTAAGCCCCTAAATGGATATCGTGTACGATGATTTTTATCCAGATAGCGTAACTATAACGTCACTAAATGGATGCAACATGTTTGCAGGGTTCATACTTATGTTGCATGCCCACATACAAAGTTGCACACACTCTTAAGCACTCTGACATTCTCAGCGACATGTAGTATGCAGCGTTGCCGTTTTGGGCTTTTCCGAACAAAATTGGTCGGATGGAATTAAAACTTTAAGATTTGATCGGATGGTCGTTCCACTTGAATTTTGGTAGGTTTTGGACATTATCGTAAATTTTTTATTTGTGTACTGGACTAAATTCTCATTGTTTAAAATAATACGCTGCGCGAACGCTGTTGACTAGTTCTTGCGACTGCGCAAAGGACTTGACAATGTTCTGCGTTACGCTTCTTTGCTTTTTATTAACATCCATTATGGGATGGAGTGTTTGCAACACCTTGAAAAAATGATTCTAGATTATTTTTAGAGTGCAAAATCACTTAATTCACTTTATAGTGGTTGGTTTATGGACTAATGGACTTGTGGCCCTATCTCCTCCTTATTACTTAAAAGTTTATAAAGGATGATCCATCTTGAGGTATTTTTTCAGATTTTTTTACAGATGTCGCGTTAGTTGTGTTCAACTTTATTTTTTTTTTTCTTTTCAGTTTTGTTTGCCATTTCATCATGGAAAGAAATATTTACACCGAAACAACGTATCAAAATATAATGGAAATGAGCGTTCGGTGAGAAACTGTTTTCGACCACAATTTTGTTCAGTGAAGAGGCACATTTCTCAGCGACAACGTCAATAAACATAATTGCCGCATTTTGGCAGAAGATCAACCATAAGAGATTCATTATACCCAGAGAAAGCCACGGTCTGATGCGGTTTATGGGCTGGTGGAATAGTCGGTCCATATTTTTCAAAAATGATGATGGTCGGAACGTAACCATGAATGGAGCTCGATATCGGATCTTTTTGTTAGCTGAAATTCAAGCCCGGATTTAACAGGACGGCTCCACTTACCATACAGCTGCTCAAGCAATGGATGTATTAAGAGGTCATTACGATGAGCAGCCAATTTCATGTTTTGGACCGGTGAGATGGCCGCCTATATCGTGTAATATCGCAGCTATAGACGCCAAGTCCAAATTCTATGCTGACAAACTAGCTACGATTCAGGTTTTGGAAGCCAACATTAGCGTGTCATTAAAGTCATACCGGTCGAAATACTCGGACAAGTCATCCAAAATTGTACTCCCAGAATGGACACCCTGAAGCGTATTTGCGGACAACATTTAAAGAAAATTATATTCAAAAAATAAATGACATAAAATGTCCTTTCGAAAGAACAACAAATATTCCACATTTTATTTAATTTTAAGAAATGTTTTTATTTTGAAAAAATAACTTTAGATCACCCATTATATATATGTGCATATAAATGTATTTTCAGGTTCTGCTAGATGGTATGGATTTTAGGGACCCTAAAAGGTCGAATAAGTTAAAACGAGCAACCATTCATATATATGGGTTCTCAAATTAAAACAAATTTCTATACGAATAAACGTATTGATTTTATTATTGTAATTTAACTGAGATTTGGGTTTATAAAAGTGTTTTTTTTTTTGATGTGTGGGTTTCAAGAAAAATAAAACGCATAAATTTGTATGTTATGGTCAAGAATTTAGCTTGATTACGTATAAAGATAAAGGTTTGCCATTTTGTATTAAAAATGACTTCGAGCAAGTAACAGCCGCGTCTGGCTCGAAAAAATTCGAGCCGAGAGGACCAATTTATATTAGCAATAATAACACACCAAATATTCTCTTCCAAGGCGTCAAATGTGTCGGACACGATCTTGGAGGCCACAGGCCCACGACGCGAGATAATGCGCTCACCAAAAGTTTTCTTCACCATATTGATATTTCGCTGTTGTTTGTGGTGCATGTAGCGCCGTCTAGTTGGAACCAAATATCGTCAAGATTCACGGCTTCAATTTCAGGTAGCAAAAAGTCCGATATCATGGCGCGATAGCGAGCACCCCTAACGGTAACGTTCCATCATCATTTTTGAAATAATATGGACCGATGATTTTACCAGCCCATAAACCGCACCAAACCGCGGTTTTCTCTGGGTTAAATGGCACTTATTGAATATCTTCTGGTTGTCGGCAATTTTGCTTATTGAAGTTGACGTCATGCAAGAAATGGCCTCATCACCGAAAAAAGTTTGGCCGAAAACAGCTGATTTTCCCGTTTCTCAACAAACCCTCATTTCCATAATACAATTGCCACCGTTTAGGAAATTATATTCAAAAAATAAGTGGCATAAAATGTCCATTCGAATGAACAATAAAGATTCCACGCTTGGTTTGAATTTTTGTTTTTTTTTTTATTTTGAAAAAATACCTCTAAATTTATCGAGCTTTACTTACGGACCTGAACCCAAAGAAACGTCCGATATAGGGATATTAATATTTAAGTAAACAAATGAAACCGATTATAATTGTGAACATATGCATAATTAAATTCAAACCAATTTCATTTCGAATCTAAAATGTGTTTTAAGAGTTTACAGAAGGAGAAATGTTTACAAAAAAAAAATAAACGATCTCATCGGGGTCCGTATTACAGCCATATGGATCATAAATATATTTACTGATATAAAAAATATATAAACTACGGTCAGTCCGAAACTGGAAATACAGGGTAGTCCAACCATAATGCACGATGTCAATTGTGAGTCACACCTACACGATAAGTTTTTGCCCAACTTAATTTGACATTTCTTTGTTTTAGAATTTGCAAATTCAACTATTAAGTGTTACATAACTGAGCAGCGTTTTAAGATTGTTGAAGCCTTTTACGGAAATGTGCGTTCACATCAATATACATTTTGTACACTTCGTGTTCTTTTCGGTCAGATTAATCTACTAAATGTGTCCACAATCGAGAGAATTGAGCTCAAAGTTAAACAAACCGGGCCGGTAGGAATGCGAAAACACCTGTGCATGCCCGTCCAGTCCGTTCTGCCATCGTTCTGTCATCGAGCCGTACTTCTTAGAAAATGACGTTGGCCATGCAATTACCGTGAATGTATTCGCTACGAGATGATAACTGACTTTTTGTGACCAGAAATTGAGGATATGGACCTAATGGCTCTTTTACTAGAGTAAGTCAATGGCCATGTTCTATCATGTTATTAATTGGACGCCAGGGTCATTTAATTTTACGCCGTTGAAATTCTTTCTTTGGGGATATTTAAAGAAAAAGTTTACGTCAATAATCCAAGAACAGTTCAAGAGCTGAAGGGCGTGATAATTCGGCACATTAATGACAATGATGATCCATTTTTTCTCAGAGTCATTGATTCAAACCGTGTTACGAGGGCATATCAATAATTCCGTGACTTTTCGAATAAAACACGGTTTATTTTGTAAAAAAAAAAAATATTTTTCAACATAGTCTCATTTAAGCTCAATGCACACTCAACGTTTATCCAATTATTGTATCCCTTCAAAAAACATAGGATATTTCGAAGTCCATAAAATAGGCATTTGTTTGATCAATAATTTCATCGTTGGAGTTGAATCTCTTTCCACCGAGCCATTTCTTTAGGTTTAGAAATAGGAAATAGTCACTGGAGGCTAAATCTGGAGAATATGGCGGATGAGGTACCAATTCGTAACCCAATTCATGCAATTTCGCCATTGAGACTGCATACGTGTACATCCGGCAATTTTAGTCGGCTACATTGCGTATTCATACGTCCTCCTTTCGGAGAACATGTCCTCCGTTTTGACCGCTGTCATCCTGTTCTCCGTCTTTTTTCCGAAAACGTGAAATTTGTCCTCCTTTTCTAAAGGGTGGTTAAATTTTAAGGGCCGATGTTGATTTTGAATAAAATACAAATTATTTAGGAAATTATTGTCATTCCTTTTTATTATGCTAATATTGGTATGGTTCAATTAGGTATGGAACAGAATATCGGCCAAATGGTCGCCGCGACCTCGGCGGCACACCTCCAACCGATGGTCCAAATATTCGATGACGCTGAGGCATAATTGAGGTTCTATGTCCTTAATGTGCCGAATTATTTCATCTTTTAGCTCTTGAATTGTTGCTGGCTTATCGACGTACACATTTTTTTCAAATAACCAGAAAGAAAGAAGTCCAAAGGTGTCAAATCACATGATCTTGGCGGCCAATTAACATCGCCACGACGTGAGATAACACGGCCATTGGATTTGTAGCGAAAAAGAGCCTTTGTTTCGTTATCTGTGTGGCAAGTGGCACCGTACTGTTGAAACCACATATCGTCCACATTCATATCTTCCAATTCGGGCCATAAAAAGTTTGTTATCATCTCAAGGTAGCGAACACCATTCTCAGTAACTGCCTGACCGGCCTCATTTTGGAAAAAATTCGGCACGATGATGCCGCCAGCCCATAAACCGAACCAAACAGTTACTCTT
Organism: Hydrotaea diabolus; assembly: GCA_963513945.1. Lineage (NCBI taxonomy): Eukaryota > Metazoa > Arthropoda > Insecta > Diptera > Muscidae > Hydrotaea > Hydrotaea diabolus. The sequence goes on along the minus strand of OY740717.1, from coordinate 48,743,495 downwards.
TGTGGGTGCATTTTTTTTTCGACAAGCACTCTTGAAGTATCATTCGCCCAAATGCGGCAATTTTGCTTATTGACGAATACACTGAGGTGAAAATGTACCTCATCACTTAAGATGATTTTCTTGGAAAATTGATCATCCACTGTTGCCATTTTTTGCCACCATTCTGACAATTGATGATGACCATGGTTCAAATTGAGTTAGTCTGAAATTGAGAAATACCAAATGAAATGCAGAAAAAAACTTGACCTTTACGTATACTCCTTGTAGAATAATTCTTAAAAAAATTATAAACTAGAAAATGCATTTTTGAGAATTTCTAGCTGTACTTTACGCAAAAATTCGAGATGTAAGCATACTTATATAATAATGTCGAATGTTTTACCAATAAATTGCGTTGTTTCAAGTGCATACAAGCCCCAGAAACCAATACTACTGGGGAAATGTATACAGTAGGGTGGAGTGAAAACATGCTTTTTTTATAATTTGAAAATGTTAACCTCGGAATGAGATGTAGTCTGGGTTCCTAAAGAGGGGAAAAATAAAGAAAAAAATTTAAAAAAAATTTTAGGGGTCGCGCCACTCCCTAGAAATTTGGAAATTATCGCTATTTTGGCGTTGATTTTAGAAAAATCCTAAAAATTAACGACTTAACTTATTCGAAATTTAAAAGTTTGAGCTTGTTCAGTGCCCAAACAAAAGTATTTGAGGCAAATATGAGGATAATCGACTAATATTTGTAGCTTTGGTGGCGATTTCATTGTTCAGTCAATTTTCTGAAGAAGGGACGATTTGACTTATTTTACTTTTTGAAATTTTTGAACAATGAGAAAAATTTTTTTAAATTTTTTTATGCCCTTATTTCATTGTTTACGCTATTGCAAACATTTATTGACATAAAACTTTTTAGGATTTTTCTAAAATCAAAGCCAAAATATCGATAATTTCCAAATTTCTAGGGAGTGGCGCGACCCCTAAAAATTTTTTTAAATTTTTTTCTTTATTTTTCCCCTCATTAGGACCCCAGACTACATCTCTTTCCGAGGTTAACATTTTTTTTTTTGAATTTCACTCCACCCTAGTATACAGTACTATAATGTTCTAAAGGATTACTATAATGTTCTATGAATTACATAATAAGGAATAGTTTTTTTAAAGATAACTTCACTGAATTTTCCACAGTTTGGCTGTTACGGCCAAGAACGGTGAAAACATATAAAATATATTAAAATAATTTACTTTTTCACCTCATTTATGGCTAGAATTGGAATAAAAACAGGAAAACAAAATTTCAATTCGTTTAAGCAATATTGCAGTGAGAAAAATTGCATGTTCTTCGAAAAAGAAATTTTTAGCCGAAATATACATGGTTCCATAAAATACGAACGATAACTAGACTAGCAAAACCGAAATGGGGTTACGTTAGATTCGATACAAACTTCGAACAAGGAGAAGGTGGTTTTTCGTCAGAAAACTATTTTATTAATGGCAACACTGGTTAAAGGCATATAACCTTCGTCGAATCTGAAACAAATGCCGTTTTTTTTTTCTTGTTATACCCTCCACCATACAATGGAGGGTATATTAGTTTTGTCATTCTGTCTGTAACACCTTGAAATAATCATCGGAGACCCAACAAAGTCTATATATTCTTGATCCTCGTAAAATTCGAAGACGATTTAGCCATGCTGTCCGTCTGTTGAAAACCAGATAGAGCCTGCATGAAAACAGCTAGGGAGCTCAAATTCGGCACAAATATGTGTAGTTAACTTACATGGTTGGTATTGAAAATGGGCTATATAGCTCTACGGGAAGTTGGTGTTGGAGGCCCTCAACTGAAACTACCTCATGAAAATTAGTTTTTTATTTGGAAATATCCGTCCAGTTTCTTGAGCAAAATCGCTGAAATTTTGCAAATAATAATCTCTATACAGGCGCAATCATATATGTAAAAATGGTTTAGATTTTGCCACCATTTCTTGTACCTCCCATACAAACGGACTTATGGGCCTTGAGAAATAATATGACTATAACTCACCACAAACTTGACCTATCGAAATGAAACTTTACACATCAAGATTTCTATATACAACACACTTATACGCTGAATTCGGTTGAGGTCGGAAAAGTTCTACTGGTACCTCCCACACTAACGGTCTCATGGGCCTTGAAAAATAATATGACAATAACTCACCACACACTTGACCTATCGAGACGAAATAATCGGCATAAAGATTAATATATAGAACAGACTTTTACGCTAAATTTGGCTTAGATCGGAAAGGCCCTACTGGTACCTCCCACACAAACGGTCTCATGGACCCTGAAAATAATATGACAATAACTCACTACAAACTTGACCTATCGAGATGAAATTTTCTACATAAAGATTTTTTATATAGAACACACCTCTGTGCTAAATGCTGTTGAGATCGGGCTTTGAGAAATAATATTACGATAAATCACCACAAGCTTGACCTATCGAAATGAAACTTTGCACATAAAGATTTCTTTATGTGACGCGCAAAATAGAAATGGACCTAAGGGTAAAAACCAGTTTTGTTCAGGAGAGCCATTTTAAAGATTTAAATACGTGTATCTTTGGTGTACCATCACTTTTATAAAACGCGCATATCTCTGGGAGGGAACACTTTTGGGGCATGGGATCGGTCTCATTCGATGCTCAGATGTTGCCCACGTCAAAAAAAAATGAAAATTGATTTTTTTACCCTTAGGTCCCTTTTAAACCTCTGCATCAAGACATTCATTTCTGTGTCTTCAGTAGTGAACACTAGTTCAGTGCACACTGAAACGTTGTATTTTTTACTCGAATGACACTACAATAGAATGGTCGCAAGAAAACAAACGAATACAGCACACTGATTGCTAATTTAAAACGAGTAATGTACACTGCTTGATCGTTTCTTGTATTCTCTATACTCATTTCATTTCGGGAAACGATGAATAAAATGAAGCTTGTACAATATTGTACACGTGGTATTTAGTGTATGCAGTAGTCTACTTATTGTACCGTTACACAACAAGAGAGCGATGTTATGCGAAATATGTGGAATTCATATATCAGTGGTGAACTTGATGTCATTCCATAAAAACAAGAACGTAGGTGTGAAATTAAATTTGTTTTAATTCATTAGAAATATTGAATATTGGTATATAAATATATATTACATGATGAATGACAATGACGTAAGTATATGTTCTTAAAAATCAGAAGAAAAATTTTGTATTATATGTAGTATGTACAGTATATTCTATTTTGATTTCAAATATTTACAATTTAATTCAGGTGTTAATAAACGATGATAATGAAACAGGTGAATCGAATACCACCTTGTTAAATAATTCAGCAATCAAAGCTAAAATTGTGAAAGGTGAATTTAAAATTAGCAATAAAAGGGGCAGAAGTAATGTTTGGAATGTATTTGGCAAAATCGAAACCGAATCAGGAGTGGAGATTGATAATGTAGTAGCTTGTCGGACATGCTTAAATATTTATAAATTTACTAAGAGATCGACATCTAATTTAGTCAAACATAAATGCTACATTGTAATGACGAAGGATACCAATGCCATTACCAAAGCTGAAGTCGACGCTGAAACTAAGAAAGAAGCAGTACGCATATTTACAGAATGGACCATTGAAAATTGCAGACCATTTCGAATTGTCCAAGACTCTGGGTTAAAAAAAGTAGCGGAATTCTTTATAGCAATAGGTGCAAAATATGGGAAAAATGTAGACATTACAAGCACACTGCCACATCCAACTACAATTTCAAGAAATATTGATAAATTACACCAAACCTATTATCATAAAATTGCATCTGAAATATCTTCAATTAAAAATATTGGTTTTGGTCTCACCTCTGACATTTGGACAGATAATTACCTTCGTAAAAGTTATATTGCTTTGACAATCCACTACATAAAGGATGCACATTTAGTTACAAGACTTCTAGGAATGAAGTCTATGGAGGGGCAGAAGTGCACACGTAATTATTTAAACTGAGTTATTTTATAAACATATAGAGATGGACAATATTTTTTTAATTTTCAGATGAAAACATTGCTTCCAAAGTTGTTACATTATTAGAGGAGTTTGACTGTGACCTGAAAGAGAATGCGATTATTGTCACTGATAGAGGCTCCAATATTATTGCTGCCTTTCGGAAGTACACTCATATATATTGTGTTGACCATTTAATACATAATGCACTGCAAAAATCTATTGCGGAAATAACTGCAGTTGCAGACTTATGCCGGTCATGCAGTAAACTAGTAAAATATTTTAAAAAATCTGGACTTAATTCAACACTTGCTACTACCTTAAAAAGCTTTTCTCCAACACGATGGAATACTATGTATTTCTTATTGGTGTCAATTGAAAGAAATTGGGCGGAAATAGTACACATTTTGCAGGAAAAAAAAACAAATGAATAGAATTCATAATATTAATTTGAATCAAGTAAGCGGCATTATAAAACTACTTGAACCATTTCAAGAAACTTTTAAAATATTAGAGGGAGACAAATATGCAACGCTTCATTTGGCTATTGTTTACATTCATCGGTTGAAAAAAATGTGTGCTGAACATTCGGAAGATTTGCCAATTGTTACTCGTTTGAAAGCCAAATTGGGCGATTACTTAGATACTGTTGTAATGGCAAACTTAACTGTGTACCATAAAATCTCACTTTTTCTTTTCCCACCAGCTAATAAGCTACTTCAGTTCAACGAAAGTGAAAAACAGTATATAAAAGCAGAGTGTAAAAGGATAATGGAAACTTATACGGGAGAAGAATTTGAGTCAGAAGAACAAAGAGCGTTCCCGGCACAAATTTCACATTCTAGCGCCGATATCTTTTCCGATTTCGTGTTGCTGCCAGAAATTGTGGATAATGCTGACAAAATCAACAGAGAAATTCAAATGTATGAAAATATCAATACAGTGCTACATGATGATTTCAACATTTTGCAATGGTGGGAACAACGTAAAAATGAATTTCCTTTGCTCTTTAAAACAAGCTGTAAAATATTAGCAACACCAGCAAGTAGTGCATCCTCTGAAAGGACTTTTTCCGTTGCTCGTAATTTAATTTCAGATAAAAGATGTAGCATTGCTTCAAATGATACTTCTATCAACCAAATTATGTTTTTACATTCGAACATAGATAACAAAGAATTACAAAAAGAGTTAATGAAATATTAAATATGTTTTTACTTTATGAATTTCCTTTATGTTGTTTTCCACAAATGTAAATAAATTGTGTTAATTTTGAAAAATAAGTAATAAAATATATTAAAATACTGTATATAGTTACGAAAATTTCTCTACAGGTGACAAGGCATTTTACACCTCAACATAGGCTAGTTCAAATGCAGAAACTCAAGGCACGCAAAAACATAAACAAATAATTTGTTTAATCTGAAATGACAGTGAGTGCAGTACTTCAGTGTACAATGAAACATTGTACTTTTGTTATGGTGTTAAATACTGCAATGAGTACACTTCTTCGATGTTTTGTTACTCATTTGTTTTGAAACCGGTTTCGTTCTGAATGTTCTCTTCTCTCATTCATTTGTTTTGCAAGCATTGAGTATGTGACAGTAAGTATTCGATAATCTACTGAATGTCTTGAATGGACATTCAAGACATTCATTGCAGAGGTTTAGTCCCTTTCTCTATGCGCTGTCACATATACAACACACTTCCGCACCAAATTTGGTGTTATTTGGAAATCTTGTGGAAAGTTCGGCACAGCCAAACTTAACATTTTTTACTTGTTTTTAATATTAAAATATATACTCGTACAATTAAAGAGCATCAATTTTTTATAAAAAGGAAATACTGATTTTTCTATCCTAATTGCGCCTTGATTTATTTAACAATTTTGATCGTCTACCGACCAAAACGTTTTTTTTTTGGAAATTTTTTGGCTGGAAAAATACTTTCCTAATGGCAACACTGGCAATATGAACATCCCGCCAAACGTGCAAGTACGTGCTTGTGTTGGTATGCATACTAACGTGTGTCTGTGTGCTATGTAGGGAATTTACTTGTTGTTAAAACGTGCGTAAAATTTTAATTAAAAACTTTTTCCTGTTATTTTTTCTCTCATATGTGAGATCTTCTTTCGATTTTTTAATTTTTTTGTTTTTTGTTTCTCAAACTCTCATTCATTCCTTCTTTGTTGTGCTGTGCGGTTACGCTCCTTGCCGTTCGTCCTTTTATTTGTTATTTATTACAAAAACATACCAATAGTTTTGTGTTCTTCTTTGTAGGTTCTGCAAGTATGTGTACATGCAGGTTGAGACCTGCGAGTGTGTGCGCTAGTAAATTCGAATGCGTTTGTGTACGAGTATTTGTGTTGGTATCGGTATAAAGTCATTTGTGTAGAAGTGATTTTAACTGTACATATAATGGTTTAGTTCGGTTTGGCTTAGGTAACACAAGCACTTGTATTTGTGGTATTAGTATCATCGTCAGAGTCGTCAACATCATCATTGGTTAGTGTGTACAGAGAGTGTGTAAGAGAGATAAGCGACTAAGCAAGAGGGAAGTATGATAAGTGACGTTATTCAATTGCAATTGAACTGAGAATATGTATGTATTTATTTCCATTAAAGTTTGATTACAAATATTTTTAAGACACGTAGTGAAAAATTACTCCTAGCATACATTGTATTTTGCTAGAATTGAACACATTTGTTTTAATATAATATAGTGAACTGAGGCCAGCCCAAATTTTCTATTGAGAAAAATGTTCGACGTTTGCCACAACTACATTAGGTTCCCGTAAAAAATGGTAAATAATGGTAATTGAACTGAAGCACTACAAAGCTTTAAATAGGACACATTTATGTGTGGGCATAATTGTCTATTAAACCAAAACTGTATAGCATGGGCTGTATATTTGATTTCTAAATATAATTGAATGCGGATCTCCCATCCTAAACATTACTACGGGTGATACATCTTGTTCTTTAAACTAAAATCATTATATTAAAATGGCTAAGGAATAATTTGGTGGCACACTCTAATATATTTAATGGAAAGATGTGCAGTACATGTATTTTTTCTACTTATAATTTAATTATGACCAGTAGTTTGATTTGAGCTTTAGATGGATTGACAGACAGACAAACATCGTTAATTCGTATCAAATAGTAATTCTGAGCCGATGGGTACACCTAAAGATGGGTTGAGCTCAAATAATATTAGTAGTTGCAAGCATTTGCCATGAAGCTTACTTTAAAAAAAAAAACAATCGGCGCTACAAGAAGTTGATACTATTCCAAGTTAAAAGTTATAACCAGCGGAGCCATCGGTAGCGGTACCAAGGTCCTGGAAAGTTGCATTGAAGGGATGCACCGTTATGAAACCAGCCACATGCAGAATGCTTTCGGAGGTGTTTTACATTGCAGCCCATAGAGAGGAAGATAGGAAACTTCTCGCATTTTGTAAGCTGGGTATACACTCTTTCACAGGGTATACACTAAGGTGGGTCGATTTAGCAAACGATATTGTGCAATCGATTTTCGATAGCTTTTGGGTATGAGAAATAAACGTTCACTACGATGTAAAAAATCATTTCCAAAACGCCCAAGTTTAAATTTTTTACCTTTTATCAACTTTGTTTTTAGATTTTTTATTTTTTTCATTTTTTTTTTTAATTTTTTCCATTAACGACATAACAATTGTATACATTAATAAAGCACAGAATTTTTGAGATGTAGGATTAAAATGTATTCCAGGTTTAGTAAAAATGTTACATTTTAAGAATAATTTCAATTTCAGTCATATCAGCACCACGAGCTCGTGTACCGCGATCTATACTTTTGAACCAATTTTCCACCATTCTTGCACATATTTTGAACGGAGCGTAGGCAATTTCGAGTTGGATGTTGTATCTGAGTAAATCGATTGTAACGCGTGATGTGTGACAAGTGGCACCGTCTTGTTAAAACCGCTTATCGGCGATGTCAAGCTCATCCAATTCTGGCCAAAAATAATTTTCTAACATGGCACGATAGAACTATTCATTGACGGTAACATGATTACACATCCGGCATGAAACCATACCACATAGTAATTTTTTGCGGATGCAATTGTATCTCTTGAAGCACATGTGGGTTTGTTGTTGTCCAATAACGCATATTTTGTTAATTGACAAAACCAATCAGCCAGAAATGACCACCTGTCGGGTGGGACGATTATTACGGCCGAAAATCGGAGTTGGCGCTCTTAAAGTTGCGATCACCGACTTAGAATTTCGGTAGTAGTTTTTAATGATTTCCAAACGTTGGTCGTGAGCAAACTTTACCACGATGAAAATGTTAACTTCGACTTACGTTTTGACACTAAAAAATCATTGAAAATGTTTGAGGTTGCGTTGACAAATAGATACGATGCTGTTATGTCTCTATTGGAAAACCCGTAGGTAATAATTTTTTTTTTTTAAATATATTCTTTTCAAGGAGGCACATTGCCACTTTAAACACTCAATACAATATTACAAATATGCGTGTGAGAATAGAAATACGACTGAGAGAAGTACGACTGAGAGTATCGCATAGAATCATATTGTTTTGTATTTGATAATGTATAATTGTATGCACTGTATGTCACCTTAGAGGTAATATTTAAAAAAAATTGTTTTTATTACCTACAAAAAACCTTAAAAAATAATTGTTTACAGATATTAAAAAAATTAAAATTTGGGCACCTAAAAAATAGTAATTTTATATGTCGTAATGGAACTTTTTTCGGCTCATGACAAAAGCTATCGAAAAATCGATGGCACAACATCGACAAATTGTTGTCCTTACAAATCGGCCCACAAATCGGTACACGGAAAAAAGCAAGATTTTTCAAACAAGAGTTCGAACAAACCCTGTAATTGTAATCCTGGATATTGGATCGGTATTTCCTGGGAATTTTTATACGTAAAAATATTAAAAAATTTATCTTTAGTAAAAAGTCAGATTAAAGAGCATGTTTCTATTGAGCATGTTATTCAAAGAAACCAAAAAGTTAAAAAAAAAACCAGTAAAAAATGTTAAGTTTGGCTGTGCCGATCTTTGGATACCCTCCACCAGATTCCCAAATAAAACCAAATTTGGTGCGGAAGTGTGTTCTATATAGAAATCTTTATGTACAAAATTTCATTTCAATAGGTCAAGCTTGTGGATAGGTCAATTTGTCGCAGAGGTGTGTTCTATATAAAAATCATCTCGATAAGTCAAGTTTGTAGTGAGTTATTGTCATATTATTTTTCAAGGCCCATGAGACCGTTTGTGTGGGAGGTACCAGTAGGACTTTTCCGATCTCAACCGAATTTAGCGTAGAAGTGTGTTGTGTATAGAAATCTTGATGTGTAAAGTTTCATTTCGATAGGTCAAGTTTGTGGTGAGTTATAGTCATATGATTTCTCAAGGCCCATAAGTCCGTTTGTATGGGAGGTACAAGAAATAGTGACCCAATCTAAACCATTTTTACATAGATGATTGCGCCTATATTGAGATTACTATTTGCTAAATTTTTCTTAAGAAACTGGACGGATATATCCAAATAAAAAACTAATTTTTATGAGGTAGTGTCGGTTGAGGGTCTCCAACACCAACTTCCCGTTGAGCTATATAGCCCATTTTCAATACCAACTATGTAGGTTAACTACACATGTTTGTGCCGAATTTCAGCTCCCTAGCTGTTTTCATGCAGTCTCTATCTTGTTTTCAACAGACGGACAGCCGGACAACATGGCTAGATCGTCTTACCATCCTTGGACCCCAATCAATGTTTATAAACTTTTGTTCAGGCGGTGACAGTTCCAATAGTGTCCTTTGAGGACTTAATGAAATGTCCATTGGAAATAAATTTAAATTTGTGTATTCGTTTCTCCGCCTGCAAGAGTTGGTGAAGCTCAACTCTGTTATTAAAACGAATGCAGGCGAAAATCAAAAAAAAAAAATTCTTGCAAAAAAACCTTCAGTTAATTTTGCAATTGCTGCAGTGCATGCCGGTTCAATGACATATGAAGAAGCAAAGATTTGGGATAGTCCACAACACTAAAAGCGGGAAATATTTACAGATGTTCCAGATAAAACTATCTTCCATATTAAGCCATGCTGTCATTCTATTTCTAAAAGCTCTAACCATTCATTACCATTTCAACCTCGTTAAACTTTCGCATAGGTGGTATCTTTTGCTAGATTTTCAAAAGGATATCTTTACAGTATTAACTATTGCAAAGTTGGATACATGTACGTACGAATGTTGCTACGTATGTTCGATTCTAGTGTTGCCACTGCAATGTGGCATTTGTTTTTGCAATTAATTCATAAAAGCCTCAAGGAAACAACATTATATGGCAAAACTTTTCTAATTGTATTTTGCGAATGCTATTATTTTCAACAAAAAAAAGTTTAAAACTCACAAAGCGGAAAGGAAGGAAACTATGTATGACCAAGTGATGATGGCTTTTAAATTAATAGGATTTATTTGTTGGGAAAATCAGCAAATTGCTTAAAAAAATCCACACAATATATTCGAATACTTTCAAAGGTAAGAATTTTAATTTAAGCAAGGATATGTTTTTCTGTCCATGTATTGATATTTTAGTCGTAGTGCTGAAATGAGGTTTATTGCTTTTTTCCCTCAAAAAAAATCCTATGTGAATGGGAATCTAAGATTCACAAAGTGCTTCTTAAGTAATTTTAGGATGTAAGTTAAAAAAAGTAAAATATACTTGTGTATTGGGTGAAATCAGGGAATAGCATTTAGGACATACACTGCAAGTGTACATACGAAGGCATATCAATAATTTCGTGACTTTTCCAATAAAACATAGTTTTTTTGTTGCAAAAAACAGTTTTTTTCATCATTATTTTCTTTTAGCTCAATATATACTTATAAAGTACTTAGTCCAACTTTTCTCCAATTTTTGTATTCCTTCCAAAAAATAGAATTTTTCAAGGTCCCAAAAATAGGCATTTGTTTGATCAATAATTTCATCGCTGGAGCTGAATCTCTTTCCACCGAGACATTTCTTAAGGTGTGGAAATAGGAAACAATCACTGGGGGCTAAATCCGGAGAACATGGTGCATAAGGTACCGATTTGTAATCCAATTCATGCAATTTTAAGCCTGCATTAAGCCTGCAAAAGTATGCACTATTCCGTACGACAAAAAAAAAGTTCACCTTGCACTATACTCGAATATAAAGTATTAGTTTTGAGAAAACATTTTTTTTTTATTTTTTGCCAAACGTAGGAATGCTCTTTTACATTTTGCTTTATATATTCTGCATTTACAGCCGGATTTCAAAGTGTGATACATCGATGATCTCGAAGAGACCACTTTTAATGTCTTTGAAGTTATTGACCTCAAGTACTTCCTTCTGGTACTTACTCATTATATCTCAGTTGCTATTACCATATGTACTTAGAAGGGCTATAAATACTGTTACAACATTGAACACACCCATTTCAATAGCAGAGCTGAACATACCCCGTTAATGTCATATAGGTTTTGAAAGCTAACCTTAATAGCGTTAGTCTGTAACGGGATTTTAGAATTGTTTCAACTTTCACTAAGGAGTGGTCAGATAATGAGAACCGTATCGGTGTAATAGCGCTATTCAAGTGTAAATGAAAAAAAAAACGATATTTTCAAAACGCTCCGGCTACTAGGGATTGGCCGCATGTTCGTCTACCGATGCATAAAACTGTTTGAGGAGACTGGAGATGTAAAAGACCGCCAATGGTTAGTCACGCTCTGTTCGAACACCGCATGTCATCAAAGCCGTTAAATCAAGAATTCACAGAAATTCGCTCCGAAAACAGAAAATCTTGGCCCGTGATATGAATTTCACGCAAAAGTCCATGAGTCGAATCATTAAAAAAGACTTGGGACTTTCAAACGACGTACCGAACATTTATTGAATGCAGCTTTAAAAAAAATAGGATTTAAAAATGCAAACGTCTTTTGCTGAAGCACGCTGATAACTTGCACAGAAAAATTTTGTTCACCGATTAAAATATTTTTACCATTCAGCAAAAATTTAACAAGCAAAATTATAGAGTGTATGCGCGGTCATCTAAGGAAGCATCTGAACTGATCCCAAGGGTGGAAAAGGGTCATCACCCAGCTTCAGTCAAGGTTTGGTGGGATGTCTCTTACGATGGGGTCACTGAACTGCATTTCTGCAAAAAAGGAGTCAAAACATCGGCCAAAGTTTACCAAGAAACCGTTTTGGAAGCTGTTGTGAAGCCTCTTAACAATTCACTGTTCCAAAACCAGCCATAGTCTTTCCAACAGGATTCTGCGCCGGCCCATAAGGCTAAAACGTCCGAGACCAGGCTTCGAAACAATTTGCCAGCGCTCATTTCCTATGAAGAATGGGCCTCAGGCAGTGCAGATTTGAACCCATTGGATTACAAATTGTGGACGGTTTTAGAGGACAAGGTTTGTCACAAAAGATACCCCAACATTGGATCTCCTAAGACTGATTTGGTTCGAGCTGTGGCCAATTTTCCAATGGACGAGGTTCATGTAGCTATTGACGATTGGCCAGTGTAAAGGCAATCGTCACGATTAAGGCGTGTGTAAAGGCAAACATTTCGAATAAGTAGATTCTTTTTGGATACAATATACATCAATAAATATATTAAAAAATATTTGGTCCAAAAACATTCAGTACTTTTTATTTTACAGCATAAAACATGTGTAACAGTATTTATGTCCCTACTAAGTACAACCCTACTAACAGAAAATTAAAGCTCGTAAAAATCCTTAAACTCTTGCTCAGGAAGTATGCTCAGACAATCCCAGCAGAACAATTTTGAAAAAATGTTTTTGCCTATATTGCCGAATGTAGGAGTTGTCTTTTTTTGTTGTTCTTTTAATTTTGTGTGCTCAGACACGCAGAGAAAAAACATGGTTACTATATGGCCACGCCAACAAAAATAAGCATCATGCAATAAAAGCATGTTGGTCGCAACCATAGTATTGTTTTTTGAATTTCATTTTGACGAAAGTATTATTGCGGCAATATAATTATTGCTAAAATGTAACAATAGTATTATTGCCAAATTTAATAATGTAAATATGGTTGTAGCAACAATATAATTATGGTTGGCTCTACAAAAGTGTTTTTTTTGGTTTTATGTTAACAATAATATGATAACGGCAATCATACTGTATGATTGTAGTTTTTCTCATTTAAAAATGCTTTTTAGAACAATGTTATTGTTATGGATCTAATGCAATAATAGTACTTTTTATATGGAAATTAAAAATAAAACAAACTTTGTTTTACTGAAATAAGCGCCTTTTTAAACTATTTTTTTCCTACTTTTAACTAAATCACTTCTAATCTTTTAAATTTAACGTATTTTAAAATAATTTTCATAATTCAAATCTATCGTGGACAACTTAAACCAATTCTAATAAATAATATTAAGAATCATAGTAACGGGTGATCCATCAAGAGGTATTTTTTCAAAACAAAAAAAAAATACAAAATTCAAATCAAATGTGAAATCTTTATTGGTACTTTGAAAGGACAGTTTATGGCATTTACTTTTTGAATATAATTTCCTTTCAATGTTGGCCGCAACTACGCCTCAGGTTTTCCATTCTGTGCGTCCAATTTTGGATGAATCGTTCGAACATTTCGACCGGTATGGCTTCAATGACACGCATAATGTTAGCTTCCAAAACTTGAATGGTAGCTGGTTTGTCAGCACAGACTTTGGGCTTTACGTAACCCTAAAGAAAAATGTCTAAAGAAGTCATATCATTCGATCTAGGCGGCTAACTCACCGGTCAAATACGTGAAATTAGCTGCCCTTTGAAATGACCTCTCAATAAATCCATTGTTTCAGCAGCTGTATAGCATGTGGCACCGTCCTGTTGAAACCAAATACCGTCAAGATTACGGGCTTCAATTTCAGGTAGGAAAAAGTCCGATATCAAGGCGCGATAGCGAGCACCATTTACGGCTACGTTCCGGCCATCATTATTTTTGAAAAAATATGAACGGATGATTCCACCAGCCTATTAACTGCACCAAACCATGGTTTCCTCAGGGTATAATAACAGCTCTTGAACCTATTTTTGTTGCTCTTCAACCCAAATGCGGCAATTTTATTTATTGACTTTGCCGTTGAGCCAGAAATGGGCCTTATCACTGAACAAAATTTTGGTCGAAAACAGCGGATCTTCCCGTTTCTCACTGAACGATTATTTCCATGATACTGTTGCCAACATTTGAAGGAAATTATATACAAAAAAAAAATGCCATAAAATGTCCTTTCAAATTACCAATAAAGATTCAACACTTTATTTGAATTTTATAGTATATTATCAGATGCTCCCATCAAGTAGCAGTTTTGCATTTCATATAGCTACAAGGGAAGTTGGAAAAGTCACGTAATTATTGATATGCCCTCGTGTCTTCTAAAATTAATCGGAACGAAAAGTTCTGTTTTTTTTTACTTACCACGTATAATTGAAATGACAGTACTTATCCGCCTATGATAGCTAACTGTTTAGCCTATGCAATGAGTATTTGTATAGGGTGATATGCCTTTTAGGTGCTTACTTATGGTTTATCAATGTTAAAATTGGTAGAAAAATCAATTAAATGATAATTTAATAAATTATGTTAACCAATTTTATTTGTTAACCCTTCATTAAGGTATTTATGTTTTAAAATAATTTTCCAACGAACTAAAAAACATTTTGTATATTTTTTTTTAATTTTCTGTAAAATAATGATCACAATTCGCAAGAGACGATACGGGTGACCGATTTAAAATTTTAAATTTAAATCTGCTGTAAAAAAAAAAAACTGATATTTTTTAAAATTCTGGTTTTATTGGAAAGGTTGAACTTGGTCATTTAATAATGAAACACAATATCATCATTGGCTCGGCAGTACGCGATCCAGTCAACGTAGTTTTTCAGTACATTTTCGAAATCTCTTCAATGGCAACTTCGATTTCATGTTTCAATGCTTTAAATTGTCCCTGGATGATTTGCGTAACATTAATCCTTTATGATTCCGCACAGAAAAAAAATCAAAGGGCTCAAACCACAGCTCCAAGACGGCCAATTGAAATCACAAATTCGGTTGACTATTCGATTTAAAAAAAAAAATCAAGGGCTCAAACCACAGCTCCAAGACGGTCAATTGAAATCACAAATTAGGTTGACTATTCGATTTTTAACAGTGCGTAGAATAAATAATAAATATCGATGGCTGTGTGACATATGATCGATCCCGTCTTGTTGAAACAAAATGTCGTCCATGCTTTTCTCTTGAATTTTTGGAAACAAAAATTCGTTGAGTATGGCTTGTTAACGCTAACCGTTGACTTTAACGGCAACCCCTTTCTTATTATAAAAGAAAAATGACACAATGAAGCCGCTATTTCAAAATCCACTCCAAACAGTGACTCGTTGTGGAACACTGCCTTGCGTTTACTGGCATGATAGTCTTGAAAACTTCCATCACACCACGAAGGCCTATGATGACGTACTTTGTGCATCTCAGAAATATTTGCTGTTGTTAAGCGTAGTATTAATAAGAGTCGAATGAGTCGATTTTATATTGGAAATGTGCCTATACTCGTACTCCCGAAATTGGATAGGCAAAATGCGCCACATATGAGCGAGTTAACGGTAAGTACTTAGTAGGGACATAAATACTGTTACACACGTTTTATGCTGTAAAATAAAAATTACTGAATGTTTTTGGACCAAATACTTTTTAATATATTTTTTGATGTATATTGTATCCAAAAAGAATCTCCTTATTCGTAGTGTCCGCCTTTTGCCTTTACACACGCCTTAAATCGCACTGGCCAATCGTCAATAGCTGCACGAACCACGTCCATTAGAAAATTGACCACAGCTCGAACCAAACCAGTCTTAGGAGATCCAATGTTGGGGTATCGTTTGCGATAAACCTTGTCCTCTAAAACCGTTCACAATTTGTAATCCAATGGGTTCAAATCTGGACTGCCTGAGGGCCATTCTTCAGAGGAGATGAACGCTGGCAAATAGTTTCGAAGCCAGGCCTGGAACGTTTTAGCATTATGGGCCGGAGCAGAATCCTGCTGGAAAATCCATGGCTGATTTTGGAACAGGAAATTGTTAAGAGGCTTCACAACAGCTTCCAAAACGGTTTCTTGGTAAAATTTGGCCGACGTTTTGACCCCATCAGTGACGCCATCGTAAGAGGCACCCCACCAAACCATGACTGAAGCTTCGTGATGACCGTTTTGCACGCTTGGGATCAGTTCAGATGCTTCCTTAGATGACTGCGCATACACTCTATCATCTTGCTTGTTAAATTTTTTTCTGAACGGTAAAAATTTTTTCATCGGTGAACAAAATTTTTCTGTTCAATTTATCAGAGTGCTTCACCAAAAGACGTTTGCATTATTCAATCCTATTTTTTAAAATCTGCAGTCAATAAATGTCCGGTACGTCGTTTGAAAGCCCCCAAGTCCCAAGTCTGTTTTAATGATTCGAATCATTGACTTTTGCGTGATATTCTTCTCACGGGCCATGATTTTCTGTTTTCGGAGCGGATTTCTGTATATTCTTGATTAAACGGCTTTGACGACATGCGGTGTTTGAACAGAGCGTGGGCGGCCCGACCGGTGGCGGTCTTTTACATCTCCAGTCTCCTCAAACAGTTTTATGCATCGGTAGACGAACATGCGGCTAATCCCTAGTGGCCGGAGCGTTTTGAAAATATGGTTTTTTTTTCATTTCACTAATGAAAAACGCTTTTACAGCGATACGGGTATCATTATCTGACCACTTCATGATGAAAGTTGAAACAATTTTAAAATCCCGTTAGAGGAGGACTAAGTTCATACATCCGATAACTAGACTTCTAAAATGATTCATGCGTAGCCAGCGACGGAGCCCACAATATAAAATTGTATACAAGCAATGATGTGATATATTTTAAAATAAAGGTAGTTTAAAATAAAGGTATATATGTGACGCGCAAAATAGAAAGGGACCTAAGGCTAAAAAAGATTAGGTTCCTTTCTATTTGCGCTTAGAATCGTCGACTTCACTTTCATAAAACGCGCATATCTCTGGGAGGGAACACTTTTGGGGCATGGGATCAGTCTCATTCGGTATTCAGATGTTGTCCACATCAAAAAAAAGGTGAAAAGTTGATGAAAAGTTTTGTTCGGGAGAGCGATTTTAAAGATTAGGTCCCTTTCTATTTTCGTTTAGAATAGTCGACTTCACCTTCATAAAACGCGCGTATCTCTGGAAGGGAACACTTTTGGGGCATGGGATTGGTCTCATTCGATGCTCAGATGTTGTCCACATCAAAAAAAGAAAAAAAATGAAAATTGATTTTTTACCCTTAGGTCCTTTTCTCTATGCGCTGTTACATATGGTTACTATATGGTCACGCCAACAAAAATATGTTCTCTGCAATAAAAACATGTTGGTCGGAACCATATTATTTTTTTTTTAATTTCATTTTGACGAAAGTATGATTGCGGCAATTTTAATATTGCTTAATATTGCTTAATAGCACTATTGTTGTATTTAAAAATGAAAATATGATTGTACCTACTATATAAAAAAATTGGCGCTACAAAGTATTGTTTTTGGGTTTTATTGTAACAATAATATGATTACGGAAATCCGTATGCATGTAATTTTTATAAATTGAACTATGTTATGGTTTGGAACTATGTTATGGCTTCGAAACTTACGCAATAATAGGTGCAACACTTACATCTTTTTAAACGGATTTTTATATACTCCATCTCAGGATTGAGGGTATATTGCCTTGATCATTTATCAGAAAAAAAAGAAATATAAAAATTCAAATCAAGGTGGAATCTTTATTCGAAATTTGAAAGCACATATAATGGCATGCATTTTTTTTGAAAATAATGACCTTCAAATGTTGGCAAATGTATTATGGAAATGAGCGTTCGTGAGAAACGGGAAGATCCGCTGTTTTCGACCAAAATTTTTTTCATTGATGAGGCGCACTTCTGGCTCAACGGCAAAGTCAATAAATAAAATTTCCGCATTTGGGCTGAAGAGCAACAAGAAGAGGTTCAAGAGGTGTAATTACACCCAGAGAAAACCACGGTTTGGTGCGGTTTATAAGCGGATAGAATCATCGGTACATATTTTTTTCAAAAATGATGATGGCTGGAACGTAAACGTGAATGGTGCTCATTATCGAGCAATGGCACCGATCTTTATCCTACCTGCAATTGAAGCCCGTAATCTTGACGACACTTGGTTTAAACAGGACGGCGGTTGGCCACCTAGATCGAGTGATATCACACCTTTTGACATTTTTCTTTGGGGTTACGTAATGTCCATGTTCTACGCTGACAACCCAGCTACGATTCAGGTTTTGGAAGCCAATATTACGCTTTTCATTAAAGCCATACTGGTGAAAATGCTTAAGTCTTAAGTCCATTTTATTAATAAACTTTTAATAATTAAAAAAAAATCGACAAATATCTTTTATCCCAATGTTTTTTTAAAAAAATTGTTTGCATAGCGAACCTTTTGAATGCTTATTTTGTTTTTTATTATAATAAGCTAAAGGGAAAAAAATCCGTTTTCCCATAGTTTGCATAGCGAACTTTTTGAATGTTTATTTTGTTTTTTTTTTAATAAGCTTAAGGGAAAAAAATATTTTTTTTCCTATATATTATAACAATAATTTGTTTTCGTTCGGTTGAAAAATTGCCTGCACATATTCCATGTTTATCTCCATATTATTTCTGTCCACTATCAGCCCTTTTACTTCTTCATCCGATTTCAATGTCCCGATGTTCTATTTTTCATTGATTTCGAATGCTAAACAGGAGCGGAGCTGCCGTTGGCAACAAAATATGAAATATATCATGAGCTTGGTTATGACGATATGATGGTCTCCCACAATTCTTAAGTTTTTAATTTCTGAAGATATCTTGACCCTAAATTGGTCCTCTAAGCGGTTTGCAAATATACTATAAAAGCTATGGTTAACTCCATCCAACTTTTTTGTATCGCTTAGTTAAGTTTTTGACGAAATCATTTTTTTTTATTTTGCAGTTGCAATTAGTTCGGTGCTGCAGGAATTTACTCTTCTTTGAACGTAACTTAAAACATATTTCTTATTTTTATACCCTCCACCATACAATGGAAGTTATATTAGTTTTGTCGTTCTGTTTGTAACACCTTGAAATAATCATCGGAAACCCAACAAAGTATATATATTCTTGATCCTCGTAAAATTCTAAGACGATATAGCCATGTTGTCCGGCTGTCCGTTTGTCTGTCTGTTGAAAACAAGATAGAGCCTGCATGAAAACAGCTAGGGAGCTGAAATTTGGCAAAAACATGTTCAGTTCACCTAGCATAGTTGGTATTGAAAATAAGCTATATAGCTTTACGGGAAGTTGGTGTTGGAGACCCTCAACAGACACTACCTCATAAAAATTAGTTTTTTATTTGGAAATATCCGTCCAGTTTCTTGAGCAAAATCACTGAAATTTAGCAAATAGTAATCTCTATATAGGCGCAATTATCTATGTAAAACTGGTTTAGATTGGGCCACCATTTCTTGTACCTCCCATACAAACGGCCTTATGGGCCTTGAGGAATAATATGACTATAACTCACCACAAACTTGACCTATCGAAATGAAATTTTACACATCAAGATTTCTATATACAATACACTTTTACGCTAAATTCGGTTGAGATAGGAAAAGTCCTACTGGTACCTCCCACACAAACGGTCTCATGGGCCTTGAAAAATAATATGACAATAACTCACTACAAACTTGACCTATCGAGATGAAATTTTCTACATAAAGATTTTTATATAGAACACACGTTCTGTTGAGATCGGAAAAGTCCTACTGGTATATCCTACACAAACGGTCTCATGGGCTTTGAGAAATAATATGACGATAACTCACCACAAGCTTGACCTATCGAAATGAAATTTTACACATAAAGATTTCTTTATAGAACACACTTCCGCACCAAATTTGGTTTTATTTGGGAATCTGGTGGAGGGTATCCAAAGTTCGGCACAGCCAAACTTAACATTTCTTTACTTGTTTGTTTCTAAGATACTCTTCGGACAATTAGTTATAGCTGAAGTTCCCCGTTTTTTAATATTTTAAAATTCGATTGTTTCTGCTTGGATATATTATTGCAACTGAGTTTGTATTTAAATATCACTGCCTTTTATCCTTTACCTACTTGAATTGTGTCATATTGTGTTCATATATTCCACAATCATATATGAAGTATATACATATATTAAAATTGGTAAAAAAAGTAAAAAAAAAATACAAATGATACAAAATGATAATACACAAAAATTGGCTTGGTGAACATACAAAGATAGCTATAAAAGCAGGTAAAATAAAAAAGAGGAAAACAATTTTTCCGCACTTATTTCACTCAAACTAAAAAAGTTTACTACAGATGGCTTAAGACAGGTGCGAAAGTATATATGAGCTTAAAGATCTCACTTTCATCCTTCTGCTGGAAGAAACTCTCTTTAGCCCTTTTGATCCCATAAGTTCGATTCCTCAAAAATTCTAATTTGACTATATTATAGTACCTGTGGAAACATGTAATAATATACACCACGTGTAAACAGTACAGTAATTTTGTACACAATTTCTTAAAGACTACTATCCTATCTACCTTTAAAAAATATTAACTAGCTTTCGACAATAGTTAGCGAGAAATGGCAATTTCCTTCTAAGTTTTTTGTAAAAAATACATAAAATATTAGTTTCCAGCAACACACCATGCCCAAAGTTAAAAATATTTGGATCTAATTTTGTGGCTGCCTTAGTTTTCAAATGCTTGCTTTTTAATGACAATTAAACTTTAGAAATCGGTGATGACAAACAATTTTACTTTCGGCCAGTTAAATTAAATTCTGAGCTACTGTGAGTGAGGCACCGACCACGTATACTTCGGGATGTGGTTCGATCAATGCCTACAGCATACTCGTATGTTCCAAATATGATCGCCACATATCTTTAAGATCACGAATTATTGTATTTTTGAGTTTTGGGTTGTTTGGTGGCAAATAAAGGTTGTGGCAACAAATCTGTTCTCTGTGTGCAATTAAGCACAGCTATTAAGGTTTATTGTAAAATTGGATAAATGGGGGTATTTATCCAATTTTACAATAAACCTTAATAGCTGTGCTTAATTGCACACAGAGAACAGATTTGTTGCCACAACCTTTATTTGCCAACAAAAGGTGGTTGCACGTACTATCCATGTATTCCATTGCTGCAACCGAATATGCATTGGATTCACGGCAAATTTTCGTAATACGCAACTGACCCTATCGGTTGAGTAGGCAAAGTATCGGTAACCCTAACCAGTTAAGATGAGTATTGGAACTGAATTTTTACATGTATTGCTTGTTGTTATAAATGCTTGGTAAAAAGTACTCTGTGAATTCGGTTGTCATAACCACGAACGTTTGTTAACTAAACTAAACTAGTAATTTTTTTTTTTTGAATTTGGTTCATATGACCTAAGCAATAAATCTAAGTGAGTTTCTAAGTATGTACATGTGGACCGATTTTCTGCATCAAATTGGTGTAGAGGCTCACAAGGTGAAATTTCGGTTTTCAAGTGTCCGAAGAAATTTGAAGAAAAAACTCATTATGATTAAAATAACTAAGTTAAAAGTTTTGACGAAATGCTTCTTCTATATAAAATGCTTATAATTTCTCTTAGTGTTTTTATCAATTTCCACTCTACACAATCTATTATTAAATCTCTGATTAATAATGGCAAATACTGTATTTGAGTAAACATTTCAGAAGCAGATAATTCGAATTTTGTTTTATTTAAACAATCTGAATTTTCGGAATCAAATATTTAATACAACTTATAAATCGTAATGGCAAACGCCTTCTTAGATATTATGCATCAAGTCGACGTAGTTGTTTTCAAGCACATGTAAATTCGTTAAGCTGTTAAAAATCTAGTTTTCTTTAATTCCTGTAGATACGAGTATGATGTGTTCTGAAAAAATCGGTCAAATAGTTTTTTAGGTTTCTTAAGTAAGTTACATTTTCAGAACATAAATATTTTGCTTCATTAGAGTTTACCCTCCAAAATGCAGTAATAAAAAATTCAGAAAAGCCAAGTATTGAATTCATTCGTAAATTGTTACTCCCTATTGAGCATGAAACTATCATTATTAACTTTCCTACACAAGAAATTCAAGAATTCTGTAAAATATTTAATTTTTCAACAATTTTTTTTTGAAAATTTTTTTTCAGCCTTCGGTAAAATAGAGGTAAAATAGAGGTAAAGCTAGTAAAGAGCTAGATAGAGATAAATTTTGTATTTAAATGGTCCGGCAGAACTAAAATTGCGTTTTTCTTAATATCCGATTATGTAAAAACCATTAAGATATATGTAAAAAACTTACAAAAAGTTCATGTTATTGCAGTGACTGCGTAGAAAAGTCCTGTCATATATGACAGCGCATAGAGAAAGGGACCTAAGGGTAAAAACATCTATTTTATTTTTTTTTTCTTTTTTTTGATGTGGACAACATCTGAGCATCGAATGGGACCGATCCCATGCCCCAAAAGTGTTCCCTCCCAGAGATATGCGCGTTTTATAAAAGTGAAGTCGACGATTCTGAGCGCAAATAGAAAGGGACCTAATCTTTAAAATGGCTCTCCTGAACAAAACTATTCATTAGATTTTAACTTTTTTTTGATGTGGACAACATCTGAGCATCGAATGGGACCGATCCCATGCCCCAAAAGTGTTCCCTCCCAGAGATATGCGCGTTTTATAAAAGCGAAGTCGACGATTCTGAGCGCAAATAGAAAGGGACCTACTCTTTAAAATGGCTCTCCTGAACAAAACTGGTTTTTAACCTTAGGTCCCTTTCTATTTTGGGCGTCACATATATTGATTATACGTTTTTGATGCTTGTTTTAAAGTTTTTTAAGACTACCGGAAGTAGAAAAATAAGCAGCGTAAGAAAAAAAGATTCAGTGAGCCCGAGTATTAAATGGGTTTTTGTTTTAAACATGGATTTGGTAGAAATTTTAGCCGATAAATGTATTATAGAGACTATATTCTGATGTTGGGCTAACGGATAATATGTTACAGCAGGGAATTAAATAGGATTTGGTTGCTACAGAAATCGTATCTTTTGTCACAACCAATTATTGGTATAAAGTATCATAAACTTTAGAATTGGTTGCAATAACCACCAGTTGTGGAAACCAACAGTTTAACTAAATTCGGTTGCTATAACTATTTTTTAGGCTGTGATACCGTAATACTATTGTAGCAAACGTATTTTTCTTATGAGAACCATGTAACCATCACTACATGGAATGTTGGTGGTTGCAACCGAAAGTCTGTTTTTCCAACCGATTATTTGTAGTTCTGACCGATTTCCAGCTGATTTTTCTCTGTGTGTGCCTATACATTAGTACTTTTTAGCCTGTGATACCGTAATACTATTGTAGCAAACGTATTTTTGTTATGAGAACCATGTAACCATCACTACATAGAATGTTGGTGGTTGCAACAGAAAGTCTGTTTTTCCAACCGATTATTTGTAGTTTGGACCGATTTCCAGCTGATTTTTCTCTGTGTGTGCCTATCCATTGGATGTTTCCTGTCAAAATTTGGTAACGATCGGTCCATCAGTTTGTCCACAAATGCAATTTTTTTATTGCACATGGATCTGCCCAAATTTTAGCCGGATTGAATTCATGCCAGTATTATGTGATTTAAATATCCGCCTTATTTTTGTAAAAGTTCACGAGATATTGCGTTCTTAAGTTCAGGATTGTTGATTTTTCCAGAGGTTGTCTCAGTTATAAGAAGAAGAAAATGTTTACCTCTTGATGGATCTGGCTCATTTTCCATACCGTTTCAGTCCATCAACACATGTTTGTGTACAATTGAAGCAGCCTATTTCAACAGCGCCACTTTAACTTTGCTTCGAATTTTACGACGATTTAGAATATATACTTATATACTTTATGGGGCCTCAGAGGGTCTGAGGCTCAGACCAGTATTTCCATGTGTTGCAAAAGGAATAACATAGTAAATATATCCTCCATTCTATGATAGGGGATTTAAAAACTATTCATATGTTCTATCTCAAATTGTATTTGCTTTTGCTAAATGAACCGAATTTAGTTCTCTTAATTTTCCATTCAATCCTTTAAATTTTTCTTTATACAAATTGCACACAAAACTTCTCAATTATCTTGCCAACACTTTTACTTTGTCTCATAAGAATGAAATGTATGCCAAAAAAAAACAGAACAAAGCAAACTTAATAAAGAACATGTGTATGAGACAAAAGGAGCTGATAAAAAGCAACAATAAAACAGACTTCAATCATACTCGAAGATGCATAGGACAAGAAGAAAACCCCAAAGAAATCTACACAAACAATGTTATCAAAGTTTTGTCTTTTTGTCGCATCGCACAACAGCATCGCAAGGAACAGAAACTGATCCTTTTTCAGCATGAAAATGAGCAGACAAAAAGGCAACTCATACAGGGACACAAACACGCACACGGGCACATACACATAGCTCCACATACACACTCATTATTCTATGAGTATTTGATGAATGAAAAGAAAATTTGTATAGTTTTTGAGCAAATTCAAACACACAAAGTAAAAAACTATCATCGAAAGAGAAAAAGCCCGAGCTGCAGCGCATCTACTTTAATAAAACTTTTCAAATCAAATTCATGATTGATTTGTGGTTTAAAGTGATGATAGAAAAGATTTCCAAAGTGACATTGCCACCGACGAAAGATAAATTGTCATTTGGATTTGGCTGAAAAGAGGATTTGAATTTGCTTAATTTGATTCCCAACTAAACAAAAAAAATTGCCATATGAAGTTTTGCCAATACGATTTTGCCTTGAAAGCATATTCCGGAATTTGTACAGCTTTTTCATTAATGTTCACATGAGCCAAAGAACAAAACGAAAGTAGAGAGAAATAAAAACTAGCTACTGTTCCATTAAGTATTATTTAAAAAGTTTCCTTTCTCCTTTTATATTTTTTTTTCTTTTTTTTTTTGAGTGCTGGCATTTCGATTCTCTTGCCATGCTTCCGTGCTGTCATTTTGCAAAGGCGGCAGGCAGTGAGTGGGTTGGGCACAAATGTATCCGAAGTCATTTGCAAATAAAAGCAACAGAATGCCGCACACAAAAACTCTGAAACAACAGCAGGTGTCTATTCTCTGTAGAAAAGGTACCCGTACCCGCTTCATAGATGGAGGTCGCAGTCATTATGATTATAAAGAGTTCATAGTTTGAATTTTTTTGTGAGCCCGTAACTGCAACACCATCTAAATGTACTTGGGGAATGGAACCTTACCTACGGTATATGGAAAAAACGAACGCCACAAACCAGAGACAAAATGAAAACTAGAAAAAACAACAACTTTTGTCATTTATGAACTGTGAACGGTGAATTTATGAAGTACTACCAGCCAGCCAGCTAGGCAACTACCCACCCCCTACTGTGACTGAGGTGTGTAATGAGCAAATGAAAATACTGTAGGAGTGAAACATAAAATGTTCATTATCATAAAGTAGTAGATGTAGTAGGGCTGTCTATCCTGACGCTTCCAGAAACAAAACAAAAACACAACGTATGTACATAATTATTTGTGGAAAATATCGACAAAGCAAATTTACCCAGTATGACAAAAGGGAAGATAATTCCATAAAACTTATATGTCTGCTGTCATATTGTAGGATGATGCATATACACGGAAAAAACATATGTTAAAAATATGATGGCATGCAATCAAATATATGTTTGGAACCAGAAGAGGTTCAAGAGGTGCTATTATACCCGGATAAAACCAAGGTTTGGTACGGTTTACGAGCTGGTGGATTCATCGCTCTATATATTCAAAAATGATGGTGGCTGGAACGTAACCTTGAACGGTGCTCGCTATCGCATCTTGATATCGGCCTTTTTGCTACCTGAAATTAAAGCCCGCAATCTTAACGACATTTGGTTTCAACAGGACGGTGCCACTAGCCATACAGCTCCTCCAACAATGGATCTTTTGAGAGGTCATTTCGAAGAACAGCTTTAGACATTTTTCTTTGGGGCTACGTAAAGTCTAAAGGCTGTGCTGACAAACCAGCTACGATTCTGATTTTGGAAGCCAACATTATGCGTGTCGTTAACGATACATCGGCTGAAATTCTCGCCTTATTCATCCAAAATTGGACCCTTAGAATGGACACGCTGAGACGTAGATGCGGCAAACATTTGATGGGATTTACGTATATTCAAAAAATAAAAGGCATAAAATGTCCTTTCAAATGAACAATAAAGTTTCCACACTTAATTTGAATTTTTGAATCTTTTTTGAAAAGAATACCTTAAGATTGATCACCCGATACAAACATTTATTGAAAAAAGCTACAAACATTTAAATGTTTGTAAAGGGTGTCCAAAGTTGAGGTGTCATTTTAATTTTAATAAAAAAAAGATTTTTTTATACATATTAAAAATATTTTTATTTCAGTTTAATACAAACAGGTTCCGGTTAAAATAAAAATTATGTCAGTCAAGTGACCCTCGCCACCGGTTCGGTAGGCACCAAATATTTTACCTTAATTATTAATTACGCTTTTCAATAAGTTGTTGTCAATGGTTGATATCTGCTCAATAATGTCAGTTTAAACTCTTGAACAGTTGTGGGTTTATTAGTGTACACTTTCGACTTAAAAACCCCACAACAAAATCTAAACGTGTCAAATCGCACGATCTTGGTGGCCAATTTACAACTCCTCTAAGAGAAATAATGCGACTTTATAACTTTTCTTTCAAAAGATCCATTGCTTGTTTCTCTTGCTATGTGACAAGTGGCACCATCCTGTTGAAACCACATATTCTCTACGTCTAAATCATCAATTTTTCGAAACTAAATTCTGCATATCAACTCCATGTAGCGATCTCCACTGAACGTAAAAGTATTTCCATTTTCGTTTAAAAAAAATTGCTTCGATGATTCCTCCGGACCACAAACTGCACTAAACCGTAAATTTCTGTATAATTAGATGTACTTTAATGGTTGCTCTAAGATAACTCTTAGATCCTCTACACCCCTAATATGGCAATTTTGCTTGTTCCCATAGCCATTGAGCTGGAAATGGACTATGTCTATGAATATTATTTTGTTAAAAAAATTCTCATTTTCTTTTGCCATTTTTAAAAAATATTTTAGTAATAAAAATACTTTATTCCTTTGTGTAAGGTTCCATATTTACTAACTGGAATGTATTTAGAATCTGAAAATTTACAAGTAGAAAAAGAAGGCAGCAAAATCAAAATGACACCTCAATTTTGGACACCCTTTATTTAAGCATTATAAGTCTACGTAAACATACTCGTATAACGAGGACTGTTTCTATATATTTCTGGTCTAATAATGAAAATGCGAATATTTATCATCAAAAATGGTTTTATTGTTTTTTATAATATTCTCCAGCATGATTATACATTTTTGCAAGCGCTCAAACCAATTGTGGAAGCACTTTTTCCACTCCGATTGAGACAACTTCAAAACATGGTTTTTGGACGCTTCAACAGCATCTCCTGGCGATGAAAATCGTTAACCACGCATTTTTTCTTGATGAATAAAAAGAAGTCATTGGGTGCCAAGTTAGAACTGTACGGCGCATGACACGTCAATTCGACTTTTTGGCCGGTCAAAAAGGGGCTGGCTTGAGCCGATGTGTGAGAGCTCGCATTGTCATGGTGCACAATAATTCGCCTTCTCTTGTTCGTTTTTCGAATTTCTAAGAAGACCTCAGGTAAACAAATTGTGGTGTACCACTCAGAATTGATCTACTACGTTGCTCAAGCGGAACAGTCGACACATGACCAGTTTTGCTAAGAAACAGGCGACCATTTGCATCGAAGTACATCTTCCACGAACAAATTTCGTTGGATTTGGCTCTTCTTCGAAGACCCACATGGTCGATTGCTGTTTTTTGGGGCTTATGCGCATAGATTCATGATTCGTCACCTGTGACGATCTTATAAACGTCTTTTGAAGTACCTCGATCGTAGTTTTTCAAAATTTCTTTGCACTAATCGACACGAGCGTTTTTTTTGAGCGATTGAAAAATTGTGCGGGGTCTAACGAGAACAAACCTTTTTTGCGGCCAGGTGTTCATGCAATATCAAATGTTAGCTGTTGGAAGAAATGTCCCAGGAAGCCTCTTTCTTACGGTATGTCACATGACGATCTTGCATTATCAGTTCACGCACGGCATCAATGTCCAATGGCACAACGACCGTTTTTGGACGAACTTCACGACCTTCGTCTTTGAGCGAGCGTCGGCCACGACTGAATTCATTAAATCAGTTTTTCACAGTGCTTTAGGATGGTGCTTCATCGCCATACAAAGATAAGTTCATCGATGCACTCTTGTCGTGATAATCCATGTCGAAAGTTGTGAAAAATGATTGAACGAAAATGTTCACGAGTTAATTCCATTTTTTTGGCAAATTGATATTTTCAAGTCACTGTAAACAACACAAATGATAGTCGTACGTCAAAAAGTTCGGAGTAAGTTTATGCTAGAAAATGTCAAACTTTCCAATGGAAATGTCAGATGGCACCAGGTTGCCTTGGCCAGACATATATATAGCAATCCTCGTATATGTTTAGGACAAAATATTGATATATCATATGTTTGTCAAATAATATAAATTCTCAGTTCAAAAATGTAAGAACACTTTCAACACAGAAATGTGTGTAGTTGTTTGTATTGTCTTTGAACACAGGCATAAGAATGTTAAGGAACATATTAATGCTTGGGTGCGAGTCAATATATGTTTGTATATTAGCATAAGCATGTTTGGGAATATAGCTAGAAACTTATTAATGTGTGTTGAGACCCAAACACACATATATTTGAAATATAATCCAAATAGTAAAATGTTTCCTGCATTATATGTTTTCCCGCAAACCAATTTTAAACATTTTCTTTTTCCGTGTATGCTGAGGAGATTGCATGAGTCAGTCATTTTGTCATCATACTGCATCAGACGTGGGCTGGAATGTGTTTAAAGGAATACAATATTTAAAAAAAATAGGAGTGAACAAATCGCAAGTTCGGCCGTGTCGAAACTTTATACTCTCCACCATGGATTGCGTAGTGGTATGGCGTAGACAGTATTGGGGGATATGATTGTTGGTGGTGGGTCCGTGTTTGACAGACTACAATTTTGGTAGCCCTCTGAACCATTGTCTTGTTCAGACTAGGTAATTTTATTATTTTGGCGATTCCATATCTTCATTGTTGAGGTGGCACTAGGAAATGAATAGATTTTGGACTGAAAATTAGACAAATCCTAAAAGTTAAAGTAATTGATATTAGCGTGGAAGTTTTACTGTTTGTGAGTAAAAGTATAATACTATAAAAATGTTCGAAGCGATCTCATTTTTGGCTGTCTATGGACCATTGACCTATAAGCAAATATATTAAATGCAGTCGAATCGTAAAATTAATCTTATTTTCAGATTCGTACGTATATGTATCCAAACATAACGGGTCAGTTTTTGGTCCCCAGGCCACATAAGTTGTGGCCCATTGTTCAATAAGGTTGATATTTGGCGCCTGTGGCCCGGTTGGAGTTGCAAATCGGCACAAATTTAGAAATTCTCTTCACTGTTTTTGGATATCCATATGTCCTTGAACATTTGTGCACGCTTTGAAGTCCAAAGACCCCATGGACAACGTTCTATGGTCAACGAATTATGGCTCATCAAAGCTTGCAACTAGTTTTACTCCATTTTTAGGGCTAGAAGTCGTGACGGACTGACCGGTTTCCATCCGAGTGAAAACATTTTTGCACGGATATTATTTTTGATGCCCAATATACTACAGGGTTGTTAAATTTTAAGAACCGATATTGATTTTGAATAAAACACAAATTATTTAGGAAATTATTGTCATTTTTTTATTATGAAAATATTGGTATGGTTCAATATGCATGGAACAAAATATCGGCCAAATAGCCGCCGCGACCTCGTCGGCACACCTCCATCCGATGGTCCAAATTTTCTATGTCGCTGAAGCTTACTCAGGTTCTATGCCGAAAATTTGACGAATTATCTCATCCTTTTGCTGTTGAATTGTTGCTGACTTATCGACGTACACCATTTCTTTCAAATAAACCCAGAGAAAGAAGAAGTCCAACGGTGTCAAATCACATGAACTTAGTGGCCAATTAACATCGCCACGACGTGAGAAAACACGGCCATTGAATTTGTCGCGCAGAAGAGCCGTTTGTTTCGTTAGCAGTGTTGCAAGTGGCACCGTCCTGTTGAAACCACATATCGTCCACCTCCATATCTACCAATTCGTTCTTTATCATCTCACGATAGGGAGCACCATTCACAGTAACTGCCTGACCGGCCTCATTTTGGAAAAAAAACGCCCCGCTGCACGCAGAAAAAAAGTATGGTTGGGGTGACAATATTCAAAGAGGATCATACTATTGCAAAGTATATGGTTGTGACATAACAATATTATGATCCTCACAACAATAGTATGATTCACACATAACCATACTATGATCCCCACAACCATAGTATGATTCACACTCAACCACACTATGATCTCCACAACTATACTATGATCCACACAACAATAGTATGATTCACACTCAATCATACTATTATCTTCACAACCATATTATGATCCTCACAGCCATACAATGTTTCTAATACAACCATAGTATGATCCTTACAACTATAGTATGATTCACACGCAACCATATTATGATCCACACAACCATAGTATGATTCACACCCAACCATACTATTATCTCCACAACCATATTATGATATTCACAACCATAGTATGTAAACACAATAAAAATCCCTCGAACTACCTTCCGATTGTTGTTATTTTTTTTAATGGACAGCAACCATTCACTGTATCGTGTGTATGTGTTTTTTTGCATATAAAAAAAACATGCGCACACACATACATGTATGCTCTATAAAACATGTTTTGTTGTGTTCATAGTCGCAACCACACTGTATGATTGCCGTAATCAAATTATTGTTAACGTTAATTTTAAACAACAATACTTTTGTTGCACCAACCATGTTTATATGGTTGCTACAACCATAATTTTATTTCTAAATTTGGCAATAATACTATTGTTGCATTTCAACAATAGCAATATTGTCGCAATCATACTATTGTCAAAATGAAATTCAAAAAAACAATACTATGGTTGCGACAAACATTCTTTTACTGTAGAGAACATATTATTGTTGCGATGACCATAGTGTAACCATGTCTTTTCTCTGCGTGTGATGTCTCCAGCCCATAAACCGCACCAAACAGTTTCTTCGACAATCACTCTTGGATTATCATTCGCCCAAATTCGGCAATTCTGCTTATTGATGAATCCACTGAGGTGAAAATGTACCACATCACTGAAGATGATTTTCTTCGAAAACTGATAATAAACCTGAATAACGTTAACGCATTGCTCGCTTGTGTATCTTTTCGTGCTTCAAATTGAGTAAGTCTGAAATTGAGAAATATCAAATGAATGTTGAAAAAAACTTGACGTTTAGTTGTGGTACACATTCAACATCGGTCCTTAAAATTGAACCACCCTTTAGAAAATGAGCGGGAAACGGAAAGAATAACACTTTTCATTTTTATATGGGCGGTCTAATATATATAAATGAATTAAGGGGCCCGTTTTTGGGCCCCTTAGGACTACATGGGTCTATATGGTCCGGATCCTAGTTTGCTGCAAAGTTGAAATATACTCGTAGGTACATACTCGTATTTGGATTTGGGAGAAGATTTCGCGGTTTCTGAACATAAAGGGACTGTTTTTGGGATCCTAGGGCCTTAGGTCCTAATAACCACCCGCATGTATGGAGAGGTTGAACTGTCTATGCCCACTACTTTCAAAAAGCTGATTTTACAAAGGGGAACTTTTTGCCCGATTTGGTCCTTTTTCAATACCAACCCAACGCCAACTATAGAACATATATCTGCCTAGTTTGAACATGGCTAGATCCAACCTGGCTACAACGTCTTATTGTTTTGTTAAGATCAATAATAGCCGTGTTTTTTTAGGTAACTAGCTTACTCGTAGCTACCTAGTCAGTTTTAAATGTGATGTCCTGCCAACATTGAACTAAAATATAGTGAAATATGGCAATATTGTTTCATTTCGTACATACAAAAAGGAAACAGGGCTCGTAGGCGAATTTGTCAAAAGCAGACAATAAAAATCTACAAATTAAAAAAAAAAAATAATCAACGAAATATAATAAATCTATTAATTGCTACTCTTTTGCTTTTCAAAAATGTGTATAATATCTTTAAACTAACAGTTCGAGTTGGTTCATTGTTTTACTCATCAAATGTCGTGCTAATGAACCCAATACAAGCTCGTCGATGAGATCTCTTTACGTTTGTTTTTTTTTTTGTTTAGTAAACATAGCAAAAAACATGCCGCGTTTGCTTTTTCGTAGGAAAAAAAGGTGTGTGGTAAATCTTACTCGTTTCTTCAGCTAGTTGAGGTCAAAATACTTGCTAACCAAAAACTTCCATACAAATGCAAGTTCAATAGACACAGGTTGCAGATAATCATATCGATGTGTTACAAATGGAATAACAAACTTATATATACAGCTATTATATGGAGGAAAGTTGCAAATTGTTGACGCGTATGTGTATTTTGTAAGACATAAAATCTCGACTACTTAAGGATATGTATCCAAACTACCACACTGAGACCCTTTTGAACTTCCTAGGGGGTATTTAAACTAGTAGGCAATTCGTCAATACGACTTTTATACTATCCACTATGGGTGAAAGAAACCTTTTTGGGGTCCTACTTTTAATATCATTTTCAGATTTGAGAGGAAATTTCACTGTTTTTATGTTCTGATATGTCCTCTCTTAAAGGGGCCAATTTTGACATTAGTAAGCAGCACCCTAGAGACTTTTAACATTCATCTCAAGGACTATCATTCATCGTAAATGACAGGTATTTTTTCCACCCAGAGAATGTTTAGTTATCGATGATTACAGACCAAGATCAACTAGTGCTTTCAGATGGGTATGATAAGTTTTTATCAGCCCGCAATGAATCAACAGGATGCATTCGACAAATGTTCGGTCTAGAACTTTATACAGGGTGTCCGTCGGGAAGGTATACTACTTTGTTTGTTTATAATTTTTGATTATATGAAAGAGAGTGGATCTTATATTGATAAATGTTTTGTTTAATGTCGGCAATTTTGTATGCAATACAATATCAGATAAATGTCCGCCTCTGTTAGCATCACAAATGCGAGTACATTTTTCATTAAATTTAGCAAGGCGTCGAATTGAGGTTGATGGATTGTTTTCAACACTTTCTTGAGCAGCAGTACTTAGTGGTTCATGCTTCGACCTATCAGCTACAGACCCTCTTTCTTCGAAAACATTCACTACACGATTAATAGTGCGTTTTGATGGCACGTTATTTCTCTCAAATATTTCACGTAATTTTCTCATCTTCACAAAATGTTAAACGATTTATCGAATATTTTTCCTTAATAAAGTTGCCATGTCTCTGCGTCACGACTGCCGAATATGAACTGTCAAGACTAATGTTTGCCAAAATGGCGGCAAAACAAAGTATACCTTCCCGGCGGACACTTTGTAGTAACTTCATCAATTTTGTTAGTGACTCATACTTTAAATTCGAACTGACTGAGCCGCCGTGCCAGCATGTCTATTCGCAAGAGCAGCAGGAAGCATTCCAATGTTCAGAAGAAACTTTCGATTTACCAGGTTAAGACAAGGAAAATAACATAATTTATTTGTTTTCTTTGCTAATATTCTGTTGAATATGCTATATGTATTAAAATATATTATATTATACTGAGCAAGGTGGAAAGTAAAATAAGGTTTATGGAACTGCTGCACTTTAAATCGGGAAGGACGTTTGCATGGAGCGATATAGACCAGTTTCGCCAGAGCTAACCAGGGTGTAACTACTTATTGTAACCACGTAACATGGGATGTGAAACTTGAACTCAATTAAATTTTAGTGGTGCTATTTTTAGCGGCAGAACCTTAAACCGAGAATAGCCGTTGTAAGGGAGCTATACGTAGACATGAGTGTATGGCTAGTTACAACACACGAAATGCGAAAAAAATAGTTAGGGAAATTTTGAAGAATTAGTCAAACAAGTCCATCGTAGAGTACTTAATACGGTTGATCTGCCTTACATAAGCCCTCTATTGCCTAAAACGTGCCGATTATATTGGAATCTGCTAAAAATGTCGTACATGTGGAAGGAACTAGTTTCAAAATATATGTATTAAACAGGTGTAGGAGGTAACAGAAGGGGCGAGGCTCTGACTCCAATTATTTGTCATCAAATTGATCTTATAACTTCATTATTAAGTATTGATTTTAAGTGAGAGCATGCAATTCGTATTAACAATATTTCAAGAATACCAAAAGTGGGCGTAATTGTACTTTTGTATATGTTTTAGTGCATATGAGAACCAACATTAGTAGCTACCTATGCCTTCAACTGAGTTTAATTGGGATTATCGTAATATTTAAAAACCGGCCTTTTCATTATAAATGCATATAAAAATATTGTTTGACAAGCCCCAGCCTGGTACCACCCATTCAATGTTGTTCATACGAACTAGCTCATAATCGAAACTTAAGAACAGAGTATAAGGTTAATTTGCTGGCAGATAATTAGATTCCTATACAATGCCTTTTCATAAAGGAACTGTCGCAAAGGAAGGCCGCCTTCTTGCTTTAATATACAAGGGATCTTGTAAAACTTTCTGCATTCAACCGGACAACCTTTTTTAAGAAGACCTTTGGGAAATAAATATAATTTTCACATTTCACAGTTTTATGTTAGACTGGTTGCCAGTTGTATTTTATAGCAGGACCTTCGTCGTCTTGTACGATGAGGAAAATTAGTTTGCAGATTCTCAGGATAAAACGCAAGTCACGGCGTATCTGTTCCCAGATGCCCATTAATCAAAAAATTCAAAAAACAATCCCTAAACAGTAATCGCATTCTCAAGTAGCTTTCGAAGAAGGTTTTTTTGGAGGTCTTATACTTATAGTTAAACTAACTAGCCTTAATTATAAAGAACTTATGGAAGGTCGTCAAATAAAAACAGCGAATTGTTCAAAACCATTTCACAATTAAAGCTTGCAAGGTAACTTTAAATATTTAAATGAAGGTTGTATCTTAAGTCGGAGAGCCAACGATACATTTTGGATGATCATTGTCAATGCCAAATAAGGATACTAGCCACTTCTATCTATCTTTAGTGGCCTGTTGCTTTCTTTAGCCGGGTCTTTGTTTGCTAGCTAATTCGAGAAAAGGTCCTCTCATAAATAACTTTTTCCGAAGACCTTTAAAGCGGCCATCTTGTCAAATACTAAAATACATTATTTAAGAGATAACAAAATTTATAAGCTATCTTCGCTTTCTCAAGTCGCCATTTAAGAAAGTATTTTTAGGTCTTTGATTAAAAAAAGGGAACTTTTAAAACTTTTTCGCATTCAGTCAGACAGTCTTCTTTGAGAAGACCTTTAGAAATCAAATCCAATATACCTATTTATTTTTAACTATAGGATTTGGACATTTAACAGCTTCTCCTGCAATTTGTTGCCGTTTGCGTTTTCTAGCAGGACCTTTGTCCGCTAGTACTTATACTTTGGGGGAAAACAGTTTTCAGATATTCAGGACAAACGAGATGTTGTTGAAAATGTCCATTTGATAACAGATATCTAAACCAAGTTTCGTTAGTCTTTTGTTTGATGATTCTCACATTTTCTTGCGACATAATTTTTTTACTTTGTCGGCACTTGATTTCCCGCTTCTTTCTTCGAGCTATATTTCTTTCTCATCACTTGGTGCCGATCTAACACAGCTTCTGTTGCCAAAGTGCGACATACACCTTGTAAGCGACGTCATTAGTCTCTTCAAGGATTTTTTTATCCAATTTTTTCTTCGTTTGGTATATTTATAAAGCCACCGATAACACCCGGAGTGCGCTTATATCATCGGAAATGTACCCATGTTAATGGGAGTACGTTAATTCCAGCAAAAGAAGAGGGGTTTTTAATTTACGGTTAAGAAAACATCGAAGGGATACCTTGATTCTTTATGACAATTAAATGGCGTCTGATTTTTTCTTGTTGCTGTTATGGACGGGTACGCAGACAGTGGTCCTAATCGACGATTGTAGTTCGCACAACCATTATAGAAGGTAAATACCTGCCTAGCCTGACGAGTGAAAGCATCGCAGCACGCGTTTACTTTCAGCATTTGGTCGAGTGAGAAAATTGCAAATTGACTGGTAATTATGAGTAGCACTTCCCGGTACGACAAATAAAAAAGGATTAAAAGCCATTGCTGGGCACTCAAAAATCTAAGATTTTATGAATTCTGAAAGGTCTTATTTGTATACCTGCCACAAGGAAATTGACTTGAAGGGACTGCTGACTCAAGTACTTCCAATATGTTCTCTACCAATTTTAACTAAGTATAGGGCAGATCGAATATACTTTAGCTCCCCATAAGGTTTATGTTTCCATTTTGAGATATATTTAACATTAATGAGAAGCTCTTAAAATTTAAAAATGTTGAAAAGAACGAAAACGTATTCTCTGATCATTTGAGTCGATGAATTGTTAATTAATCAGAACGATTAAGGGCGTTAGCACGATATACATTGATGTTGTGGAAACTAGTTGTTTTGATACAAATATTTTTAATTTTATTTAAAATGCCTATTAAAAGCAGTCTTCAAATGGTCACCGCGTCATTGCTGGTATACGATAGGTTTAATCTTTTCTAAATCAGACTGAATAAAAAAGCTTGTACAGTTCATATTGAGTTCACGAATGAATATAAAGTCTGATCTACCTACTTTATTTGATTTTAGGGACCAACCAACGACGGTATTCAAATTATATCCAAGAAATTTAGCCTTAAAAAAATGCAATATAGACTTTGAGGTTATCGGTTAAATTATTTAAGTTATTGAAACCGAACAAGAAAAAATTTATTGTATCCATATCGGACGATTCGTTCACGTTCAAGACATGTTCACGCCCTCTTTGCATGCGGCACTTCAGTCTGACTCAGACAGAATGTCCTTTATATTAGGGTAGCGGCTATGTTTTACGAAATTCCATCTGGTTGGAACCACATGTCAAATTCATCCATATCGCCTAAATTTGATCAAAACTACTTACTTTCCAGCGAATACTAGCACCTTTTATTGGCGATGATATTCATGCAATTATAAGTTTCGAAGAAAGAAGAAACGATAATGCACACCAAACATTGAGCTTCCGTTGAAAATTTCATTATCCCATGATCTCCCAGTATCTAGCTGTAGCCAAAGCTACGATGTCCATTTAAAATTTTTCTATAGTATTTGATTATCCACTGCATTTATTCTCTCTATCACCCATAGCTGCACCTTTCTAATACATTTTTTTCTTCTTAAAAAAATATACCACAATGTCCTCTTCTAAAAGGACGACATTTTAACTTAATCAAACATAGTTTTCCCCAAGAAATACTCCATCCCTCGTGTACAGTGGCGCACCACCATAACACCGTCTGACTGTATTTATGTCATTATTAGTATTTGTCGTAATAGTTTTTATGACACACCACTATCGTCATACATTGTAGATGTATGGTCTGTCGGTTGGTCGCATAGGTCACACACTCATAAATATCATCAAAAAACTATGTATTGCGGTACTTTGTGTCTGAAAAATTAATTTAATCATGGGCGAAAATCCACTGACACGACTGAAAAAACAATGGCATCTAATGACCCGAAAGTTACGCGACTGTCATACGTAATGCTGAGAGAGAGAGTGAAGTGATATGAACTATCTGTTAGCTTGTCTCTATAAGGCAGTGTACGTCTTGTGTGTATGTGTGCATGTGTTAAACTTTATTATCCATCCATTCAACTTTAGAGTGACACACACACACACTTACTTCTATTCACTCACTCCCTCTTACCGAACAAAACGCATACAGACACTCGCTCATCTTACACTAAAAAAATAAGGTTCATAATATCCATGACATCTTTAATAGATACTATTAATTGTTTATAAAAAAATTGTTTTAAAGGCTTAATTAAGACTGTTAATGTTTTACTTATAAAGAGGCAATTAAGTAAAAAACAGGAAATAGTAGATTAAAACAAGTAAAAACGTCTTCCAAAAACACCGTTCTAATTGCTTCAAAATGGTTCGTTCGTTGGGCCCTCAGCTGAACCTTCAAAAATACTCTGTACTTGGGTTTGAGAATTTCTTGCTTATAAGAGTACTTTAGTACCCAAATATCTATAAGTATATTTGGTATTGATCGCCCGTTTTAACAATTAGGGAAGTTTCTTGGGCCACATGTGCCAAAACGTCTAGCAACTATGCTCTTTTTAAGGTATTCAGTGCGTCCCAACAGACGGACCAACAAACATGGCCAGATCGGACTTAAAGGGTGGTTAAATTTTAAGGGGCCGATGTTGAATGTGAACCACACCTAAACGTCAAGTTTTTTTTCTGCATTTCATTTGATATTTCTCAATTTCAGACTAATTCAATTTGAACCAAGGAAAGATACACAAGCGAGCAACGCGTCCCAACAGACGAACCAACAAAAATGTCCAGATCGTATTTAAAGGGTAATTAAATTTTAAGGGGCCGATGTTGATGGTGAACCACGCCTAAACGTCAAGTTTTTTCTGCATTTCGTTTGACATTTCTCAATTTCAGACTAACTCAATTTGAACCATGGAAAGATACACAAGCGAGCAGCGCGCTAAAGTTATCAGGCTTATTATGAAAATAAAAGTGATGAGACACTTTTCACCTCAATGGATTCGTCAATTGGCAGATTTGCCGCATTTGGGCGAATGATAATCCAAGAGTGATTGTCGAAAAAACAATTCACCCACAAAGAGTGACTGTTTGGTGCGGTTTATGAGCTGGCGGCATCATCGGGCCATATTTTATCCAAAATGAGGCCGGTCAGGCAGTTACTGTGAATGGTGTTCGCTATCGTGAGATGATACCGAACTTGTTATGGTCTGCATTGAAAGATATGGGTGTGGACGATATGTGGTTTCAACAGGACGGTGCCACTTGCCACACAGCTAACGAAACAATGGCTCTTTTGCGCGACTTATTCATTGGCCGTGTGTGTTATCTCACGAAGTGGCGATGTTAATTGGCCGCCAAGATCATGTAATTTGACACCATTGGACTTCTTTATTTGGCCGATATTTTGTTCCATACATTTTTATTATATAAAAAGAAATGACAACATCGGCCCTTAAAATTTAACCACCCTTTAGAACGATCAATAATACGAGGGTTGCCATATATATTTCTGGCCTAGGCAACACTAAAGGTTTCTGGCGCCATTTGACACCTCCTTTGGAAAGTATGACATTTTTTAGCATAAACGTACTCAGAACTTTTTGACGTACGACCATCATTTGTGTTGTTTACAGTGACTTGAACAATCAAGTTGGCAAAAAAATTGGAATTAACTCGTGAACATTTTCGTGCGATCATTTTTCACAACATTCGAAATGGATTATCACGAAAAGAGTTCATCAATGAACTTAAATCATTGTTTGGCGATGAAGCACCATCAGTACTGTGAAAACCCGGTTTAATGAATTCAATCGTGGCCGGCATACAGTGGGTCAGATTACAAAAAACGTGGTCATAATATCATAACTTCTAAACTTTTAGTCGGATCGCTTAATAATGTACTAGAGATTTGTAGAGGAGGAGTCAGTCATTTCGTATATTGCATATGTAGACACCCTGTTATTACGCGGATTTTGATACAGGGTCTCAAATTGGACCACTTTGGTGCTGGTAATGTTTTAAAGACCTGTAACTTCTACAATTTTGAGCGGATTTGTAAATGAACAGCTGCTCGTCGGTACAGTTAACATTGAGTAGTTCCAACATCACTGTAGCCAACCTGATAGTCCAAAATTACCAGGTAGAAATTTTTTTTTCCTTTATGACCAGCTTTTTCGAGATCTCACCCACAGTGCGGCGCTCGCTCAAAGACGGAGGTCGTGAAGGTCGTCAAAAAACCGCCATTGTGCCAGAGAACATTGATGCCGAGCGTGAACTGATAATGCAAGATCGTCATGTGACATACCGTGAGATAGAGGCATCCTTGGGCATTTCTTCCACCAGCATACATTCGTGTGACAACAGCTCAAAAAAAAGGCTCGTGTGTAAAAATACGATCGCGGTGCTTCAAAAGACGTTTATAAGAGCGTCACAGGTAACGAATCATGGATGTATGCGTATGAGCCCGAAACAATACAGCAATCGACCATGTGGGTCTTCGAAGACAAGCTAAATCTGGTTCTTTGGCAAAACTGGTCATGTGGTGACAGTTCCGTTGAGCAACGTAGGACGGTCAATTCTGAGTGGTACACCACAATTTGTTTGCCCGAAGTCTTCAGAGAAATTCGAAAAACGAACACTCCAATATATTAAATTGGTTAAATTCTCTTTTTGTTCAATAGAACACTATTTGTTAAAATAAATAACTGTATTTCTGAACCTGTTAAGGCTTATTCTGGCCTACTACAAGGCAGTCACCTTGGTGTACTTTAATTTTTACTATTTATGAATGATATTCCTTCAATATTTAAATTTTGTAGAGTCTTATTGTTTGCTGAAATTATTTCCTGTAATTAAAAATCTAAATGATTGCTTATTGTTTCAAAAGTATATTGATACTTTTTTACTTTGGTGCGATTATAATGGTATGAAACTAAATTTTCAAAGTGTAAAATATTAACAATTACCCATAAAAAGTTTCTATTGTTGATTAATTTCACTTTCGGCAATAACGCCTATGGTAGGGTAATAATAGTGAAGGATCTTGGAGTTTATATAGACTCAAAGCTTTCATTTACTTATCATATCGAATACGTTATAAGTAAAGCTAATTCTCACTTAGGATTTTTGAAACGAAATTCGACAGATTTTCAAGATCCATTCATAATGAGGACATTATATTTTGCGTTTATTCGATTTTTTTCAATTAGAATATTGCTATATTATATGGGACCCGAATTACAACATACATACAAATCGTATTCAACGAATTCAAAGAAGATTTTCAAAATTTGCATTAAGAAACTTATACCGGTCTTACCTACGTATGAAACTCGTTGACAGTTACTCAGTTTAAATACTCTGACACAACGAAGAATTTCACATCACATTATTACATTGTTCTTAATACAATGGATTCAACGGGTCCAACAAATTTGAGAGAACAGAATGTTTTCTATGAATATTTTCATAGATATAATTACCGTGTAAATGAACTTGTTTATATCAAGTTGTCAGATGTTATGCAACAAAACATGCAATCATTTAGATTTTTACTCAAACCGTTCCATTTTTAAAGAAACACTTTTCCATTATGTAATTTTTGAATTAAGTACATAGTTGTAAAAACTAATCTGTAAGGGCTAAGTCCATTAGATTGAAAAAAATAAAATATAATACAAATATAATACAGGGTAACGCAAAACTACCGTTGTGGTTTGAATGCTTAATAACTTTTTAAAATCATTTATATTTTTTATTTTTATTTAAAAATTTTGTGAAGCAAACTTGGGGAATTTGTAATGGAACACTATACATCAGAACAGCGATAAGCAGTTGTAGAATTTTATTTTAAAAATCAAGTCAACAATAAACCACTTGGTTGGAATTTTTTGACAACATGGTACAGTAAGACATCTTTCATGTACCGGAATACCACATACGGCCCATACGGATGAAAATATCCAACTTGTTGTAGATAGCGTGCAGGACAGACCATAAACACAACAAGAAGACGTTCGGCACAACTGGGGCTATAGCGGAAAGAGCACGAATGTGCACAGCCGAAAATGGCCACCACTTGCGGGATATAATTTGTCATACTAAGCCAAAAATACTCCCCATTAATATACTATGCAACGAAAAATAATAATAATAATTAACCAATAAATAAAAAAGTTATTAAACATTCAAACCAAAACGGTAGTTTTACGCCACCCTGTATAATATATGATAACGACAAGTTCTGTGCCCAACTTAATTTGACATTTCTTTCTTTCTGTGTTTGACATATTCAATCATGGATAGGTAACCAATTGAGCAGCGCGTGAAGATTGTTGAAGCCTTTTGTGCGTTCAAATCAAAATGCAGTTTGTGCACTTCGACACAAATGTGTCCACAATCGGGAGAATTGTAAGCAAATTTAAGCAAACCGGGAAAAATGAGAATCCACGAGTGATTATTGAAAAGCCGATGCATTCACACAATGTGACTCTTCTATACCTTCTCCGGACATTATACTTATATAGGAGAGAATTCCAAAGTTCGTGGTCAACATTCAAGTCTCCTTGGACCAATCGGTTATTGTCTTGTAGCAGATTTCTAATGTCAGGCAAACGTCGCACGTATTTTATCACATTTATGCAGGCTGCAGGTGCCATTAAGATTAATCTCTTAGATCGCAGCGACCATGATGTATCTTCGAGTCATAAATTGTATTACCTCATGGATTTTTTTGATCAAAATTGATGTACTATTAGAGAAGCAACAGCAATATATGGGGTAAGGTGCTGTGTATGTTGATGCTGCAGCGGGGCGTCTCATAGAGAATGGCGACGAAGTTGTAGACGGCAACAACGACACCAAATCCTATGATCCACTGCGGACTTCGGTAGTTTATTTCCTTATACTCAGACCTGAACCACACCTTAAGTGCACCAACTCCATGCAACGATTACAACTCACAGATGTTGTGAGTTGAAGTATCCGGTTCTGACAAACCGATCCGATCCAAGATATGATCCTGCTATATCAGTAGCAAGCATTCTGTGTGTTGCTGCTTCCGTGGCGAAAACAATAAAAAAAATAAAAATTAGTACATAAGTAGGGCGTGGATGTTGATTTTGGTAAATCGGTTGAGCTATATCCTAATATGAACCATTTTTTTCAATTTAAACTTCGTCCGGCCTTGGCACAAGTAATAATGTAGTTTAAGAGCTCAAAATATAGGATCGGATAAATATATGTGTGGAACCTATATCTTTTTACAATTTCCAACAGCATAGACCATGCTGTTTGGAGTTGTACGCGGGCTGCTATTTATATATTTCTGGCCTAATAATGAAAATGCGAGTATTTAGCATCAAAAATGGATTTATGTTTTTTTTTCTTTCAAAGTATTCTTCAGCATGATTAATAAATACACTGTTGCATGCGATCAAACCAATTGTCGAAGCACTTTTTCCACTCCGATTGAGACACCTCCAAAGCATGGTTTTTGAGCGATTCAACAGCATCTTCTGGCGACGAAATCGTTTTTTTTTCTCTTGATGTGCTGTAATAAAACGAAGTGATTAGGTGCCAAGTCAGGGTTGTACGGCGGATGACCCATCAATTCGACGTTTTGGCAGGTTAAAATGGCGCTGGTTTGAGCCGAAGTGTGAGAGCTCGCATTGTCATGGTGCACAATGATTCGTCTTCTCTTATTCGTTTTTCAAATTTCTCCGAAGACTTTAGGTAGACAAATTGTGGTGTACCACTTAGAATTGACCTCCTACGTTGCTCAAGCGGAACAGTCGCCACATGAACAGTTTTGCCGAAGAAACAGGCGACCATTTGCTTCGAAGAGCTTCTTCCACGAACAACTTTCGTTGGATTTGGACCGTCTTCGAAGACCCACACGGTCGATTGCTGTTTTGTTTCGGGCTAATGCGCATAGGTCCATGATTCGTCACCTGTGACGATCTTATAAACGTCGTTTGAAGTACCGCGATCGTATTTTTTCAAAATTTCGTTGCACCAAGCGACACGAGCCTTTTTTTTTGAGCGATTGCCAAATTGTGCGGGATCCAACGAGAACAAACCTTTTCTACGGCCAGGTGTTCATGCTATATTGAAAATATGCTGGTGGAAGAATTGCCTAAGGAAGCCTCTATCTCACGGTATGTCACTCGACGATCTTGCATTATCAGTTCACGCACGGTATCAATGTTCTCTAGCACAACGGCCGTTTTTGGACGACATTTACGCCCTTCGTCTTTGAGCGAGCAAATTCATTGAAGCCACGATTGAATTCATTAAACCAGTTTTTCACAGTGCTTTAGGATGGTGCTTCATCGCCATACAAAGATTTAAGTTCAGCGATGCACTCATGTCGTGATAATCCACGTCGAATGTTGTGAAAAATTATCGCACGAAAAAGTTCACGAGTTGATTTCACTTTTTTGGCAAAAAAAAAAACGTCTGAGTACGTTTATGCTAAAAAAAAGTCAAACTTTCGAATGGAAATATCAGATGGCGCCAGGCAGCACTAAGTGAAATATATATAGCAACCAGGGCAAAATATATTCAAGGGGAAAAGTTTCCCTTTAAGGTACTTAAGATACCTTCGAAAAAAAAATACACTTTTTGGTTGTTAATTATACCCTTCACCGGAGGGTCGATGGTAT
Source organism: Hydrotaea diabolus (assembly GCA_963513945.1). Classification (NCBI taxonomy): domain Eukaryota; kingdom Metazoa; phylum Arthropoda; class Insecta; order Diptera; family Muscidae; genus Hydrotaea; species Hydrotaea diabolus. The sequence continues at coordinate 48,698,783 of OY740717.1, read as the reverse complement.
ATTTAATTTAAACTTCCGTTGGCAGTACCACAAAATATTGGTAGGAGAACCTACTTATATACAGACCTAGCGATGTCCATCTGACCATGTATCTGTTCAAAGTACGTTAGCGGTCAAACGATTAACCTTGGATCCTGACATTTTGCAAATGGGCGAAATTGGCCAAGGACTAAAAAAAATTCCCTTCAAGGGATTAAAGATACCTCGATAAAACAAATTTGTGGATACAAGCTAAACAAATCATAATTATCTGTAACTGTTAGTTGGGACGCATTAAAGACCTGGAATTTTTCGATTATGCGTCCCAAAAAACGTCTTGCATGCTAAGAACGACCGATAAATACTCAATATGGACATATGGGTACTCAAGTTAAAGCAAATTTTGCTACAAACCCAGTCATAGAGTAGTTTTGATGTTTTGACTGAGATACAAAAAGGACACATGGGCCGAAAGGGCCCAAAAACTGCCCTTCTGGCAATAGAAGCATATGGTCTGTAGATAGTACTTATATATTTGTAAGGTTTGGCCTGACTGAACCTTACGATGTTTTTTCTTGTTTTCTTTACAACTTATATTTTTTTAGACGGACAATGGTTTAAATTAGCACTGTAATTTGAAACCCACTTAATAACTCAAAAAGGGATTAGTTGCCGGACGTTTTGGCTTATGTGGCCCAAAAAACGTGCCGTATGGTGAAAACAAGCGATCAATGATACGATTCTAAATCAATATTTCTTTTGAAGTTTTGGCTACAGTCTAACGAATGGCACGAAGAGAATTAAAAACAGACCCATTTTAGTCGCGAGTGGCGGTTAAGGGATATATTAGGTTCGGCTTGGCCGTACTAAACGACATATTTTTGTAACTTTTTTTGCTGCTGCTATTACTTAGTTTATAATTTCATATTGTCAGTATTTCACCCTTTTGAGAACATCGTCATTAATATAGGATGATCCAACTAGAGGTATATTTTCAGAACAAAAAAAATATAAAAATTCAAATTAAGTGTGGAATTGTTATTGGTAATTTGAAAGGACATTTTTATGGCATTTATTTTTTGAATAAAATTTCTTTCAAATGTTGGCCGCAACTACGCCTCAGGGTTTCCATTCTGAGAGTCCCATTTTGGATGACTCGTTTGAGCACTTCGACCGGTATGGCTCTAATGACACGCATAATGTTGGTTTCCAAAACCTGAATCGTAGCTGGTTTGTCAGCATAGACCTTGGACTTTACGTAACCCCAAAGAAAAATGTCTAAAGGTGTGATATCACTCGATCTGGGAGGCCAACTCACCTGTTCACAACGTGAACTTAGCTGCTTTTCAAAATGACCTCGCAATAGATCCATTGTTTGAGCAGCTGTATGGCAAGTGGCACCGTCCTGTTGAAACCAAGTGTCGTCAAGATTACGGGGTGCAATTTCAGGTAGCATTTAGATCGATATCATGGCGCGATAGCGAGCACCATTCAAGGCTACGTTCCGGCCATTCATTTTTGAAAAAATATGCAACGATAATTCCACCAGCATGTAAACCGCACCAAACCGTGGTTTTCTCTGGGTATAATGGCACCTCTTGAACCTCTTTTTGTTGCTCTTCAGCCCAAATGCGGCAATTTTGTTTATTGACTTTGCCGTTAAGCCAGAAATGGGTATCATCACTGAACAAAATTTTGGTCGAAAACAGTGGTTTTTTCCGTTTCTCGCCGAACGCTCAGTTCCATAATACAGTTGCCAACATTTTAAGGTAATTATTTTCAGAAAATAAATGACATAAAATTTCCATTCAAATTACTAATAAAGATTGCACACTTTATTTGAATTTTTATATTTTTTTTTGTTCTGAAAAAAAAACCTCTAGATGGATCACCCTATATTACTAGGGTTTGACTTAATATCTATAAAATTTACATACGACTGTCAACTACACATAACGTTTACGACCCATCATGTCAAACTAAGCGGAGAGTAGAAGTCTTCTACCATCAACTAATGTGGCATGGTTGTCGGTCCACAAAAGACCTCACGTCAGGAATAAGAACACGAATGTCTGAAGAACACACACCGTGGAAGTAGCGATAGAACAGCGACACACAACCCACATTCGGACAATGCTCCATGGAAACAATAGAGTTGTTACTGTCACCTTTCAGCACCATATGGGAGTTGTTTTCCATCTTTGGCCTGATGTAGGTTGTATAGATATCGACAAGATCAGAAGGAGCGAAATATTTCTTGCACAGCTTTAGGAAGGCTATACACTCGAGTGCTTCTTTCGACACTTCGAATACATGTCTCGCCCAACGAGCGTCACATTGTATTTTCATGACCAGAACATCAAGAGCATCTGATTGTTCGTCATTCACACCATCGATAGATAATGACGACACTGTTGGGTCAGTGAATCGCTTGTGAGACAACAAGCAGCACTTTGTCTTACACGCATTAAAATCTACTCTATTCACTCCACCCCAGTCGGAAATGGCCAGTAAATCCCGGCAAAGTGTCTCTTCCATTATTCGCCTTTTGTCTTCAATATCTTGAACACTCGGCCTACGGTCGAATGAATATGAATGACATAGGTTGCTGTCATCCGCGAAAGAGTAGATTGGATTCACGGTCTGACCCAAAATATCATCAATGAAAATAAGAAATAATGAGAGAGAAAGGACAGAGCCTTTTGGCACACCTGCGGCCAGCCTATGTTTTTTGGAAGAGAACCCATCTACAAGAACTCGTAAAGTGCGATCTCAAAGAAAGCTCGATATAAACCGAGCAAATGTATTACCGACACCAAACGCGATCAGCTTTGATAAGAGTGCACCGTGCCAGACTCTATCAAATGCCTTGGATATATCCAGAGCCACGACCTTACTCTCACCAAACTTGTGGATAGACCGACTCCAGCTTTCCAACAGAAAAACCATCAGGTCTCCCGTAGAGCGATTTCTACAGAAGCCATACTGTAGCTAAGCAGGTCGTTGGACTCAAGATACCCTACAAGATGGTGATTAACCATGGTCTCCATTACCTTGGAGAGCGCAGAGCAGATCGCGATTGGCCAATAATTAGCAGGATTATTGGCTTCACCCATTTTTAGGGATCGGCTGGACGTTCGCAACCTTCTAACACGCTGGGAAGACTCCCGCACGATAAGCAAGGTTGAAAAGGTTGCGCAGTGCTATTGCACATTTAGTTTGGACATTTGGGTACTCAAATTAAAGAGACTTTTGCTACGAATCTAAGTATGGATTTGTTTTGAAGTTTTGGCTGTGGTAAGAGTCAGATGCATAGCCCGTAGATTATCAAACACATGACAATTTTTCAGCTTTGGCCCAGACTGACGGTTAAGGGATATAAATATAAGGTTTTGCCCTGCCGAACATAAGGACATTTTTTTTGCTTGTTGTTATAATTTCTGCTGCAACTATTGCTGAGTTTATCATTTTATATTGTCAGTATTTCGCCATTATATCGACGCCAACATATACCATCATTACTCATTTTTAAGGACTTCGTCATTAATATTTGAAGCTACCTGTTATCCTGATAGCTGTGGGTTTCTTATATTTCTTTTTATTGACGATTTTCGAACGCATTTCTTTCAAAGATATTACGAATCATATTTTTTTAGTGTACTTTCTGCATGGGTGATGATGTGCTTATAAGGATAATTTGATCCTTATGTTGAGGTTATACAGTTTTTTTGTTGGTTTCTTCCTTTCAGTACTGCTATGTGTGTGTGCTTCAGGACACCGTCTGCTGATGTGTCTGTGCTCTTTTGATTCGAGTGGCATTCATCTGTTTTGCTCATGCGGTTTATTGCTTTTATGTGATTATTTTAGAATATCACATCATATTTTTCTTTTATATGATTAAAATTAATTAATTATTATTATTATTACTATTATGGTTTATTGTGAGCAAGCAGACCGTAAAGTAAAAGTTCCATGTGCGACTGTGCCTGAGTAAGATATAAAACGGACTAACAATTTCAAGATGAATAACCGATAATTGTGGTTGTTATTAAATAAGTTAAATACGTATGGCTAGAAACACTTAGACTACTCACCATAAGCCCCATATAAAATGTAATGCATTTAATAATGGCCTTCAAGAGATTTTAAGAACTAAAAGATGTAATTCAATTAAATAGATTAATTTTAATAGCATTATCTTTGTGCGTGTTTGCAGTGTAAAAGTCTTAAAGGACTTTAATATTGACTTTGAATCACAAATGGTACTTATATTTAGCCAAAAACACAAATATTTAAAAAAAAAAAACTGGTGTTTAACACTTAAATACAAACGACAGAGATTTGAAAAATAATTCTAAACGATAGAATAAGGACTTTAAAAATGAAATGAATTCTGCATAGTGTATTCTGTATTCCTAGCTGTATTTTATAGTTGATAATAGTTGATAATATGTCTTGTCTAAGGCCCAAGAAATGTTTCTGCAACATGAAAGAAGGTCATCAAGTTCGGCCAAGACAAATCTTTTATACCCTCGACCTGTTAGGACAATTTTCTCAATTTGCAATCCTAAACACTTTATAGCTATAAGCCATATTAGTGCAAAACTTGATCGCTACACACAGAGAAAAAATCAGTTGAAAATAGGTTCGAACTAAACCGAATTTCTGATACAATAACCAACTTTCCATAGTATTGATAGTATCATTGTTCGAGCTATCACATTATAGTTGCTACAACCATATCACGGAAATTAAGCCAATAACACATTTATACAAACCAAATTCAGTTTAACTATAGGTTGCGACAACTGACGGTTATGGCAACCAACCAATTGTGATGTACATGTTACTTTGTTTCCAAAAATTGGTGGTGACAACAGATTAGTTCTTTGTAGCTACCAAACCCTGTTTAGTAGGCTGTTGTAACATAATATTGGGTATTACAACATCAACATATAAACCTATAATGCTCGTATTCTTAAATCCCCCAAAAATGTATATAAACAAAAAAAATGGTCAGACAGTTTCAGTTTTTTGGGTTAGAAATAAACGAACTGTAAATATAAAATAAATAAAAATCCAAGAATATATACGAGGGCGACCGCAAAAGTGACTGGCCTAACATAAAAAGAACCGTTTTTTTGAAATTATTATTATTTATTTTTCCACATAATCTCCTTCCAACTCATTACACTTCATCAAACGTTTTTCATGTTTTTAAATTCCATTCGAAAAATAAGATTTTTCAAGACCTTCAAAATATGCCTCAGTTTCAGCAATAACCTCGCTATTGGACGAAAATTTTTTGCCACCGAGAATTTTTTTTTAAATTTGGAAACAAGAAATAATCAGAAGGAGCTAAATCTGGACTATATGGTGGATGCGGAGCAATTTCAAATCGTAATTCGGCCAGTTTTTTGTTGAGTTAAAAATGCAGTGTGTGAAGGAGCATTATCTTGATGAAAAATAATTTTTTTTTCTAAATGCGGTCGTTTTATCTTGATTTCTTCACTCAACCGATCCAATAATGCACAATAATATTCACTATTTATAGTTTTTCCTTTCTCAAGATAATCAATAAATATTATACCCCGCATCCCAAAATACTGTGGCCATTACTTTTCCTGCTGACTTAACAGTTTTCGCCTTCTTGGGACCACTTTTACCAGCTTCTATCCATTGTTTTAACTGCTCTTTGCATTCTGGGATGTATGTTTCATTACCAGTTATGAATCGGCACAAGAACTCTATTGGATTACACTGATAAATCGCTAAAAGCTCCTCGGAATTGGTCCAACGGACGATTTTTTGGGGCAAAGTCAACAAACGCGGCACCCATCTTGCGGATAGCTTTTTCATGAAGAGTTCATCATGTAAAATACTCCAAACTTGTTTTTCGTATATTTTAAAAATATCAGCAAGTTCTCTGAGCTTTATTCGTCTATCTTTAGTCACTTCATTAAATATTTTTCTAATGTTTTCAATAGTAGTAGCAGTTTTCGGTCTTCCAGAGCGTTGTTCATCTTCCGTACTTGAACGACCCATTTTAAATTGTTGAACCCAGGATTTCACGGTGGGGTATGATGGTGCATTATCACCATGAACAGAATCCAATTCATCTTTGATTAATTGTGGCGTATAACCTTTCATATAAAAGTGTATAATTACCGCACGAAACTCTTTATTTTCCATTTTTCAAAAATTACACAGTACAACAGCCAATCTGGGCGGTGAGAAATTCCTAGTCAAGGTGATGGTACTAGGTCAGTATATTAAAACCCTTAAAGGGTTTTGCGTTCGTATGTGCCAGTTTTTTTTATGACCTTTTACATTTTTTCCTTATCTTGATGTTTTTTCGCTTAGTTGTAAAATGTTGGCAAAAACGTAGTTTGACATAACTCGAGAACGACTAGTTCGATTTTGCTGAAATAAATTGAGAAAAATTAATAATTACATTTTCTTTAATCCATTAATATACTGTTTCTCTACCAAATCAACATTTTTGCAATAAGAAATAAATTTATGAAGAAAATTTTACCAAAAAAAAATTTTTTTTTTTTAAAACGTATAAATCCCAAACGGAAAAACGTGTAGAGTCTTATAACTTTCACGTAAAGTCACATAACCTATAAACAAAATGCGACATAGATCATAGAAATCGATTAACGCGTTCTGCTTTTATTTACAATTAAGTAGCTTCACTTAATTGTAAATAAAAACTGGCACATACGAACGCAAAACCCTTTGAGGGTTTTAATATACTGACCTAGTACCATCACCCTGACTTGCAATTTCTCACCACCCAGACAATAACCCCAAAAATGTTCCACAGTGTAATTATAAACATTCCGCATTCAATTTGAATTTCCTGTGTTTTATTCTTTAAAAAGGTAGGGAACATCAAAATTAATATCCCTACACAAACAACAAAATCTTTACGACAAAAATATAATTCGAAATCCCCAGATAAGTATAAAACAAAACAAAAATGGTCAGACAGTGTAAGTTTGTCGGGTTAGACGGTTAATGCTTTCAAACGATACTGCCATATAAATAAACGAACTAAAAATAAAAAAAAATATTTTCCAGAAGATAGAAACAGGCTTATCTGTAGTTTAGTGACATTGTTAAGACTTGATCAGAGTTTTCGCTTTAGATAGACCTCCCTTTTATTCAAAACAACAACCAAGCTTTTTTTTTTGGTGGCGACTCATTTTTTTCCTAGTTACGGCCACCCAAAACTCGACAAGAAATATTGTTATAAACCTTAATTAATTATTTTTAGATTAGGTCATCATTGCAATGCATATCAAAACATCTATCCAAAGACGTTTTTAGTTTTTTGATCTGTTGACCCATTGCAAGGCATAAAAATATTAAATTTTTTCAAGAAGTACTTTTAACCTAAAATCTATAACAACAACCAATACATGTGCAAATTAAGTTCCAATAATCATCTTAATTTGTAAGGATTGCTGATGCTTGCCAAGGGAATTTTTATTTTGCAATGCTTTACCAAATGATATTCTTTAACCCATTTCGCTCCTCTGTTCGATTTTTCGAACAGTAAAAATCACATATCTTCCAAAAAATATTTATGTATGAAAAAGGTGGATTTTCAGGTAAATTTTGGTATTAATGTTAAGATTCATCTTTTAGCAATTGAAAAAAAATATTCCCCCCCGCCCACCACCCTCTCCACCTATACTAGGGGTACATTTCTGCAACCCCTATTTTTAGGCACTTTTTGAATTAATTTTTAAGAATAATAAAAAAAAAATAACTAAAAGAATAATTATGAGGAATTACTGCCAATATATGTAACTATTTTATAAAATATATAACACATGTGCTACATACACATGCGTGACCCCACATATGTGTAAACTTGACTGTTCGAAATTTCGAACGCTGGCGCTTATCCTATAGTTACTGACTGACGATTACACTTGACTGACATTTTTGACATTTCTGACATTTCTCATTCTTTGTGTTATATTTGGTGCATATTAGACGTGAAAAGAAGCGTGTTTATTATATTTTCGTTTCATTAAGTGTTTTATAAAAAAGTTTTTGCAAAAAAGGTAAATATTTCATCTGTAATATACAAAATAATTGTGAATTTCGAGTTTTTGTGAGTTTTATATTGTTTGTTTTTATTGATTTGTGCATTGCATAGCGAAATATGAGTACACATAAAAAAAGGTTTGTCTATGAAGGAGTTGGAAGAAATAATAGCCAATTGGAGTGGTGATGACGGGGATATTAATTGTGTGAATATACTTCCTCCTGATCGAGTCGATGAATGTTCAGATGAAGAAACAATCAATGATAATGAAATAGCCTTGAATTTAGATCCGAATCCATTGTGCGAGGTTGCCGGTTTCGTTGAAATTGAAACTGAAAGAAATGAAATTGAGGACAATGGCTATCCTGAATTTGAAGAAGAGGAGGGACCTTCAACATCGAAGAAGCCTCGATTTGAATACAAGCCTCTCAGTTCTTTTGGAAAACCAAAATGGTCAAAAGGCAACCGAAAGAAATACCATTTTGATATTGCTCCAAATCCAGCACCATTGACTGAACTAAAAGAAAAAATTTGTTCAGGATTGATAGACCATTCTCCTTTACAATTGTTTCATTTGTTTTATGATGACGAAGTCTTTGACCATATTATTCAAGAAACAAATAGATTTGCGGGACAAAATAATACCGACTTTCATTTAGATGAAGTGATGCTAAAACGGTTCATTGGTATTTTATTATTATCGGGATATCACACTCTTCCATCTGTGCCAGATTATTGGTCTTCAAAGCCATCATTAGGGATCCCTATGGTAAAACAGACCATGACTCAGTCAACATTTTTGCATATAAAATCATTTATACATTTTGCCAATAATAATGATTTAGACAAAGCTGATAAAATGGCTAAGGTATGTATTACAATAACAAATATAAAAACAAATAAAAACATATCTATATTCTCTTCAAGCTTCGTCCTTTATTCGATATTCTAAATCGAAAATTTCTTCAATTTGGTGTTTGGGACGAAATGTTATCCATAGATGAACAAATGGTTCCATATTTTGGGAGACATAGCTGTAAGATGTTCATTAGAGGCAAACCAATTCGATTTGGTTATAAATTATGGTGTCTATGCTCTTCTTCAGGTAATAAATCTTTCATCTTCTGGTAATAATTTAATTTTGATAAATATTTTGTTTTCTTTATTTACAGGTTATCTGTATTCTTTTATACCATACTGTGGATCTGCTGACCAATATAACAATGTTGTTGGATTGGGAGCTGATGTGGTTATGCGGTTGCTTTCGAATGTTGAATATCCAATACGACATGAAGTTTATTTTGACAACTTCTTCACATCGTACCACTTGCTTTGTTTGTTGTCTGATAAAGGGTTTTGTGCATCGGGAACCGTTCGTTCCAATCGGCTGGCTGGTGGATCCACTGAATTGAAAACCGGTAAAAAATTACCAAGGGGTGATTATGATTATACATTTGACGCCACACAAAAAATATTGCTATGTAGATGGCAGGACAACAAAGAGGTCACCATGGCAACAAATTTCGACCAAGTCTTGCCTTTGCACAATGTCCAACGTTGGAAAAAGGCATCAACATCAAAAAGGAACCCCGAAGCTGGTAAATACGTAATGTATGGTCAGCCAGCCATGTTACACAATTATAACAAGGGCATGGGGGGTGTGGATTTGCATGACAATGCAATCCAGAACTACAGAATCAATATACGTGGAAAGAAATGGTATTGGCCTTTGTGGTGTACTACTCTGAATTCGGCAGTTGTGAATGCTTGGAAATTGCATTGTTTGATTGCAAAATACAAAGTTGAGAAACCGACGAGTCAAAAAGAATTCAAAATCTTTGTGACAGAAGCTCTTCTTTTGACCAATAGGAAAGAATCCACCGATGATGATGTCGATGATAAGGAATATCGACCATCAAATCTACCAAAAGTTGAGGGAAAACACGTAATAATCAGAAATCCCGAAGGAAAGCATCGTCGTTGTCAATTGAAGGGATGTGGTAAGCCCACAATTTATATGTGCGAGAAATGCAATGTGCATCTGCATACAAATTGTTTCAAGCAAAAACATGAAAAATAGTATTTTTTCAAGACTTTTCTTTTTGATATTTCTTTTTATTTTACGATTTATTTCAAATAATACCCAAGTAGATTTAATTTAATATCATTTTTCATCAACTTTAATCATTTTCGTAGCACTTGATTCGAAAATAATGAATAAATCAATAAAACAGCAAATAATTCAAATGTTTCACTTGCATACAAAGTTGACATATAGGATAAGCGCCAGTGTTCGAAATTTCGAACAGGATTTTCTGGGAAAACGGAAAATCTGAAATTTTTTTTGGCCAGATTTTTGAAATCAGCGGGTCCTAATTACCCTAAAAAAGTATTTTTTCCTAAAAAATAAATAAAAATTGAATCTCGGAGCGAAATGGGTTAAAAAAGAAGTAAACATTCCTTCGTTTCACCGAATTGGCTTAATGAGATGTCTTTAGTAAAATCGCATGGGGTTTATATTCGAAGAGCATTTAAACATCCAATCTCTAAGTATTAAGTGTCTTTTCGTCCTTTTTTTAAAATGTTAAGAAAAATAAAGTAAATCATCCAATTAATTTCAGTAGGGTCGTGTCATTTATATAATGCAATTGTGTAAATGTTTTTAAAATTCGTTTTTGGGTTAAAATGTGTAATAACTGTTATCATTTTAGTATAGATCGTGAAAACCAAAATCAAAATATACCCCTTTCGTCCTTTAAAAAAAATATTTAATTTTATAAAATTTAATGAATAAGTTTTGTTCAGAATGGAAACCAAATTCTACATGGAGGGGGCGATTAGAATATTGAATGTTTTCCAACCAAAAAATATGACCGATATGAAGTATATATTTTTTAATCACATAAGTAGCCAGTATTATTAGCATTGATTTGAGGTATTTTGTGTCACATTTGTCCTGAGGTAATCAGAAATATCCGGAAATATTTATTTACTTCACCATGCTTAAAAAATGTATCACAGTCTACTTTATCTTAAAAAGTTTGACACTTGAAAATCAAATTGTTTTGATCCATTTAACAATTTGATGCATTAAATCGATACACATGTGCTTACAAACTTTATTAAATTCAAAAGTAAAAACAAAATTTAAAAAAACCTACTCGTAAGTCAAATAACAAAAAAAAAATTCAAATCGTAAAAATAAAAAACTTTATTATTTCGGTCAGATAAACGAATACATAAAATTTAATCATCAGTTGTTCCAGTTAACAAATGCACGTAGTAATGTGAACCGAATTGAAAGAGTTCTTATAGCCAATCATTTCTAATAACAACCAATACATGCACAAATTCAGTTCAAATAATCATCCTACGATAAGTAGTTACCGATGCTTTGTCTCTTCAATCGATAATGTCAGTTCCCACTACTAATAATTGCCCTGTACCCAATTAACATTCGGTTGTAGCGATGGAATACATGAATAGTACGTGCAACCACCAACATTCGGTTGTCAAAAAATTCAATTGTGGTTGTTCCCTGTGTGTGGCTTGCAGAGCCACAGGAAAAACAATGTAAGTTAACGCATGGACCAAAGCATATGGTATCGACCATGGCCGAAACATAAAGAATGCACCAAGTTTCATCGATATGGGTTAAAGTTATAACGCGTGATCCATTTCGAGGTTGCCTACTTTTTTAAAGAAAAAACACAGAAGATTCAAACTTGATGGGGAATGTTTATTATCATTTAAAAGAACATTCTATGGCATTTATTTTCCATCCGTTGAGTCCAATTTTCGATGACTTCTAGCATTTCGACTGGTAACTAGCGAATCACACGCGTGTTGTTTTGCTCCAATGCCTGAATCGAAGCGAGTTTGTCCGCATAAACTTAAGACTTACATATCCTTACAGGAAAAAGTCAAACGGTGTGATATCACACGATCTTTGTGGCCAATCGACCGGCCAAAAATGAAAAATTATCTGCTCACCGAAGTGTTCTCTCAATAAATCCATTGATTGAAGCGATGTGTGGGAAGTGGCTCCGTCTTCTTAAAACCAAATGTCTCCGAGATCACGAGCTTCAATTTCAACTACGCCATTAACGGTTACGTTCTCATCGGCATCATTTTTGAAGAAATGTGGACCGATGATTCCACCGGCCCACATACCACACCAAACCGTTGTTTTTTCTGGATGACAGCTCTTGAACCTCTTCTGGTTGCTCGGCCGCTACATTTTATTAACTGCGTGCTAGACGTAGTCTAATATAATAATATTCGGTCGAATATTATCCAATAATGCTGGGTCTCAAGATGGGTGATGGTGTTGCGAATAGTACGCTCAGTAGGCCGATTATGTAAGTTGAACGAAACCATTATAAGATAACACGGACGGTCGGTTGGATCAGCAAAAATACACAAAAATACTTTGTACTACTCATAGAATCGGGTATAAAAGGACAATGTTTGGGCTACAAAGCATTGACTCATTAATTGGTTATCTTTTATGATAATGAATTTAGTCCTTTAAAGCAGGTTTCATTTTCAGTAAAGCCAACTCTTAATGCCTAGCCAGTATAAACCCCTATTAAAGCTAATACACTTCTTAAATAAATCCCAGACAGTATTAAAGCCGTCAAAGAGCTGTTTTATTCTTGGCAACATCCATTGGTTAAAGTTATTGCAGCATAAAAACTTTAGCCATCTTAAACAACTATAAAATTTCACAAAATACCTCCAAATTGGCGCACTATTTTCACTGCGTAGAAAAGTCAAATCCACAAAAACTAGCAAAAGTCTTCATGTTCCAAATCCCAAATCAATTTTATATTGAACAGATTGATTATATCCAACCTCAAACAAATGCTTTAACCTTACCGAGCCATAAACCCTCCAGGCACGTTCCTAACTTCTGCTCCAAGCTCATACGTACGAAACGGCGAGAAGATATCAAAAACAAAAAAAAACGACCGTAAAACTTTTGACCAGTTTTACCATTTTGACTTTACAGTCAACGTACGAGTGATAAAAGTTTAAAAGTCACTATTTCATATGGTGGTTATGATTTTAAATGGGGGGCCACAAAACTCTAAAGTACAGATAAACATTTGGAACGTGAGGATGAATGGAAAAGTTGCTAGCAGGAGGTTGATTAGGAGACCAACGAGCGGAAAGAAAACTACAAAAAGAAACTGTTGAATTCTATAAGAAAAAGGGCTAAAGAGCCAAAAGTATTAAAAAGAAAATTAAATATTACAAAGAAATTCTTTGGTAAAATTTAAGAAAAAAAAAGTTGCCTTCGGAATGAATTCTGGGGATCACCCAAAGATTACTGCCTAATGTGATGCTGTTTTCTGTGCTACCTGGCTTTTTACTTTGACGCACACAGAAACACTTTCTGTTGTTCGATATTACTTCACTCCACCAGCAAGTAATGGAAGTGGCAAGAACCCCCGGCTATAGCGAAGGGAGTAGGGGTGGAAAAGTGCAGCGACATGCCAACTTATCATTTATGCAACTCACGTAGAACATGCATTTGAAAAGCAAACAATCATGAATATCAACTTTTGCCATGCAATCTGCATTTGGAATCGCATACAAAAAAGGAATTTCAGATGTTCTTCCTCCCACCCAGACCTGGCCCAAGTCAGCACACATCAACTACAGCGACAATGAGTTGGTTCCTTTGGCGTTCTCCCATACAAGCACATGCTTACGAATGATGCTGATAAACTATGAATGAATCTGCCGCTGTAACTTTGCTTTGCGAGCTGTTTTCGTCTAAAAGAATGCAACTCAGTCTATAAGATGTGTGAACAAATCATCATCAGCATCATCCGTACAATCCTAGTCATCATCATTTCCAAACGCCAGCATCAACGCCATCGAGAAATGCAAACTGCCAAAGGAGCAATGAATCGAATTCGCATTGATGTGAAGTGAAATCAAAATGTTAGCAGATGTTTCACGCTACAGCAAGAAGAAAAAACAAGTGTTGCTAATTTGCTACATGCTGATGGTGGAAAGTGAGGCCAGAGAGGGAAAAATATATAGGTTTTTCTCAGATTTACGGAAATTTTTCAAAATCACATGGTAAGTAGTTCAAAGGTGATGGGAAAATAAGAAAAAAATAAGGAAATAAAGTAAACCTCTTTTACATTTATCCTTAATCAAATATTTGATGTTTAAAGCACCTTAGATACTTTTCATGCATGAACTTTTAACATCCTTTAAGTATACAAAAGCAGTAATTATTCTCTAAAAGTTAATTGGGATCTACAGACAGTGCCAAGGTTCTCCCTTCTACCAGGGCAGCAACAGCTTAACCTTATTCGAAAATGGATCCTCTACGATCCCTTCTGTACTAGGATGGCCACTACTTCGTGTGAGTCGCTGTAGTGTTAAGAAAAAATTGCATGACTACCACACTTGTAACTCAAATTTAAATCTGGGAAGGATTAAATTCTTGCATTCATCGGCGGGTTCTTATGTCGTCAAGTCTGCGCATACGCCTTTCCCCAAAGCTACGGATAAATCTACCTCCAATGACTCGGCCGATGCCACTTAACCTGATTTAGTTCTCCAAACGATGGATAGACAGCCGATATAATCGTGGTTCCCCACCTGTCGTGGTTGAAGTCGAGGCCATCCCCACATCGGTAAGGCGACAGTCGAGAGGCGGTTTTTTTTTCAAAATAAAAACACAAAAATTCAAATCAAGTGTGAAATCTTTACGGTTCATTCGAAAGAACATTTTATGCCATTTGTTTTTGGAATATAATTTCCTTCCAATGTTGCCAACTGCATTATGGAAATAAGCGTTCAGTGAGACATTTTGTGTCATTTATTTTTTGAAAATAATTTCCTTCAAATGTTGGCCTCAACTGCGCCTCAGGTTGTATATTCTGAGGGTCAAATTTTGGATGACTCGTTTGAGCATTTTGAACGGTTTGTCGACTTACACTGCGAAAACCGTGTTTTTCGCAGTGTAAGTCTTTCCATGATAAAATGGCAGAAAATACTAAAAGAAAAAAGATAAAGTTTAAAATAACTCACGCCTAATTTGTGAAAAAACACCACATGGAAAAATATACCTCTTGAATGATCATCCGTAACAAATTTGAAAAAATATGGTCTGATGATTCCGCCAGCCCATAAACCGCACCAAACCGTAGTTTTCGCGGTGTACGAGGAAGTCTTACCATATTAAAATGGCAAACAGTACAGAAAAGAAAAAAATTCAGTTTTAACACAAATCACGCGTTACCTATGAAAAAACCGTTTTGAAAAAATAATACTAAATAATTTACCCCATATCGGAATTGTTCAAACTGTCTTGGCAGAGATCTTTGCAGACTGTACCACGTATAAATTGTCCAAAGGATCGGGGTTTTAAGAAAACCAGCATTTAGGGTTTTTGCATTTTAAAAACCGACTGTCGGGTTTTTTAAAGTAAAACCCGGCTTTAACCGACATTCCGGTTTTTGCCTTTTGCTTAAGAATGGAAATTTTAATCGAATCAGAATTAAAGTAAATTTGCCCTTAAACAGGCTCTTAATTTAGCCTGATTTTTAAAACAATGGCGTATTTATTATAACTTGAACAGTTTTTATTCTGGTTTGAGACCTTTGTTGGTTCTTTATCAGAATCAAGGTAAAAATTTGTGAAATGTGCAGCTGTTTCTAAGCCCGCCAAGGTTTTTCTTCAGCAGTCTTTGCAACGATCGTCGTATATGCATTTATGTGATTGTTTTTCGATCCCATATGTCTATGTTTAAATGGGTCAGATTTTCATACTTAGAGACCGTCACCCAAATTTAACCAATTTTTATCTTAGTGAGAAAATTGATTAGTTATATTAAATCCATATGTCCGTTTGCATTTTTTGGGTTACAGCCTTTTTGCCACAACTGAGTCTATAAGTATATGACTCAGATCGGTCCAAGATTGGTTGTTTATAAATCATAATATAACATACCAAATTTGGTGGAAATTGGAATAAATATGCAGGTTCTAGAGCGTTTGTACATTACATAGTGAATAGATCTTTTATACTGGGGCTATATTAAAACGTGGGCCGGTATGGCCCATTTTTTCCTGAGCTGATAACTGTTCGCTTGTAAGAAACTGTGTCATACTTCATCAGTTGGATGTACAGGATGTTTTTTGAGACGTGTGGTTTTCTAGAAGAAATAAAACGCATATAATTTAATTTTACTGCCAAGAGTTTAGCTTTATTATAAAGATATGGGTTTGCCATTACGTTCTAAAAATTATTTCACGCAACTGGCCGCCGCGGCCGGCTCGAATAAATTCCAGCCGAAAAACCCAATTTTCGACCAATTTTTCTGCATTTGGTCCGTATGTCAGCAATAACGCGCCAAATATTCTTTTTCAAGGCGTCAATCGTGTTGGGCTTATCTGCGTAGACAAGCGACTTCACTTAACCCAACAAAAAATGGTCCAGCCATGTTAAGTCGCACGATCTTTCATTGTCGACTCTGCTGGGTGATTATGTCGACCGAATATTGGGATGCGTCGCTCGAACCGAATCATTATTTTGGTAATAATTTTCCACGATATGCAAACGTTGTTCCGAGCTTAACTATGTGGCTTCTAACTGAGCTTCACTATGTGGCTTCTGGAGCAAAACACATCAACTCAATTGAACATATGTGTGGGACCTATATGTGCGCATAGAGTAAGGGACCTAAGGGTAAAAAAATCAATTTTCACTTTTTTTTTTTTGATGTGGACAACATCTAAGCATCGAGTGCCCCAAAAGTGTTCCCTTCCAGAGATATGCGCGTTTTATGAAAGTGATGGTACACCAAAGATACACGTATTTAAATCTTAAAAATGGCTCTCCTTAACAAAACTGGTTTTTACCCTTAGGTCCCTTTCTATTTTGCGCGTCACATATCTAAATTTTAACCGATTTTCTTAAAAGTCAACAGTCTTTGTTCAAAAGACGTACTTTAGAAAATTTCAAAGAGATCGGACAGCAATTGCGATCTGAGTTTTAAAAAAGAGAACTGGTGTTTTCGAACACTCCTCTCCTGTCGTCAATGTCAAGTGCTTCAACCAACAAGGTTCTATTGCCCACGATCGCCTCTAACCGGCTGATAACCTTTGTCTCCCCATTGCAGGTTTGAATTTGTGTCCCCAGAATGATCTGAGCCTGGGCAATATTAGATCCGTTCTATTGAATTAGTCATGTTTGTGAGTCACTCGTGCATCAGCCATGGTGGCCGATGGTGTGTGTTGAGGGCACTCTGTTCTGTCACTTTAAAATAGCCACGATACCGTAGAACTAAGGATTACTGATCGGGATGAAAGAGTAAGTCAGGGGGTCTCTATTGTAGTGTTTTTTCCTGACACATTTAAAAACAATTGTAAAAATGTGTGGTTCTTTTAATGTCGGTCGGATCTTTTCCCAGCTTGGGCTTTCGTTAGTCCAATTAGTGTAACCACAAATCGGGATTTTCAGAAAACCAGTATTCCAAAACTGTGTTTAAAGAAAAAACGACTGTCGGATTATTTTTGTTTAAGTAAAGAACCTGCATAAACCGACATCTCGGGTAAAGCCTTTTGCCTACAAATAGAAAATATAATCCCATTCAAAAATATAATCCCATTTGCCTACAAATAGAAAATATAATCCCATGAAGTGCGAAGTAAAACCGTCAATCAGTGTAAACAGGCCGAACCTTATATACACTCCACCTTTCATATGATACTAATGAGTTCCCAATCTTAAGTAAAACTTCGAAATTACTCTATTCGAAATGGCTCTATGTTTGGAAATTGCTCTACGTTCAGCACGTTTTTAACGTTTTCAATTCGTCCTAACTAACAGTACCCATTTTAACCATTGTTCACAAAATGTATGATCTGATAAGCAATAAATAAAAAGTGTTCTTTTTACTAATTCCATAAGAGATAACTTTTTTCCCCTAGGTCGATTTCTTCCAATTACAATCCCAAACATCTTATGACCATAAGCCAACATCCTGCAAAATTTTGTTAATTGGTCTAATGGTTATCGTTCTTTCTACAGACAACCGGACGGAGGGACTAGACTAGATCACCTTAGAATTTTACGATGAGCATTACTGATGTACAGGGTGTGCGATTTCAAATTTTAAACTTTCGTCAGCTGTAAAAAGGAGTACTGATATTTTTTTTTAAATTTCTGGTTTTATTGGATAGGTTAATAATATCATAATATCATTCATATGACTACCACAACTGGCTCGGCAGTACCTTATCCGAACAACCAAATTTTTTAGTACTTTTTCGATTGTTTCGAGTCGAATCACTTCAATGGCAACTTCGAATCCATGTTTTAACGCTTCATTTGTCTCTGGATGCTTTGCGCAACATTTATCCTTAATGGTTCACCGCAGAAAATAATTCAAAAGCCTTAAATCAAACACCTCCGAGGCTAGTAATTGACACAATTTCAGCTGATTAATCGATTACTTTTGGCTCCGTAACATTAAGTTTGTTTCATCCCAGAGCCACATTATAACTTAACCACTACCTTCATACTAAGAAAAGTGAGGTTCTTCTACCCATTAAAAATTCTTACAGTGCGTAAAATATCGATGGTTGCGTTAGCTGTGTGACATGCGGCCCCTCTTGTTGAAAGCAAATGTCGTCTATGTCATTTTCTTGAATTTTTGTAAACAAATATTCTTTGAGCATGGCGCAGTAGCGCTTACCGTTAACGGTATCGGCGGCTCCTTGCTCATTTTCGAAGAAAAATGGCCCAATGATGCCGCCAGCATAAAATCCACACCAAAAAGTGACTAGCTAATGCATCCACAAGCTTCTCAATAGTCACGTGTGGGTTTTCTGAGCCCCATAAGCGGCATTGCTTATTGACATAGTCACCGAGATGAAAATGAGCTTTATCTGATAACATGATTTTTCGTTAAAATTCTTCATCTCCTGCCAAACAATCTTCTGCCCATTTAGCGAAGCAAAAACGTATCGAATGATCAGTTCTAGTGCCAACTGAACTTTGTAAGCCTTCATACAGAATCTTTATGCAAAATTCTTCTCAAAGAAGAGCAAGAAATGTTCACTTCCTGAGAACGATGACGAGCTGATGTTGAAGGATACTCTTGGACATTCTCAGCCACAGCAGCAATGTTTTCGATTGAACGCACTGGACGAGGACTAAATCAAGTTAGTTTGTCTAATAACACTGTGCGACAGCCACAATCGGTTTGGGATGAAACCACCGGGGAAAGTTATATCGGTCAAAAAAAGATCATACGTGTCCCAGCGTTTCGTTGGGTCTCATCTAGGAATCGAGATATATCGATTTGAAGTTAGTAAGTATCGTATAGGGGAATTTGTCACGTTTTTGGCTCTTTTGTTTGACATAACTTGAGAACCACTCGTCCGATTTAGCTGAAATATTCCACGTAAATATTCCACTGTTTGCTTAAAGACTCACTACTTTGGTAGTAATTTTTTTATATTTCCCAATTTTGTCCCATTAGAAAATGTCAAACATAAACATGAATCTGAAATAGAAACGAATGTTATTCTACCGTTCAAAGTCAAAGTAATCAGTAGCTTAAATTTATAATTTTAAATTTTCCACCCGTAACTTAATGTTTTGAAATTATATTGCAGGTTTTTACGTTTTCTACTAATACAAATTTAGTATACACTCCAACCTTCGGTGGGGGATGGAGCGTGAAATCTTCATCACAATCTTCACAACCATCTAAGGAACCATCCATTTTCGACAATTCGAAATGTTCTGAAAACACCCTATGGACTAATTGGCACGTTTAAAAAAACGTTGTCTTACGATTTTAATCATGCAATTATTTTTATTATCTAAAATGTACCTACTGGATTTATTAATATAGAATATTGTTTAGCTCGTTTGTTTTATTTCGGTCTGTTGCTTTTACACATTGAACGGGGATTAACCGGCTCAAGACCTCTTGCTTCTATATTTAAATAGAAGACAAGTTTTTAATAAAATGGCAAAGTGACATTGATTTTCGTGGCTGCACACTGCTTTTATCAATGATTCTCAATGGTGCCATTTTTCGCCAAATGATTTATTCCATGTGCCGTCTCCATCGCAAGTTTGGTGTTCTCTGATTCCTAAATTGACGAATTTTACAAGTTTAATTTATTTAAAAAAATTGTATTTTGGTTTCCTTTCTTAATAAGACGACGATTTCGATTAATTCATTTCCGAAATCCTTCTATTACATTGTCTTCCATTTCATAGTCCTACTTTGACAAAAGCCACAGCTCATATGTCCACTCCCGTCCAACATTTCACATTTCACACATGATTCTGTTCTCCACATTTTACTCGTTTCAATACTGATATGCTTAAATCAATATTTTACTTTATGCTGTCTTCGGTATCGTACAGCAAAAGGAAATGCTGCGGAAATTACCATTTGTACCAGAGGAGAAAAAAACCATACGGAAAAGAGTACATAAAGATTTATTCGACTGATATGTATGCCAATGATTAACTGCACACAATATTTATCAAAACTCGAATGAACAGTAGTTTCCAGCACAAACGGAAGTTATTACCCAAGATGAGATTATGGGGATGCTGATACGGGCAAAAAGAGGAAATGCTTAAATAATGCTGCAAACATCAGACTAACATTTGTCATACTCAGGATAAATATTTAAACTCCGGTGTTTGTGAACTCAAATTAAATTCAAATTTAGCAAAACGGACAGGAGTTTGTGGACATTTATAACATAATTTGGTAAACGAAAATGATTTGTGGTTGACTGGTGATAGATGACTACTTTTTGGTATAAATTCTCATTTCCACTGTAATGGTGGCAGGTATCCAAAAAACATTCCTATCCTGGTTTTTCCCCTTCGTGTTGTATTTTTTTTGCAAACATTTTTTGTTTTTATTTCAGTCTGCTTCACATTTTTTATGATTATTAATTTCGTTTTTTTTTAATAATTAATTTATTGTTAATAACATCGTTAATGTAATTTTAAATGTAAAATAATTGTTGTTTTCCATTGTTGCCTGTTAAACCTTTAATGTAGTTAATTGTCTTTTTATTGCAATTATTGCACAATCCCACCAAAGGGATTGCCAGTAAGTGGGGAGGCATTACAATGATTGTACAGCAAAGGTTGGGAAATTAACTTGGCTGCGATGTTAATCATATGTGGTATTGATTGGTCATACATATACAGCACAGTGGTACATTACATTGGAGAAAAGATGCAAATTGTTAACATTTTAAAATAATCCTCTGGGAAATTCAGGAAAGACTGGGTTATAGTTAATAAGGTTTCGTCGAGTGTGGGGCACAAGCTATTGAAAAAAAGAATATATAACTACAAACATTTAGATCGTAGGCAATTTCCTTTCGAAATACATGTGATAATAGCATTTGCATCTCAAGTCCATTAGAAGTATAAATTGCTAAATTAAAGTTAAAAGCTGCTCTTCCTATTCAATATCTGTAAAACCAATGTTGCCATAAGCCTACAGAAAAAGTGCCAAATAGCAAAAAAAAAAGGCGCAAAGTGAAAAAAACAGCAAAACTTAAAAAAAAATTTTTATAATTTTTGTTGTTGTAATTTTTTGAATTTTAAAATTTTTTTTTTACATAAAAAGAGCTGAATTCAAAAAAGATGCCACAACTTTGAATACACCTTTGCGGCTGTATATTATTATTACATATTACAGCAACGGCGTTCAGACTAGGATGTTAACAAAGTTATACGGGTATTGCTAAGAGCATTGTTTTTAAAAGCTCCCGAAGTGTCGTTCTGGCAATATTGGTAAAAACCAATGTCGAGTAAAAAGGTCCTTTAAATAAAGTTGTATTTGGCAACAACCTAAAGCATTCAGCCTGAATTTTTAGTTGCTTTGCAAGCTAGATACAATTTATTGATATAAAATATTCTCAATGATGCCATTTTTCGCCAAATGATTTATTCGATGTCTCGGCCTCATTTTTTTAAAAAAAAAACTTTCGAAAAATGTGAATACGACATATACAAATAATGCTTTTCAAGCCCAAAGGTGCCAGAGAGCAATTAGCACCTCTTTGTAAAAAAAGTGCCGAGGTCAAAAAAGGCGCCAAAAAAGCTCCAGATGTGCCGTTGTGGCAACACAGGTAAAAACTACTGTCAAGTTAAAGGGTCCTTTTAATTAAGTTGTATTTGGCAACAAAGTAAAACATTAAGCCTGAATTTTAAGTTTTTTTTATCTCTCAAAACAAAGAAAATCACGAGAACTACTATAGGGACCCTATAGTGGAGAAATAAATCTCGGAAAGGCCGAAGCTTTTGTACCCTTCATCATGGATTTCGGTCCATAGTTCTTAGTGGGTGTAGCCCGTCAAAGAAGAAGTAAAATGTTCTTAACACAATTATTCTCTACTATTTCAAACGATATATTTTTTTTGGATGAGTGTTATACAACGATACCACACTCGATGTCAGAACGGCCGGAGTTAACAGTGATAATAACTTAGCAAACTAGGAAAAGGTCTAAAACTATAATGGCTTATAGTAATAAACTCTACAGAACTTTGTTATTCATAATATTCCTCGCCTCTGTCGGGAAATTACTTCTAAAGTGGGAAACATACAGCGGCTCAATTTCCCCAGAGTTTCGTATAGCTAACACTTAAAGCATTATGGACTATTATGACTTGCAATGTGTTCTTTAGAGCTACAGGACCTTAAATCGAAAGGAGCCTTTTTTGGGACCTTTATAATCCAAATCTACTAGAAATGGTTAATATTTTATTAACGGTTCATGCGAAATTTGTTTATAATCGGATGTAATATCTGGCTTTATATGCTGCAGGTTCTGAAATCGGGAACAACCTTTGTATAGGCTGGGACATAAAAAATTTTATGTTTAAATTTCTGGTTTTATTGAAAAGTTGAACTTTGTCATTTATTAATGAAACATCATACGATGCGTTTCGCCCAGTGGGCTGAAGACTGTTTGGCACGAGATGAAGAATTTTTATCAAAAATTCGTTTTTTCAGATGAAGCTAAATTTTATCTGGGTGGATGTTAATAAACCAAATTGAAGCATATGGGGTTAGAGAGCCCATACGTGATTATTTAAAAGCCAATTCATCCATGACGAGTTATTGTTTGGTGTGTGTTTTGGGATGGTTGCATTATTGGGCCATTTTTTTTCAAAATTATAAAGGAGCCGCCGTTACCGTCAAGGCTAAGCGTTACAGCGCCATACTCAAAGATTTTTTTTTTAATTCAGAGAATGACATGGACCTCATTTGGTTTCAACAAGACGAGGTTACATGCCACACAGCCAACGCAACCATCGATATTCTATGCACTGTTTTTGAAATCGAATAATCAGCCGAAATTGTGTTGTCAATCAGAGAAGTGATTTGAGCCCTTTGGATTATTTTGTGTGGGGAGCGATATTACTCAAAGCATCTAAATACAATTGAAGCGTTCAAATCGAAGTTGCCATTGAAGCTATTTGACCTGAATCAATCAAAAATGTACTGAAAAATTCGGTTTATCGGATAAGGTACTGCCGGAGCACTTTTTGAGAGCATTTCTCATAATCTAAAAACAAACGGGCGTGTTTCATAGAGCCATAGAGTAGAATCTGTTCATTATATTATATAAGGTGATCCATCTAGAGGTATTTTTTCAGAAAAAAAATATAAAAATTCAAATCAAGTGTGGAATTTTTATTGGTAATTTGAAAGGACATTTTATGGCTTTTATTATTTGAATACCTATATAAATTCCTTTAAATGTTGCCCGCAACTACGCCTCAGGGTTTTCATTCTGAGAGTCGAATTTTGGATGACTCGTTCGAGCATTTCGACCGGTATGGCTAAAAGGACACGCGTAATTTTGGCTTCCAGAACCCGAATCGTAGTTGGTTTGTCAGCAGAGACTTTGGACTTTACCTAACCCCAAAGAAAAATGTCTAAAGGTGTGATATCACTCGATCTAGGCGATTTTCGAAATGACCTTTCAATAGATCCATTGTTTGAGCAGCTGTAAGACATGTGGTACCGTCCGTACTGTCGTCAAGATTACGGGCTTCAATTTTAGGTAGTACAAACAGTATTGCTCGGCGGTGTTTTGGATGTCAAACAAGCCTTTGACAGAGTATGGCATGAAGGATTATTGTTTAAGATTAAGAAAATGTTGCCAACTCCTTTTTATCTATTAATGAAATCTTACCTGCATGAATGAAGTTTTTATGTAAACATAAATGATGATAGCTCTGAAGTATGTTACATAAAATCCGGTGTACCTTAAGGCAGTGTATTGGGACCAGTATTATACACGATCTTCACCTCTGACATGCCTATTACCAATAATGTAAAAATATCAACGTATGCAGATGATACGGCAGTGTTAGCTTCCAGCCATTCTCCTTTAGAAGCCTCCAATTCCGTTCAGGAACAACTTAATTTGATCGAAGCTTGGCTCAACATGTGGAACATTAAAGTAAATGCTGAGAAATCATCTCATGTAACGTATACTTTAAGAAAGGAGGACTGTCCGCCGGTTTTCTTTAGCGGTGTTAGAATTCCTGCTTCGAAGAGCGTTAAATACCTAGGTCTACACTTAGACAGACGATTAACGTGGAAAGAGCACATCAAATCTAAAAGTAATCAACTCAAAATAAAAACGCAACGAATGTATTGGCTCTTGGGTCCTAAATCCGAACTTGCTCTAGAAAACAAAGTGCTTCTTTACAAAACAATGCTGAAGCCTGTCTGGACGTATGGCATTGAACTATGGGGGACCGCCAGCAACTCCAATGTGGAAATCTTGCAGAGATATCAATCTTAAACGCTAAGATTAATTACTCAAGCTCCCTGGTTTATTAATAATAAAAATATCCACAACGATCTCGGTGTTCCTACTGTCAAAAATGAGATTCCCAAATGCAGCTCCAACTACCTGAATAGATTAAGTAATCATCCGAACATACTTGCAATTACTCTATTAGATGATACTGATGAAATACGGCGACTAAAGCGACTTCATATTTTAGATCTTCCCTTTCTTAAAAAATAGCTGTTAAAAATGTAAAAATTATGTAATTGTTAAACCCAATGGGGTTTAACAGAACTGTTATGTACTAAATTTTTATGATATTTGCTTAATATTGTATTTTAAATAGATTGCAAATAAAGAAATCTGATAAAAAAAAAAAAAAATAGGTAGAGTAAAGATCGATATCATGGCGCGATAGCGAGCACCATTCACGGTTACGTTCCGGCAATCATCATTTTTGAAAATATATGCACCGATGATTCTTCCAGCTTATAAACCGCACCAAACCGTGGGTTTTACTGGGCTTAGTGACACCTCTTGATCGTCTTCTTGTTGCTCTTCAGCCCAAATGCGGCAATTTTGTTTATTGACTTTGCCGTTGAGCCTCATCACTGAACAAAATTTTGGTCGAAAACAGCGGATCTTCCCGTTTCTCACCGAATTCTCATTTCCATAATACAGTTGCCAACACTTGAAGAAAATTATTTTCAAAAACTAAATCCCATAAAATGTCCTTTCAAGTTACCAATAAAGATTCCACACTTGATTTGAATTTTTATACAATTTTTTTGTTCTGAAAAAATACCTGTAGATGGATCACCCTATAGTTGTTAAATGGTATGACAACAAACCAATGCAGCTGTTAAACAATATCTTCTGGAATTAAAAAAATAAAAAGTTTGTGGAAATTTGTATGCCAAAAATAAAATGATACAATCGTTTTATGGGAGGTGGACCTAGCACATATGCTCTGAGGATAAACCATCGATATCAGAAATATTACTTGCGAATTCTTGTTGAGTTGTTAATTCCGCATTAACGAAAAGTTTGCTACTTTATAGGCGTCATTGTCAGCTTACAAATATCAGTGATATAGATACGCTAACCTTGGTACAGTTCCAAACTAGAATTGAAATTGACCTTATATATACAAACACTTCCGGTTCCAGGAAACTTGTTCATCCACCAGATTCTCCACAAACGACACCATCAAATTCAAAGCTAGCGCACCCTCAATTCAGTGTAAAGAATTTAAAACTGGCTTCTTACTCATAAAAACAACTGTTCAGTAAATGCCATGTGGAATAGCAAGACTTATGTACGTTTTGTACATTTTGTAAGATATAAGAATAAGTAAAATAAACTGGAAAAGCGTTGTTTCCTTTTATGAAAAAAGTTTATATTTTCAGAGTCCGTTTATGCGCCGTGTTGTAAATGGTGGTTAAATTTTAAGTCCCCATGTTGAATGTGAACCACACCTAAACGTCAAGTTTTTTTCTGCATTTCATTTGATATTTCTCAATTTCAGACAAACTCAATTTGTACCATGGAGAGATACACAAGCTAACAACGCGTTAAAGTTATTCAGGCTTATTATGAAAATTAAAATCAATTTTCGAAGAAAATCATCTTCGATGGTGAGGCACATTTTCACCTCAGTGGATTCGTCAATAAGCAGAATTGCCGCATTTGGGCGAATGCTAATCCAAAAGTGATTGTCGCAAAAACAATGCACCCACAAAGAGTGACTGTTTGGTACAGTTTAGGGACTGGCGGCATCACCATATTTTTTCCAAAATGAGGTCGGTCAGGCAGTTACTGTGAATGGTGTTCGCTTTCGTGAGATGATAACGAACTTTTAATAGTCCGAATTGGAAGATATGGATGTGGACATTATGTTGTTTCTAGAGGACGGTGCTCTGCCACTTGCCAAACAGCTAACGAATCAATGGCTCTTTTGCGCGACAAATCAACATCGGCCTTTAAAATTTAACCACCCTTTATATGACAACATTTTCTAAAACCTACGTTGTGTCTACATTTTTTGTTCTTTTTCTTTTTTCACTTATTTGACCCCAATATAGTTAGAATTAACGTACATGCGAGAGATAAATGAAAAAGTTCAACCGCCTCCAATAAAACTAGAAATTTTGAAAAAAAATTATCAGTATTTTTTTTACGCCGATTCAAATTTAAAATGTTAAATCGCCAACCCTATACATATTGATAGTTTAGCTGGGAGACTTTAATTAGAAAAGGTCACGTTTGTTTCACAAAAAAGATGTAAAGCATTGGTCGGAACTTGGAAGAGCCACAAGTAATATTGTTTACCCCATCTCTTTTAAGTGACAAATGAATGATTAAAGTGGCAGAACTACAAAGAAAACAAAATTACTTCCATTCCAAACCAGCAGAAAATATTAGTTATAATTAAAGCCAAGTCCGCTACATGTATTTAATATTTATTTCCAGTTCAAAGAATATCTTAAATCTCCCATCCATCCCCATGTGCATCATAAAATAACATTAGCAGCTAAATTCCTTTAAACTATCTGGCGGCAGCTCCATTGAGCTTTCCGCCGCTGTAATCAAAAAGTTTGCGCCATCCCCATTATGGAGTTTGACAAGTGTTTCAACACCAACGGGAATTACGGCTACTACTGACATTGTCGCACAGTTTGCTTAGCAGTTTCCTGTTTTGTAAAACATTCCGGCAAAATGTCTGCAACATATTGACACAATTACAAATGTTTTAAAGGCGGGAGCACAGAATCAAACGGATGCTGCCAAAAAGTTTAAAGACAACGCCAGCAACAGTGTGACAAGTTCAATTCGGTAGTGTAACACTCATGGTTGCTGTTCCAGAGACAATATTTCCACGCGAGAACAAAGCTCCAAAGAGTCAAAGCTAAACTTGAATATAAAAGCGAAAATTTCAGATTCGACATGCCAATGGACTCCGGTCGGAGGGCAATACTGGCAAATTTGCCAAGACAATATTGACTTCAAATTGTTGGGGGAATTAGCACACACTGAGATGCAATGAAACGCTTGCACTTAGACCCCGATAGTGAGACGCAAACTTATACAAGCGGGGACAGCTACTAACACCATCACATGCTTACTTACATATACACGCTTCTAATGTTGTGGCAAGCTTTGCTGTCAAACGTTCTGGATGAAGATTGCAAAGCCAAACAATATATTTGCAAGCATAACTCTCCGAACACCATTGACATACAGTCGCGGAGGAGAGGTTTGATAATTTAGGAAATAATACAAATCAAAAATGAGAAAGCAACAAAACCCTACGATAATTAATTATAAGTCAAATGAAGCATTTGTATAGCAGGTACTAAAATGAGGTAGCCATACATATATCCTCTTACCCTCCGTCATAGGACAGAGGGTATATTATATTTGTCAGACAGAGGGTGTAATGTATATATCGTAAATTCTTAACTGAAGTAGCCATGTTTGTCTGTCTGTGGACATTTTTTAATAGAAATGGATGAAACGGTTGGTATGGTATATGAGCGAGATCGGTTGAATCCAAATGCTGACGCTCGATAAGAAGGCATTTTCGTACTTCAAAGGGGCAAAAACAGTGAAATTTATAGCTCGTAAACAAGTGAATAATCCAATCAGGGCCAAACGGTTGGAGCCAGAATCACTAAATTCAGGGAATTGACGTCCCTTAAATAAGTAATTTCAAACTTTAAAACCAAAGGGGATGAAAAGGGAAAAACTTAGTATCTTTTTGTCCAGAGCAGATAGAACATTTCAAAAATGTTTGTCATTGGAAAACCTTAAGAACGAATTAGTATTATGATATAACAAAAACAGGGTGTCCGTCGGGAAAGTATACTACTTTGTTTGTTTACAATTTTTGATAAAATAAATGAGAATGGATCTTATATTGATTAATGTTTTATTTAATGTCGGCAATTACGTATATAATGCAATATCAGATAAATGTCCGCATCTGTAACCCTCACATATGCAAGCCCTTTTCAGCACATTTTGCATTACATTCTCACACATTTCACGTGGTATTTCCTTAATTTAATCTCGAATATTTTGTACGATTTGCTGAAGCGTTTCTGGTTTGTTTGCAAAAACATTGCTTGTCCAATATCCCCACAAATAAAAGTCCGGAGCAGTCAAATCTGGAGAAATAACGTGTTGTGGAAAGAGGTTTTGCAGCTATTCCATTGTAATCCTTGCTGTATGCGATGTGGCACCGTCTTGTTGATACCAAATGTTATTCAAGCCCCAAGCATGCATTTCTGGTGTTAAAATTTTTTCAATCATATCACGACATCACGTCCACGCCGTTTTTATTTTCATTTAAGTAAGGTCCTATGATTACTCCTGACCAAATCGCACACCAGACTGTCACTTTTAATGGTTGCAAAGATGACTGATGAATAATTTGAGGGTTTTCTATTGCCCAGAACTGACCATTCTGTTTATTTACATATCCATTCAAATAAAAGTGTGCCTCGTCACTCATTATGATCTTTTCATGAAAATCGGGGTTGTCAGGGGCGATTTGCAACGTCTTATTGGCATATGTACGGCGGCGTAAATGGTCTTGTGGAAAAAGTTATTGTGTCAACTGAATCTTAAATAAAAACAAATGCAAATCCGTGTGCAAAATTGTGGCCAAAGTTGTTCTTTGAAGACCCAGCTCCTGAGCATGGCGTTGAATTGTGGTTAATGGATTGTTTTGAACACTTTCTTGAGCAGCAGTAATGTTTTCAGTCGATCTTGCAGTACGTTGTGATCCATGCTTGACCCTATCAGCTACAGACCTTCTTTCTTCGAAATCATTCACTACACGATAAATAGTGCGTTTTGTTGGCACGTTGTTTCTCTCAAAAATTGTACGTAATTTTCTCATCGTCGCAGAAATCGATGATTGATTTGATAAAATGTTTTAACGATTAAAACACGTTGGTCGAATACTTTTCCATTATAAATTTGCCACGTCTCTACTTCACGACTGCCAGAATATAAAAATTCAAATCAAGTGTGGAATCTTTATTGGTAATTTGAAAGGACATTTTATGGCAATTATTGTTTGAAAATAATTACCTTCAAATGTTGGCAACTGTATTATGGAAATGAGCGTTCGGCGAAAAACAAGAAGATCCGCTGTTTTCGACTAAAATTGTGTTCAGCGATGATTCCCATTTCTGGCTCGACGGCAAAGTCAATTAACAAAATAGCCGCATTTGGGCTGAAGAGCAACAAGAAGAGGTTCAAGAGGTGCCATTATACCCAGAGAAAACCACGGTTTGGTGCTGTTTATAAGCTGGTGGAATCATCGGTGCATATTTTTTCAAAAATGATGATGGCCGGAACGTAACCGTGAATGCTGCTCGCTTTCGGGCCATGATATCGATCTTTACGCTACCTAAAATTGAAGCCCGTAATCTTGACGACACTTGGTTTCAACAGGACGGTGAGACTTGCCATACAGCTGCTCAAACAATGGATCTATTGAGAAGCCATTTCGAAAAGCAGCTAGTTTCACGTTTAGGACAGGTGAGTTGGCCGCCTAGATCGAGTGATATCACACTTTTTAGACATTTTTCTTTGGCGTTACGTAAAGTCCAAAGTCTTTGCTGACAAACCAGCAACGATTCAGGTTTTGGAAGCCAACATTACGGGTTTCATTAAAGCCAAACCGGTCGAAATGATCGAACGAGTTATCCAAAATTGGACCCTCAAAACGGAAACCCTGACCATTTTATGGCATTTATTTAAAAAAATAAATGCCATAAAATGTCCTTTCAAATTATCAATAAAGATTCTTCACTTGATTTGAATTGTTATATTTTTTTTTCTTCTGAAAAATACCTATAGATGGATCACCCTATAGTTATAGTGAGATATCTCTACAGACCCTTATTAGTGGATAAGTAGACTGTGTGTTAGTGTAGAATATAGGCAAAAGAAATGAAGATAAAAAAAGAAAGAAAAATCTCATAATATTAAAATTGTAGAACAATAATATTTAATTCTCAGACATAGAAAATATAAATGGAGATAAAGACCATAAAAAGACAGATATTAAAAAAAACTATACTATCAAATCAACATAATGTCATGAGTAACAAATTGGACATGTTTTCACGTTTTTAAAATATGTACGAAAAGGAAACCCCAATCCTACAGATAGAATGTTCTACAAAAATGAGCTCTTTGCGATTATAAAGTACTTAAGACATCTCTTCACGAAAATTTAGTAAAACACAGGAATATTTACTACTTTCTAACTTATTTTTAACGGTAGTTGTTGCAAAATAAAACTTCCATGGTCCCTTTAAAAATATCTCGGACCTACAAGGGCCGCCATAGAGGGAATTCACTATAATCACCTAAGTTATGTATTTCTTAAAGAAATCATTCATCTCATGAGAAGGTCAAAATTTATGAACAAAGTTTAAATGTTACACCGGGAACTAAATGGGGTAAGGCTACTACAGGGTGGAGCGCGGTAATATGCTTTTTTACAGTGCAGGCTGTAACGGCACTGTTGGTCGAAGAAAGTGAAGAGTGTACGTGGCTTATAGTGGGACGAGAGGTTTGTATTCGTCTGCCTTCCAGTTGCCATCATGCATTGGACACATGAGGAGAGGTCATTTTGTGTTATAGCCTATTTTTTAAATGCGCACTCGATCATTGCAGTGCAGCGTGCTTTTCGTTTGCGATTAGCTGTTCCCCCACGCAAACGTGTTCCTGGACGGCAATCAATTGTAAATTAGGTAACTTCATTGAGAACAGCAGGGAATGTGTCATGTGTACGAAGGGGAGCTGAGAGAAGAATTAAAACACCACAAAACAACGAGAGATTTAGAACAGCAGTACTGCAATCTCCAAAATGCTCTGCTTGGACGCAATCACTTGCTCTAGGCAATTCCAGATTTTTTTTCTCTCGAGGCAATGCAATTAGTGCATACATGGTTTCAACAGGATGGTGGCACTGCACACACAGCGAGGGCTCCCATGAATTGTTTGAGGCAAATGTTTCCTGGACGGCTTATCTCTTTGAGAGGTGATGTGAACTGGTCGTCACGCTCACCAGACTTAGCCCCATGCGATTTTTTCCTTCAGGGTAACCTGAAGTCGAAGGTGTATATCAACCGTCCCAACACCTTGAAAGACCTAAATAACGATATTGAGGAAGAAATCGGCAGAATGCAAGTCGACATGCTTGTTAGAGTTCATGAAAACTTCAGAAAGCGTATGCAGCAGTGTGTGGTCAGTGTGGAAGGTCGACATTTGCCAGATTCACTATTTAAAACCATGTACAGTGGGTCACAGCTTATTGTATGCAGTGCGTATATTAAACTTTGAGGCCTTATAACTTTGAAACTAAAAGAAAATATATGCGGAACTTCATTTATTGTCAATATTAATTTTAAAAAACCTTAAAATTAAAAACAAATAAAAATACTGGTAATTTTCATATCACAGCTTATTTTATGCAGCTACTTACGATATAATGTTCATATCTTCAATATTTATAAAAATTCTGCAACTTTTAATATTTAGTATGGAATCCCTTTCATCCCCAACAGCTTTAAGACGATTTGGAATATAATCAACAAGTTTTTGAGTAATCTCTGCTGAATTTTTACTCCATTCTACTTCTAGAGCATCTCTTAGGTCCTTTTTGTTAGATAATTTATGGTTCGTGATGTTTTTGTCTAATATGGCCCATACATTTTCAATGACGTTAATTTCGGATGGCGTTATTATGTGGGCGGTTGTATATCAACCACGACTGAATAATTCCAGTTTTGTGTTTTGGCTCGTTATTCTGGTAAAATCGAAAAACCCCAAATTTCTGCGCTTTGCAGCGAATTGTCCTTCAGAATCTGAAGATACAAGTGCTTGTCCATTGTAGTTTTGATAAAAGCTAGCTTTCCAGTTCCAGCTGCCGACATACTGGCCCATACCATCACGCTGCCTCCGCCGAGCTTCATAGTCGCTTTTAAATTTACCTTATGGAGCTCCGTATTCGGCTTTCTCCATACATAGGACATACCGCCTGGCCCAAATTTATTAAATTTTAACTCATCTGCGAAAATGACTGAGTTCCAGAAGTCAGGGCCCTTGCAAAGGTGCTCTTTAGCAAAGTTTAACGGCTTGTCTAATTTTTAAAGTTTTTTTAGGCTTCTTCCGTGCAACTCGGCCATTAAAGCCATGCGCCCACAGAACCCGTCCAACAGTTTCCACACTACAGTTTTTGTCGATGCTTTTATGAACTTCTGTTGTTGTTGTAACAACAATATATTTATTTTGAAGTCTTGTTCGTCTATGGGGGATCTGCTTCGACATCCAGGTGGAGAAAACGCGCCATTTGGACTGGATGCGTCCACAGAAACCTGGGGTTCAGCTGAGTGGGCTTTGCCGGACAATTGAAGAGGTGCAGCACATCATGTGGTCCCTGATGGCTGGCGGGACAGATGTCCGGAACGTTAGCATCAATTCGTGCCCAGTAAGAATTGAGGCGGCTGCACCATCCAGATCACCACTCGCGTCTGCCGAGGTAGTACATTCTCCTCAGGTGAATTTCCGGGGGATGTTCCCCTACACTCACAATATTATTACAGTAACGGACTGTAGTTTATTTAGGAAGTAGTCCGTGCAGTTGTTTTTAACTTAAAATGCATTTAAAATTCTAAGAAAATTTATTTTTAACTGAATCTAACATTTATTCAAAAAACTAAGTGCACATTAATACGGATTTTCAGTCGCATTTAATATTGGCAGTTGTTTACGTTAAAGTATTTTGTATGTAAAATTAAATGAAACTGTAATTTAAAATGACTGAAAATTTACTTAAAAACCGATCTACTTATTTTTCATTTCATTTTAACAAAAAGTTCATATAATTTTAAATGTTAAAATAGCTGACTTAACTATCAAAAGAACAAGTCACGGATTCCGTGAAAATATAAGATTTTTCCTTTGTTTATGCTATTTTTACTATCAAAAATTCAACTGTGAATTCCGTAAAAACAAATGATTTTTAAGTTAATTTACATAATTCAACTACAAAAAAACTAACTACAAATTCCGTAAAAACAACAGAATTTTCAGTTATTTTATATATTTTAACTATCAAAAAACTAACCACAAATTCCGTATAAACAACAGAATTTTCAGTTATTTTATATATTTTAACAACCAAAGTAAGTATTAATAGTTACATACATACATACATATGTATGTATATAACCATGTGGTTACTTGAAACGCAAAAAGTAAGTAATAAAGCACCATGGAGGCAACACTTATTACTAAAATAACTGAAAATTCAGTTGTTTTTACGGAATTTGTGGTTAATTTTTTGATAGTTAAAATACATAAAATAACTGAAAATTCTGTTGTTTTTACGGAATTTGTGGTTAATTTTTTGATAGTTAAAATACATAAAATAACTGAAAATTCTTTTGATTTTACGGAATTCGGGGTTGAATTTTTGACAGTATAAATAGCAGAATCAAATGAAAAATCTTTTATTTTTACGGAAGTTATGACTTGTTCTTTTGATAGTTAAAATAAATGAAATTATGGAATGTCAGTTATTTTTACGGATTAAAGTCAGCCAATATTTTAACATTTAAAATTAAATGAACTTTTCGTTAAAATTAAATGAATATTAAGTAGACCGGTTTTTAACTGAATATTCATATATTTTATATTACAATTTCAGTTAATTTTACGTACAGAATTTTTTGAGTGTAGCAATACATTCACACGCTAGATTGGATACTGCTGCTGCGACATCATCAGCGTGAATGTTGTTCAGACCTGCCTGATAGTTTCGATGATCTAAAGGTTCTCTTTTATACCGCTGGACCTCTTTCTCTAGATCATGAAGATCGTACCTCATCTGCCTGGGCGGAGGCATCCTGTTCAAGAGATGGTGGTTAGGATGACTGCTACGAAAACACCCAAGCAGGTATTGCTTAGGCAACAGGAAATTGTCTCTGCGCACGGTAAGGGCCTTCGTCTCCTCATGTAGATTGTTCTCAGAAGACATAAGAAGACACCTTGTTGATGTTCTGAGGGCCGCATTCTGGCAAGTCTTAATGTATGAACTTCGGTAGTCAGTTTTGGTGCCGAAAGTTTAGGATTAGCCTTTATTTTTCGCACTATACACCGTTCGTCCGATGCATTAACAATTTTATTTGGTGCAGTTCTGCCGTTATCATGCACCCGTTTCTCATTTAGGAACCGCTTAATGATTTTTTGCACTGTTGAGGGATTGATATTAACCATTGTAGCAATTTGTTGCTGTGAATTACCGTTTTTAAAATGGTTTATTACTAACTCCCTTTGTTCTATTGCCTTGCGAGGATCCATTTTTTAATTCAAGTACGTGCGATCGTTTCTAGAAACAAAATCAGAGTAATTACTAGCAAAAAGCAATCATCATAGAAGAATAACAGAGGTATATGAAAAGAAAATGCCGTCAGAATATCGTTGCGAGTAGTAAAAACGCAATTCAAAATGAGACATAAAATTTTAATGTGAATGGAGTTTTCTTTATTTCTGGGAGCGGGGGTAGCGTGTTTTTACTTATTATTTATTGGGTTATATTCGGTGAACATTAGTCAACACTCCTGTAGTCCGCTTTCGTTATTATGACCTTCTGTATCGAAGTTAAAGAGACTCAAAGTGCAGAGTATGCACTGCATAAAATAAGATGTGACCCACTGTAATTTAAAAATTCTCTTATTGTTCAATATAATTAAAACATAAAATAATTTTTTCTAAGGTTCGAAGTTTTGTTATTCCATTCCCAATTAAACAAATTTCCGCGGTCCACCCTGTACAAAGAATTAATTTGTTGTCAGTACCGGCACGGGAATTCCCAGGAAGTCCGGTTTTTTATTTTCCCGATTTCCTGGTAATTTTTTCCGGGATATCGGAAAATTTGTTTGCCTTTTTGACAAGAAATGTCTGTTAAATCAGAATTCAGTAAAAGTGCAGTTCGTTTTAGTTCATTCGTTTTCTTTTATTTATTGTCCAGAAATACGAAGAAAACAAAAAAGAGAGTTAGAGCCATCTGAAGCATTTTCCTTTTACTACTAAGATTTTTGAAGGAGATCATGCTTTTTTTCTGTTGCTGAGAACACAGCTGTTAATTATATTCCGGCAAATATTTTCAACGTAAACATACATAATTTTAAACTAGGATTTTTCTATTGTAGTTGTACTTTTTTAAGGTAATTTATTAACAAAAACTTTGGTTTCTATGTTTCTATTTTAACAGTGATATTTTTTTAGATGGAAAACTCAATTGTATGGAAGTTATTTAAAAAAAGACCTGACGATACTGCAGCATGTTCGTTGTGTGGGAAAAGAATTTCATGTAAAGGCAAAAGCACTAGTGGATTAATGCGGCATTTAAAGGGTCTTCATGAAAAAGCCTGGAATGATGCGAAAGAAAAGAAAAAACGCAACAGACAATAGATAATTTTTCCAAAAAAACGATGTCTGTACTGTTGTGGCAAAATTAGCGGCTTTAGGCGGCTATAGTATTCGATCAATTATCAGGAGTTAGTTCGTACGTACATCAATGATACGAGATAAATTGGATCTGCCAAAAGCTGAGTGCGGAGTACAGCAGCTGATAGTAAAGAAATTTTTGGAAGTGAAAGATCAGTACATAAAGGAAATCAAATCAAAATTGGACTAATGCATTAGATAATCATTAACAATGGATTAACGACCAGCCTATAGAACAGAAGGTATCTCAACGTATGTATATTTGGAGATGACAAGTTTTTCTTTTTTTTCAATTTTTGGTCTATATACCGGGTAAGGCTGGCGCTGTAGAATTATAAGACTTGCTGGAAACTCGTTTAATGGAATACAGTATAGATTTTCGCAAGCACATTGTCTCCACTACCACGGATGGACCAACCGTAATGAAAACGTTGATGGCATATTTTGCCTCAATCATGCCATCCATTTGACAGTTGGTGATGTGATGATGCTTTATAAGAAAAAAAACTGTTTCTTCTGATAGTGATGCTGATTCAACCGACAATGATGACGACTTTGAAAATGATTTTTCAAATTGTGAAAATGACATGGTTTTAGGCTTTAACTACAAATACAAAAATATTCAGAAAAAGTCCAATCAAAAATGTGTTGCTACAAAAATACGTGTTAGAGGAACATACAAAAGAACTGGCCCTTCAATTAGACATCAAAACTTGCTGGAATTCGATGTTAGAAATAATTATACACAGCAATTGGATTTGCTGAAGGTATTCATAACCGATTTTTTGGGGATTTTTATAATATTGAGGAGGTTGAACTGAATTATATTGGAGAAAGTGCAGCTGTCGAAGAAAAATCTTTTGAAGAAGTATTGAACGCTTCAATTTATAAAGCAAATGTACGAAGGCGACCGCAAAACTAACTGGCCTGGCACATTTTCTGCTTTACTAGCAACTTTTTTTTTGTTTTTTAAAAGCAATCTTTGATAAGCCATCTGTCAAAATTTCCGAAATATTTAATGATTATTTTCTTTGTTACAGGTGATTGAAGTAAACAAGTTTTATAATTTTTGAAAAATGGAAAATAAAGAGTTTCGTGCGGTAATTAAACACTTTTATATGAAAGGATATACGCCACAATTAACCAAAGATGAATTTGAATCTGTTCATGGCGATAATGCACCATCATACTCCACCGTGAAATCCTGGGTTCAACAATTTAAAATGGGTCGTTTAAGTACGGAAGATTAACAATGCTCTGGAAGACCGAAAACTGCTACTGCTATTAAAACCATTAGAAAAATATTTAATGAAGTGACTAAAGATAGACGAATAAAGCTCAGAGAACTTGCTGATATTGTCAAAATACACGAAAAACAAGTTTGGAGTATTGAACTCCACATGAAAAAAGCTATCCGCAAGAACGCTGCCGCGTTTGTTGACTTTGCCCCAAAAAATCGTCCGTTGGACTTAGCCCCAAAAAATCGTCTGTTGGACCAATTCCGAGAAGCTTTTAGCGATTTATCAGCGTAATCCAATAGAGTTCTTGCGCCGATTCATAACTGTTGATGAAACATGGATCCATCACTACATCCCAGAATGCAAAAAACAGTCAAAACAATGGATAGCAGCTGGTAAAAGTGGTCCCAAGAAGGCGAAAACTGTTAAGTCAGCAGGAAAAGTAATGGCCACATTATTTTGGGATGCAAGGGGTATAATATTTATTGATTATCTTGAGAAAGGAAAAACTATAAATAGTGAATATTATTGTGCATTATTGGATCGGTTGAGTGAAGAAATCAAGATAAAACGACCGCATTGTGAAAAAAAAGTTCTTTTTCATCAAGATAATGCTCCTTCACACACTGCATTTTTAACTCAACAAAAACTGGCCGAATTACGATTTGAAATTGCTCCGCATCAACCATATAGTCCAGATTTAGCTCCTTCTGATTATTTCTTGTTTCCAAATTTAAAAAATTTCTCGGTGGCAAAAAATGTTCGTCCAATAGCGAGGTTATTGCTGAAACTGAGGCATATTTTGAAGGTCTCCAAAAATCTTATTTTTCGGATGGAATTAAAAAACTTGATAAACGTTTGATGAAGTGTATTGAGTTGGAAGGAGATTATGTTGAAAACTAAATAATAATAATTCCAAAAAAACGGTTCTTTTTATGTTAGACCAGTTACTTTTGCGGTCGCCCTCGTATGTACTCATCAAAATATTTTAAAATGTTCCATAAAGAAGGAACTAAAGTATTTTGAAGGAAGCGGCCAAAAATCTCAAAATCTTGAACATTTATTTAATGCTCTCTTGACTATTCGGCCGAGTTCGGTAGAGAGCGAATGAGGATTTTCCGTAACAGGACTGTTTGTTACCAAAATTAGAAATAGACTTTCGGACGAAACCATACCGTATTAAGCTTTTAAAGAGTTATTTTTTAAGCAAAAAAAATTGTTTATTACATTAAATTTTTATGTTTGATCTCATTTTTTTAAATTCTAATAAGTTTTTTATCAATTGAATTGTTATGTTTTTGATCTCATGTGAAGGTGGAGATATTTTAAGTTTTTTAAATAAAATGATTTCATAAAACCAAAATTTCCATATGGTATTTATATTGAGCGATTTCCCGGGAAATGAAATTTTTTCCCGATTTCCCATGAAATGAAGAAGTCCGGGGGAAAAAAAACTCTAGTCAGTACCAACTATTGCTTACAAGGTAACATGTTCTTTAGAGCGCCCACGAAATACATAGAA
The DNA here is from genome assembly GCA_963513945.1 of Hydrotaea diabolus. Taxonomy (NCBI): domain Eukaryota; kingdom Metazoa; phylum Arthropoda; class Insecta; order Diptera; family Muscidae; genus Hydrotaea; species Hydrotaea diabolus. The sequence continues at coordinate 48,659,598 of OY740717.1, read as the reverse complement.
AAATGGAAGAAAATTTTGGGTCAACATTTTTTTCAAACGTTTATAAATAAAATTACTAATTTATGTTTGAAAAAATTTTTGACTCAAATTTGAAGTTTGACCTCTGAAAACACCATGAAGGGTCATAGCTAGGTCAAAAATTGTGCAAGAGAAAAATGTGTGCCTGTATATTTGCAACACAAATGCTTAAGGTGTGTTTTCCGAAAGTCGCCTGGCTTACGAGTTATAGCTCATCAAAGTTTGCAACTAGTTTACTCCATTTTTATGGCCAAAAGTCGTGACGGACTGGCCGATTGAAAAAATTTTTGCACTGATATTATTTTTGATGCCCAATATACTAGAAAATCGGGAGCGGAAAAAAACACTTTTTGTTTTATGGGCGCTCTAATGTACTTCATATTCGGTTGGTTGTCATAACCAACTGTAGCGGCAACCAATAGTATTGAAGCTACCATCTTATGGTAAGTCGATCCATCTTACTATCAATGAAATTGAATGTAGTTCATTGCAACAGAATTGTATTATATAGAATTGTACAATAATTGTATATAACTGATTTTACTCTGTGTGAAGGCATGGCTTTTGAAAACCTTTAAAAAAATGTACATAAAACGTTCTTCCTGCCCTTTGCATACCTTCCTCATTCATGTTTGAAAACAAACAACTCTCAACACGCCAATGAAGAAAACTACTATTTGCAACTAGCGGAAATGTTCACTCTAAGTCGTTGTTGGCTGGTGGCTTTGTCATTCCTTGAACCCGGCTAACAGTGTAAATGTGTGACGCGGGGGCTCTAGAGTCTGACAGCGTTGAACAACTTGTGTGCCTGTGTTTGACTTTGTATCTCGGATGGGATATGCTTCTACGCGTGTGTGTGTTTTTGTGTGATGGAACCTACGTGGGATTGTAGGAATGCCTTTCTTTCTGTCCGCCAGTCTGCCTGCCAGCCAGCCAGCCAGCCTGAGCCTTAAGTTTGTTTAGTATGCTGTAAAGCTACTAATTTATATTCAAATTTGTGTAGTCGTGCTTGTATAGACACGCTCGGGAAAACAAAACCAAAGAATTGCGAGTTCGAGTGGTAGTTAAAAAGATTTGTTTACTTTTTACCCACTCCCTGCCAAGACAAAAACCTCCTCCTGGCTTCTGGGCCCTATTATTTCCTCGAACCGACACAAACATACGCAGGCATGTATAGACTTAGCCAGAGACAAAGACATATTTTAGCTTGTCTTATGTGGTGCGATATCACTATGACTGAGAACAACAACGACAACTGCTTAACTTTAAAATGACATGTTGTATTTTTTACAGTCTTTGCTTTGTTCGCTTTTCCTTTCGGAGCTCCAAAGAAGACATTGTATTAGCCGGCAACGACAACAACACGAAGACAACAATATTTTAAACGTTGCCATCGTTGTTCTCCGCAAAGCTCAAAGGTCTAAATAAAAGAAGAATTAAGACATTTCCCAAAGTTTTGGCGCGCCATCAGCGTTGTATTGTACTAAACGTACGAAATGGAAAAGAAAATGAACGACTTAAGTCGCTTCTAAAGGAATTTTAAATGATTTTCCATGGAAATTCTTTAATTTTGTTCCCACAGTCGTTTAAACTTAAGTTCGTCCTGCTTCATCGTCACCGTTGTCGCCATCATCATCGTCTTGTTCGGTAGTTATTATCGTTCCGCGTTTTCTCCATTCATTTAGCCACCGAAATATAATTAATTGTATAATCTATTTAATGCTTCCATTTAATTAGTTTTCCGATTATTCGACGAAAATAAATAAGATAACAGGTGAGACTCCCAAGGCGCGGATAAGGCTCGAAATAAGAATTGTATGGTAAAGGGTTACTCTACACTGCAAGATGAAGCAGCAACAACATCAAGAACTATCGAAAACCGAAAGGGTCAAATGTGATTTTTCGAAATTTGACCTTACGGTTCAAAAATCGGGACTATAGAATTCGTTTTAGAGGTATGGTTCTTCGGGCAAAGTTTCTTTTGTTGATCCCCAGAACACGATATTCCTTGTCACCTGAGCGATTTTTTAGCCTCCCCATAAATCGACCAGACCTACTACACACAGAAAACAGATTTGTAGCCACAGCCGAACTTTTTCCATAATGTTCATGGTTGTACGTACTATCTATGTGTTTTATCGTACAACCGAATGTTGATTGGATACACCGAAATTTTCAATAAAGGGAACAGACAGTATCGATAAAAGAGACAATTTATCGGTAACCCTAACCAATTAACGTGACTATTGGAACTGAAATTTTTATGTGTTGATTGTTGTAATAGATTGTTGGTTATAAGAACTCTGAGAATTCGGTCGTTAACTGATGGTTAAATTGTATGTATTCGGTTACTTAACCGAAATAAAACTCGTTTTTCTATTAAATTTTTATATGCAAAGATTTTAAAATACTGATTTGAATTATGAATTGGAAATATGAGCAGTTGTTTTAAAAACTTGGTTATGACTTTTCAATCTAAAAAAGTTTTTTATGCACAAGTGAAATAATTTTAATCATCTAACTGGTGTACTCGATCATAAAATTAAATTTTGCTTTTAAAGTATCAGAAACAGTTTTAAGAAAAAGCTGATGCTGATATGTTATCAAACTACCTAAAAGAGTTATGACTTTAAACCTCGATATTTGCGGCTAATAAAGGGTAATTGTGACACAAAAGACCCCAAATCAAGGCTTAATAATAAACTGACTAGGAATATTGGTCTTATTTTGACACAGTGGGATATTTAAAAAAAAAAATTAAGAACAATTTTAATATTTTCAACCGCCGCGCGATGGGTTAACGTATCGATGGGCTTTCCAAGGATACTCATATTGCCCAAATATGATAACAATAAAAAAAATATAACAATATTTTTTTTATTCTTATCAAATTGGTTGTTGTTTTTCACGCTTGTTTTAGTATTCGTCAATTCCATGTCAAATTGATAACTTTTTGCGAATAGATCCTCAATTTTGACGAAATTTTGTACATTGGTTTACTTTGCTGTTCCAAAAAAATACAGTTTGCGTTTTTAAAAAAATTCAGAATTCCGAAAATTACAGCAGTGGCAACATTTTCAATACGTTTTTTTCAGTTATGATACTTTTGAAATTTTTTATAAACTATCAGGATTTAATTAAGGTTTACAAATTATATTTTTATGAACAAATTTTCTATAAATTTTTTTTTATAATGGGTGATCTAGAGGTATTTTTCAGAACAAAAAAAATATAAAAATTCAAATCAAGTATGGAATCTTTATTGGTAATTTGAAAAGACATTTTATGGCATATATATTTTTTAAAATAATTTCCATCAAATGTTGGCCGTAACTACGCCTCAGGGGTTCCATTCCAATTTTGTATGACTCGGTAGAGCATTTCGACCGGCATGGCTTTAATGTTGGCTTCCAAAACCTGAATCATAGCTGGTTTGTCAGCATAGACTGTGGACTTTACGTTACCTCAAAGAAAACTATCTAAAGGTGCGATATCACTCGATTTAGGCGGCCAACTCACCTATTTAAATCATGAAATTAGCTGCTTTTCGAAATGACTTCTCAATAGTTGCTTTGGTTGAGCAGCTGTATGACAAGTGGCACCGTCCTGTTGAACCAAGTGTCGTCAAGATTACGGGCTTCAGTTTCAGGTAGCATAAAGATCGATATCATGGCGCGATAGCGAGCACGATGATTCCACCAGTTTATAAACCGCATTGAACCGTTGTTTTCTCTGGTTATAATGGCAACTCTTGAACCTCTTCTTGTTGTTCTTCTGCCCAAATGCGGCAATTTTGTTTATTGACTTTGCCATTGAGACAGAAAAGGGCCTCATCACTGAACAAAATTTCGGTCGAAAACAGCGGATCTTCCCGTTTCTCACCGAACGCTCATTTCCGTATACAGATGCCAACATTTGAAGGTAATTATTTAAAAAAATAAATGCCATAAAATGTCTTTTCAAAATAAGAGGGTAACTATATATATATGGCCTAGTCAAATCTAAGTGCTGCTTGGCGCCATCTGACATTTCCATTGAAAAGTTTGACATTTTTTAACATAAACGTATTCAGAACGTTTTGACGTACGACCATCATTTGTGTTGTTTACAGTGACTTGAAAAAATCAATTTGGCAAAAAATGGAATTAACTCGTGAACATTTTCTTGCGATTATTTTTCAGAACTTTCGACGTGGATTAAAGCACTGTGAAAAACAGGTTTAATGAATTCAATCGTGGCCAACGGTCGCTTAAAGACGAAGATCGTGAAGGTCGTTCGAAAACGGCCGTTGTGCCAGAGAACATTGATGCCGTGCGTGAGGTGATAATGCAAAATCGTCAGGTGACATACCGTGAGATAGAGGCATCGTTGGGTATTTCTTCCACCGGCATGCATTCGATATTGCATTAACACCTGGTCGTAAAAAGGTTTGTTCTCGTTAGATGCTTTACAATTTGACAATCGCTCACAAAAAGGCTCGTGTCGATTGGTGCAAAGAAATTTTGAAAAAATACGATTGCGGTGCTTCGAAAGACTTTTATAAGATCGTCACAGGTGACGAATCATGTTTCTATACGTATGAGCCTGAAAAATCGACCGTCTTCGAAGACCAGCCAAATCCAACGAAAGTTATTCGTGGAAGAAACACTTCGAAGCAAATGGTCGTCTGTTTCTTCGATAAAACTGGTCATGTGGCGACCGTTCCGCTTGAGCAACGTAGGATGGCCAAATCTGTGTGGTACACCACAATTTGTCTGTCTGAAGTCTTCGGAGAAATTCGAAAAACGAACAAGAGAAGACGAATCATTGTGCACCATGACAATGCGAGCTCTCACACATCGGCTCGAACCAGCGCTTTTTTGGCCGGCCAAAACGTCGAATAGATGAGTCATCTGCCGTACAGCCCTGACTTGGCACCCAGTGACTTCTTTTTATACCCGCACATCAAGAAAAAAATGCGAGTTTCGTAGCCAGAAGATGCTGTTGAAGCGTTCAAAAACCATGTTTTGGAGGTGTCTAAATAGGAGTGGAAAAAGTGATTCGACAATTGGTTTGAGGTACTTCGCATTTTCATTATAAGGCCAGAAATATGTATAGGATTTGGTTGGGAAAAATCTTTGATTGGCAAAAATCTTTGATTGGAAAAAATCTTTGATTTTTTTAAAAAAAAATTTTGGTGGATCGTTATTATGTTAGCTAATGGATGGCCACTCTTCTACTTTTAAAAATTAAAATGTATTTCGGTCTCCACATTATTTTCATTTTTTTTATTTGTCATGCCTGAGGAATTTTTATATCCATTACAAAGAGCCATAAATAATGATTTTTTTAGACCACCAACTAAAAAATGTTCAAACCACTGCCATTTCGTTCCTTACATTTTCAGGCATGATCGTAGATGGACATATTTTCATGAAATGAGCCAAGGAATACACTGGTGAAATTTGTCCAGTCTTGAATGAATAACCCTGTATAATTTTCGTCATGACTCTCCCTGTGAGTACTTCAAATACGAGTACTTCAATTGGGTAAGCAAACAGGTTTTGCCTTCGACTAAAATTTTATTCTGTTGGTTAATTCCAAATTTTTCGTCGAATACTTGGTAGGTGTCACCGATGTCAATAACTGAAAATTATAGAGCACCAACTAACATTCTGTTGTACTTATAGAATATTTGAGATGCATTATACCTGAATCATTCGGTTGGCTAACAAAATCGGCTGTGGCAGTGAATCTTTTCTCTATGTGTACCAATGATTCATTTCTACATCTCTATCGATTAAGTCGCCTTTTTGCGTTTAAATGCTTTACGAATTTCAGCACGCCACAGAGTTCTTTAAGGTTCATCTATTCGCTTGCCTAAGAAATCATTTTGTTTTGCCGTCAGAAAAGTTTTTTGCCATAAACGAAGAAGAGCCACTGCATCGAAGGCAGCACTGCTCGGTGTAATTATCTTTTTTTTGCATAATAGTCAAAGTAAAGTGTAAATTTCACATGATATGTTCACATAATTAACCTTCTTTTTGTTGGTGCCGCCGTCGTTGTTGTTGCCGTTGTTTTTGCCAATGCTACTAATGCCACACGCTCCAGAATAAAGAAGGCATAAACAATGTATTTCATCGTCATGTCTAGCATTTATATGGGAGTAGTTTTTGTGGCGATTATCACCGTGCCACGGGTTGCAGAAGTTTCCATCATCCACTCGGTACGCACGGGCTGCTCCCCGCCGAACGAATTGTGTCAGTAGTCGTTTGTGGCATTGGCCATTAAAGCTCTACGACTCAATTATGTTAGAGCTATTCAGGATATAGGTAGGGGTACGCCTGTATATGTATGTGTTTGTGTGTGTGTGTGTGTGTGTGTGTGGAAGGACGTCCATTTGTGCGAGTATGTGTTCGAGTTAGGGTGTAGTTTAGAAAACATTTTGGCTACCTTTTCTAGTCGTTAATGCGGTTTTGTGCCGTTATTCACCCCGCGTTTTTCACTCGACTCTACACTTTCACTCGCATACAGGATATATCGCTGAGAGGAGGGATAGAAAGAAAAAAGTGAAAATCTACTGAACTATTAAATGTAATGTGAAGAGTTTTGTGCTGCATCTGAGTTTCGTTCTTTTTCTTCACAGTTTGTGATCGTCCCCTTTTAGCTGCCAGGACTTCAAGAGGAAACTTTCTTTGCGGTTGTTGTGTTTCAGTTCTTTCATGTCTTCGGGGGAAGAGCAAATAAGGTGAGCATACCATAACTCAATTGTCTTAATTACTTAGGTTAAGAGTTAATTTTAGCCATTTGGACGTGAAAGGGGGGGAAAGAAAAGTAGAAAACCTTAGGGTAGATTAACGTGCATGTTGTAACAATTTAAGGCTTTTCTTTAAGAAGTTTTGTGGAATTTATTTGAAGAAACTTATGCAAAAGAAGAAGAATAGGCGCGGAACAGATATTGCACTGTAAAGTATAAGTAACTTTACAATGACCCTCATTATAGCGCAGAATGAGGGCAAATAAAAAAGTTTTCAAATATTCCGAAATTTTAGAGTCAACACGTTTGAGTCTTTAATAGTGTTCCAAAGGGAAAAACCAAGGTCTTAGCACGGCCTTCTATTCGATTTCTATCTCTATTTAATTAAAAGACGTCCAAAAAAGGTATTCTATGCACTGAGAAAATTTTTGTTGCCACAAGCGAATTTTTCGCAAACCGAAAGTCGATTTATTTCATCACTATAACCGAATCTTGATTAAGTAAATAATAATTTTTAGTAGTGGGAAAATTGGTTGAAAGGACAAAGTATCGGTAAACCTAACTAATTCGGATGCTTATTGAACCGAATTTGAACATGTTTTGCTTGTTGTTTTAGATTATTGGCTTAATGAGCTCTTTGAATTCGGTTGTCATTACCACGAGCATTTGTTGACTTGACCAACTGATGGTTAAATTGTATTGTACATTTGGTTATCTAATCCAAAATAATGAAGTTTTTTTATTTAATTTTATATACTCGTATTTAAAGATTTTAAAATATTTTTCAATTATGAATTACACACGGAGAACAGATTTGTTGCCACAGCCGACCGAATATAGGTGGTGGCACATACTATTCATGTATTCCATCATTTCAACCGAATGTGGATGGGGTACATTGCAATTTTCAGTACAGGGTACTTTAAGGTTAAAGAAAACAAGTATCGGAATTTCTAGCAGATTAAGATTACGAGGCCTGCTATATACGAGTATATTTCTTTCCCAATAATGGTTTCATTGATTTTCAAAGTATTCTCCAGCATTATTTATACACTTTTGCATGAGCTGAAACCAATTGTCGAAGCACTTTGCCAAGTCAAGGCTGCACGGCGGATAACCCATCAATTCGACGTTTTGGCCTGTCAAAAAGGCACTGGTTTGAGCCGATGTGTGAGAGCTCGCATTGTCATGGTGCACAATGATTCGTCTTCTCTTGTTCGTTTTTCGAACTTCTCCGAAGACTTAAGGCAAACAAATTGTGGTGTACCACTCAGAATTGACCGTCCTACGTTGCTCAAGCAGAACAGTCATCACATGACCAGTTTTGTCGAAGAAACAGGTGAACATTTGCTTCGAAGTGCTTCTTCCACGAACCACTTTTTCCACTTTTTGTTCGGGCTCATACGCATAGATCCATGATTCGTCACCTGATACGATCCTATAAAAGTCTTTTGAAGCACCGCGATCGTATTTTTTTGAAATTTCTTTGCACCAATCGACACGCGCCTTTTTTTGAGCGATTGTCAAATTGTGCGGGATCCAACGAGAACAAACCTATTTTACGGCCAGGTGTTCATGCAATATCGAATGTATGCTGGTGGAAGAAATGCCCAAGGATGCCTCTAACTCACGGTATGTCACAAGATTATCTTGCATTATCAGTTCACGATCTTCGTCTTTGAGCGAGCGTCGGCCACGATTGAATTCATTAAATCAGTTTTTCACAGTGCTATAGGATGATGGTTCATCGCCATACAAAGAATGAAGTTCATCGATGCACTCTTGTCCACGTCCACATCGAAATTTGTGAAAAATTGGAAATGTTTGGAAATGTCATTGGCGCCAAGACACACTTCGTCTAGACTAGGCCAGAAATTTATATAGCAACCTCCAACTTTACATTGTCTAAATTAATGAAATCATGCGAAAAAGGCGAACAGCAATAGTAAAATCAATCACGAGTGGCTAGATTTCAGAGGTAAGGCATAAAATTACCATCGGATTGATATATTCGCCCGTAACAGTGTAACCAAATCCTTGAATCTACACATTTCGTTAAACATATCCAGGACCTTTGCTTGGCATTCAGCTTTATCATGTCGTACGAGGGTTGCTGCTAATATTTCGGGTCCGGCAATAAGATCAATACATTTTTGCATGCGCACAAACCAATTTTCGAAGCACTTTTTCCACTCCGATTGAGACACCTCCAAAGCATGATGTTTGAACGCTTCAACAGCTGCTTCGGGCTATGGAAAACGTTGACCACGCACTTGTTTCTTGATGCTAGGGAAGTCATTGTGTCCCAAATCAGGGCTGTATTTGGATGGCCCATCAATTCGACATCTTGAGTGGTCAAACAGCACATCGTTTCAGCTGATGTGTGAGAGCTCGCAATGTCGTGAGGCAAAATGATCCGACTTCTCTTATCATCTTTCCTCATTTCTTCGAACACTGTTGGCAATCAGATGGTTGTATACCACTCAGAATTGACCTCCTACGTACCACTAAAGGCACTGTGGCAACATGGCCGGTTATATCGAAAAATTATGTGGGATCCAACGAGAACAAATTTTTGTTATGGCCTAATGAACATGCAATATTTTATTGATGTTTGTCATACTAATGCCCAAGGACGCCTCGATCTCACGGTATGTCACATGTCGGTCTTGCTTAATCAGTTCTGCACAGCATCGATGGTTTCTGGCAAAGTGACCGAAGTTGGACGTCCTTCACGAAATTCATCTTGGAGCGAACTGCGTCCAAGACTGAACTCTTGGTACCTGCGTTTAACAGTGGTTTTTATGGCGCTTCATTGCCAAAAGTCGAAACAAGTTGATTTAAATACTCTTGTCTCGATAACCCACGCCGAAAATCGTAAAAAGTCATAGCACGAAAATGTTCACGGGATATTTCCATTTTTTGACTTAGATGAATTTTTCAACACACTGTATATAAAAAATAATTCGCCCTAAAATGACGAAAAATGTCAAAGTTTCCAATGAAACTTTGACATCTGGGAACACTAGTATTTTCAGGACCCGTAATATAAATAGCAACCCTCGCAATGTTTATAACCTTTGGTCTGAATAATACATGGTACTGACACAATGATGAAATCCCAATACACATCATCTTAGGCAGCAATTCTGTTTCAATTAGCAAACATTCAAAGCACTGTCATGAAAGCGATCCAACTTTTCTGCGCACGTTTCCCTATTTAGGGCCACACAATACGAAAATTAACCTTCATTTAATTCTATTTCCTCTCGAAGCATTAATTGTCAGTCCTCCAAGGACTGTCATTAATACGCCAAGCACAAAGTCATACTTCCCGTCGCCGAACCTCACTCGCCCACTTTATGGAAAAGTTATAAAACTCAATTGAAAATGTTGGCAAATTATTAAACGGCAAACGAACGGAGGACTATGGAACGGGTGAACAATACTCAGAAGAACTATTTGCTTAAAATTCAAGTTTAACAACAGCAGCCGGAGCAGGAGTTGTGGCAAGAAAAAGAAGTGTTTCTTGTGAATGGTTTTTGACATATTTTAATTGCCAACATTAGCAATATTTGATGCCAACTTTGGCACAGCACTCAACACCCGAGTGCACACATACATACACACGAGGCGACATAGATATGCATAAATACAAACACACACACTCTTAGTCCTGGCAAGGCAGGCTAAGAAGAAACACACACACACAATTGTGGCATTTGCATGAAATGCTGAATGAATGCCACAAGTTGTGGGGCGGAAACGAAACCAGGGAAGAAAGTGAGAGTGAAAGGTTGCCGTTGTTGTCGTTGCTGGTGCTGTTGTTGTTGCTGTTGGAGGGCAGCAATGAATGAAGGCAAGAAAGCTGTAACTGAAATAGAATTTGAATTCTCAACAGGCTGTCATTTCCGCTTTTATTGTTTTACAAAATGTTTGCTATTTTCCTTTCGTTAGTATGAGGTTTTTGTTTTTTAGACTACTGCTTTGAATGCTAATGTTCGTCATGTTCGCAATTTCTGTTGCTGTCCCTCTCCTCTGGTCTGAAACTATTAAAGCAGCGCGTTTTTGGCAGGAGGAGGAACAACAGCAGCAGCAAAACTAAAGTTTTTGATGTAAACAATTATAAAACAATCACTTGAGTTGATTTTTCAAATGCAGAGGAGGCAACTTTTTTTTTTCTTTTTGCTTCGTTTTCAATTTTTTTGAGGAATCGTGTTGAAAACACGTTATTTGTTTGTAGTCTTCTGCTCGGAAATGTTTAAACTACAAATTATAATTACGGCATACTTTAGCAGAAGTGTTTGGCGGTATGTTGAAGTGTGTGGTATGGGTTGGAGAAAGTCAAGACTTGGAATAAAGTTGAAACTAATTTGCGAAATTTCAAGTAATGAACATCTTGGACATTAAGCTCATTTGCCAGAATAGCGACATAACTCGAAAAACTTTATTGCGAGTAAATGTTGGGTAAGGCTTTTATTTTGTTTGAAGAACGTCATAGTTCGAAATACTTTAATTGGAGTAAAAGTTCGGTTGTTTTCTATTTTCTTTGAAAATTTAATACTGAAAAAAGGGTGGTTAAATTTGAAGGGCCGATGTTGAATGTGAACCACACCTAACCGTCAAGTTTTTGGCGCATTTCATTTGATATTTCTCAATTTTAGACTAACTTGATTTTAACCAAGGAAAGATACACAAGCAAGCAACGCGTTAAAGTTATTCAGGCTTGGTTGATAAATTTTCGAAGAAAATCATCTTCAGTGATGAGGCACATTTTCACCTCAGTGGATTCGTCAATAAGCAGAATTGCCGCATTTGGGCGAATGATAATCCAAGAGTGATTGTCAAAAAAAAAACAACAATGCACCCACAAAGAGTGACTTTTTGGTGCGGTATATAGGCTGGCGGCATCATCGGGACGTATTTTTTCCAAAATGAGGCCGGTCAGACAGTTACTGTGAATAGTGTTCGCTATCGTGTGATGAGGCCGTGTTACCTCACGTGGTGGCGATGTTAATTGGCCGCCAATATCATGTGATTTGACACCGTTGGAATTCTTTTTCTGGGTTTATTTGAAAGAAAAGGTGTACGTCGATAAACCAGCAACATTCTAAGAGCTAAAGGATGGGTTAATTCGGCACATTAACGGCAATGAAATTCAATTATGCCTCAGCGTCATCGACAAGTATGACCATCGGATGGAGGTGTGCCGATGAGGTCGCGGCGACCATTTGGCGGATATTTTTTCTATACATAATTCAACTATATCAATATTATCATAATAAAAATAAATGACAATAATTTCCTAAACAATTTGTATTTTATTCAAAATAAACATCGGCCCTTAAAATTTAACCACCACCACGTTGCTCGGAAGACTATATTGTAACACCTGCGTGGAGCACCCAGTTGTATTAGATCTCCAACATAAGATGGAGTATATACTCGTATGTCTGTCACTCCTTTTGTAACATATCGAAATATAATATCTAGCTGCAACCTCATAAGGAGTATATAAAGGATGGTCCAACTAAAAAGCACGATGTTACTTGTAGAAAAAACAAAAAGTTTTTAAGGAATTATCTCAATATTCTGTGATATCACACGATCTTGGCGGCCAACTCACCGGCACAATCGTGAAATTAGCTGCTCTTCGAAATACCCTCTCAATACTTAGTAGGGACATAAATACTGTTACAACATTGAACACACCCATTTCAATAGTAGAACTGAACATACCCCGTTAATGTCGTATGGGTTTTGAAATCTTACCTCAATAGCGTTAGTCTGTAACGGGATTTTAAAATTGTTTCAACTTTCATTATGGAGTGGTCAGATAATGAGAACCGTATCGCTGTCATAGCGCTTTTCAAGTGTGAAATGAAAAAAAAAACGATATATTCAAACGCTACGGCCTCTAGGGATTAGCCGCATGTTCGTCTCACGATGCATAAAACTGTTTGAGGAGACTGGAGATGTAAATGACCGCCACCGGTCGGGCCGCCCACACTCTGTTCGAACACCGCATGTCATCAAAACTGTTAAATCAAGAATTCACAGAAATCCGTGAGATGAATATCACGCAAAAGTCCATGGGTCGAATCATTAAAAAGACTTGGGACTTGGGGTTTTCAACCGACGTACCATACATTTATTGACTGCAGCTTTAAAAAAAAATAGGATTCAAAAATGCAAACGTCTTTTGGTGAAACACGCTGAAAACTTGCAAAGAAACATTTTGTTCATTTGTTTTAACAAGCAAAATGATGGAGTGTATGCGCCGTCATCTAAGGAAGCATCTGAACTGATACCAAGGGTGGAAAAGGGTCATCACCCAGCTTCAGTATTGGTTTAGTGGGGTGTCTCTTACGATGGGGTCACTGACCTGCATTTCTGCTAACAAAGAGTCAAAACATCGGCCAAAGTTTACCAAGAAACCGTTTCGAAAGCTGTTGTGAAGCATTATAACAATTCCCTGTTCCAAAACCAGCCATGGACTTTCCAGCAGGATTCTGTGCCAGCCCATAAGGCTAAAACGTCAAAGGCCTGGCTTCGAAACAATTTGCCAGCGTTCATTTGATCTGAAGAATGGCCCTCAGGCAGTGCAGATTTGAACGCATTGGATTACAAATTGTGGACGGTTTTAAGGGACAAGGTTTGTCACAAAAGTTACCTCAACATTGGATCTCTTAAGACTGCATTGGTTCGAGCTGTGACTAATTTTCCAATGGAGGAGGTTCGTGCAGCTATTGACGATTGGCCAGTGCGACTTAAGGCGTGTGGAAAGGCAAAAGGCGGACATTTCGAATAAGTAGATTCTTTTTGGATACAATACACATCAATAAATATAAAAAAAAAATATTTGGTCCATAAACATTCAGTACTTTTTTTTTACAGCATAAAACGTGTGTAACTGTATTTATGTCCCTACTAAGTACATAGATTCATTGTTTAAGCAGTTGAATGGCAAGTGAGACCTGCATAAACCAAATGTCGTCAAGATTACGGGCTTAAGTTTCAGGTAGCAAAAATTTCGATGTCATGGTGCGATGGCAAGCACTATTCACTGTTACGTTTTGGCCATCATGATTTTTAAAACAATATGGACCGATCATTCCGCCAGCCCATAAACTGCACCAAACCGTGGTTTTCTCTGGGTAAAATGGCACCTCTTAAACCTCTTCTGGTTATTCAGCCCGAATGCGGCAATTTACTTAATTGACGTTGCCGTTGAGCCAGAAGTGGGCCTCATCACTGAACAAAATCTTGGTCGAAAACAGGTTCTCACCGAAAGCTTATTTCCATTATACAGTTGCACAATTTGGAGACGTCTTGCAGTGTGAGTCTTTCCCTGATGAAAAGGCAAACAATACTGAAAAGAAAAAACAAAAACAAAGTTTATCTCAACTAACACGTAATCTGTGAAAAAAAACCTATTGAAAAAAATATCGCTAGATTGATCACCCGTTATTAAGTCTATTTACCAATTTTCTTCAATTTAAATAACATTGTTCCTTTGTCAAAAAAATTTACTTGTGCTAAGTTTCATCAAATTTGGATGTTAGATGTAGCTGCTTGAGATAAATATTTTAATCTGAACTGATTTTCTTTGATTTCAATAGTGTCCGTCCTTGGTCCAAAAAACTTACTTTTGCCAAAACTTACTTCAGCGATAACAATTCCAACCTGTAGTTTGACAACAAGATGAAGATGGACGAACAGACAGACATCCTTAAATGGAATCAGCAGGTTATTATACCACGATCGGTTTACTTAAAGGTGGGTCTTGCTCAAATATTTTTTCCTAGTAACAAAGTGGTGCAGGGTATAAATACCACGCTAAAATTTAGCCTTCTCCAAAGCAATAGCAGTTTTAAATTCTCAAAAACCTTCGGATAATCATCTGCACCTTCGGAACTTAAATTAACATCTGAATCACACTCAGTTGTGCAAAGAATCAAAAAGGAAAAGAAAACACTCACATCACTCACCCATACATACATACTCGTAGTAGATGCTGTACATCAATCTTGATTTAAAATATTTTAAAATTTAAAATTTCGCTCGCATTCCGACAATGTTCAAGGGATTTCATTGTATATGTTTTATTCGACCTCTACCGTAGCAAAGCCGCAATGATGGAAATGTATAAAGAATGTCTTATATTTTGACTGACACGTCAACATAATGAACCCAGTCACAACGACGAACCGAAAAAAAATATCCCGAAGCATGCATACATATAACACCACCATACACGCACACACACACTCATACATGCGACACATCATGCAAAGCATGTGCGAAAAAAAGGATTTATTTGTAATACATGAAATATTAATGAAATCTTCCCTAAACACCGCCATGAAGAGAAAAAATTACAAAACATATGCCACCACAAAACCCCCAGTGCCTCCAATATGCTAACAAACATCAATAGATCATCATCAGCCTTAGCAACGGAATAATCGTCGTATCTTCGTCAACAGCAATCTGCAAGCGACAGTGGTCCCACAAGAAATTAAAGCGCTTGAAATACTTTTATAGTTTTTAGTGCCAAAATTCTTGTTTATTAGAGTGCCTTGGAAAACATTGTACCTCAAAGCTTGGAGTTTGTTTTGTTTAAGAAAGTTTCTCAAATATTCGGGACCTAGTAGGAAAAGAGTATTTTAAGAGTTCCACAATAATTCTGGGTTTCCCTTCGCAATGTTGCATCAAATTGTTGTAACTTGACCAATTGCGTATTCTTACGTTAGCCGACCTCACACCTAAAAAGGCCTAGTTTTCTATTAAGTTTGTAGCATTTGGATATACAGGGTGGTCCAAATGAGACCTAGTGATGTTTAACACGTATAACTCTTGTAATAACGATTTTTTAAAATGATTTATTTTTATATTTTAAACAAAATTTTTTTTAAATGACCAACACTCAGGGGATGCCCCCTATACATGCGGTGCATTGCGTTGGCGAGTGGAAAGTGAAGGACCGGAAGGGTAAAAGAGGGAGTAATTATTATTGACGCTTGCCTTGAACTTCTGGATGTCGCAATCAGTGGGAAATACATCTGCCGAAAGTCGATTCCAAATACGGACTGTACGAGCGAAAAACGAATTTGATCTGTAGTGTATAGTGCGGTCAACTGGCCAATCGATAACAAACGGGTGTGAATTCCTAGAAAATCCCGTATTCCTGCCGAACATCCTCACGTCGGGAATAAGGCGACGGATGTCTGATGAACACACACCATGACAGTAACGACAGAACAGCGTCACGCAACCCACATTCCGACGATGCTCAAGGGAAACAATAGAGTTGGATACCCTACTGTCACCTATCAGCACCATCGCTCTCCTTTGAACATGGTCAAGTAGCTCCAAGGATGATTTTGGAGCACCTGCCCATATATGGGAGTTGTATTCCATCTTTGGCCTGCTGTAAGTTGTAGAGATATTGAAAAGATCAGAAGGAGTGAAATATTTCTTGCACCGCTTTAAGAAGCCTATGTACTTGAGTGCTTCTTTCGACACTTCGAATACATGTGTCGCCCAACGAGCGTCACATTGTGACTATGTGTGAAATATGACATCAGACAAATGACCACCATTTTGCTCGATACAGGCATTGGCTCTTTGTAGCGCCAAGCTGCTGCACAGCTGCAAAGCTGCTGCACAGCTGCCAAGCTGCTGCAAAGCTTCCACGCTCTCTTCAGTACGAATACTTCCATGAGCACCTCTTCTTGGATGGCCGGCAACTGAACCCAGTTCCTCAAAACGGCGAACTAAACTTGTAATCATGGAAGATGTAGGCCCTGATCTTACGTTAAAAAAACGGCTATAATTTCGCTGCGTCAGAACAATTGATCGTTGAGAAGAATAATAAAAATCGATAATTTTAATGCCTTGTTGTGAACAGTACGTATTCATTTTATATTTCCAAGAGTTCAGTTATAATCTGCAAAAAGGAAAAATAAATTATAAAAAAGTTATCTGTGTTTCACATTAGCTGGTCTTATTTGGGCCACCCGTTATTTACATTGGCATGGCAACCGGCTGTTGTCCCAGGCCCGCACAAGAAATATTTATCTGGCATTTCGATTTTGTGCGTGCTATTCATAATACGAAAGAATTTTATATATTTTTTTACTTGGTTCTTCAACCGAAATAAGAGATATATTGGTTCAGGAGATTTTGTTTGGGTTCTGCTTTAAGTATTGTTTAAAGAGAACACTCAAACCAGGGAAACCCTGGATAATAAGCCTGGATAAACCTGTCCAGAAAAACGGGATTTTCAACAAACCAGCATTTCGGGTAGTTTTCAAAACCGTGATTGAAAAACCGACTATCGAGTTTTTTGAAAGTAAAATGCCGACATTAACCAACAATCCGGTTTCAGCCTTTTGCCTAAGAATATAAAAAAAATTCCCTAATCAAAAATATAGCAAAAATAATAATGCAATAAAATCACTTTCTGCGAAAAAAGATTTGTTTTTTATTCTAAAATAAACCAGTTAGCCATGCCCAAATAAAGCTATTCTTATTTGGGCCTGGCCATTTATAGTACACCCTTCACTTCTGAATGTGCAGAAAAGCCAGTTGATACAGACTGTTAGACTATTTGAATGGGCTCCAAATTTACCTAAATTTAAAAAATTAAGGTCGTATTTGAATTTGTCACAAAATTTTATTGTTTTTGGCGCCCATTTGTCCATGTTTAATATCCGATAAGTGAGAAAGTGTTTTGGGATATATGTCATTTTCAAACTGAAAATACTCCATGATGGTCCTTGGAATGTATATTTTCGTTGGGCTACATCACCCAAATTTAGTTAGGATATTTTTATCTTCGTGAGAAATTGTATAGTTATTTTAAAGCCATATATCCTTAAGGACAAACAACTAATCTTGGAGGGATTTTGATGATATAGGCTCATTTTTTAATATAGTCCTCGTACAAAGTACCTTCCCTAGTTCAAGTTATAGCGCTCAAGAAACTGTCTGATCTCGATGGAATTTGACACGAAGTAGATTCATGGCATGGAAAGTAACTGTTTATAATTTAGAACTTGTCGGTCGATGATTTTACGTCCAGATGCTCTAGAAGCCACATTTATTGTCTGAGCTGGACAAAATGTAGTACAAAGTAGTTTTATGGAATGCCATTTAACTATTAACTAGCTCTCACACAAAAAGACTAATTATTATGGTTCTTGCTTTGTTTGATAGTCACCATTAGTTGAATTGGGGCTGTTGATCACAAAATTTGGCCGATTTGTCAGATTAGCTTTAGTTAAGGAGCTAAACCATTATATTCGTTTTTTTTAATGAATGAAACCCTAACTGATTTAGTTGTAAACATATTTTAGACATATTGTGTAGAAGAGACATTGACCTATTCCACGATATGCAGTGTTTTTATTTCATAAATTTCGAATTTCCTATTGTAGCACAATTGGTGCGCCACCCTGTATATATTGATAAATCGAATTAAGTTGTGGTCCTTAGTCGATCGGTACCCTTAAAGGTGGATATAGGTTAGTTACTTACTTAGTACATAAAATAAAGAATTTACTTTGATTTTACATTTAACCACAAAAAAAACGAAAACCGAAAAACCCGACAGCAATAAACCGAGTAAGCCGACATGTCAGGTTTTTGCTACTTTTGAGATAAAGGCTGTCGGGTTTGAACATAAAAACCGGAATGTCGGTTTTCGGATTTGTTTTGGGACTCTCTAATAAGTAGGATAATTTAATCATGCTGTTGTAACAACAATATATTTTGTTTTAAAGTCCTTTTTGTCTATAAGTGATCTGCTTCGATATACGGGCAGAGGAAACGCGCCATTTGAACTGGATGCGTCCACAGGGACCTGGGGATCAGTTAAGTGGGCCTGGCCGGATAATTGAAGAGATACAGCACGTCATGTGGCCCCTGATGGCAGGCGGGACAAACGTCCGAAATGTTATCATCAATTCGTGCCCAATACGAATTGAGCCGGCTGCACAATCGCGATCTCAGCTGAGCCAGAACCACGCGCGTCTGCAAAGGTAGCACCTTGTCCTCAGGTGAAACCTACAGGGGATGTTCTCCTAGCAGTGTCCAGGGATGTAGTATCCAGGGATGTTCCCCTGCAGCAGTAACTAGGGATGTTCCCCTGCTGGTGCGACTTCATCAGCGTGAATGTGGTTTAGACCTGTCTGATACGTAGTTTCGATGATCTAAACGTTCTCTCTTGTACCGCTGGACCTCTCTCTCTCAAGATCATGAAGATCGTACCTGATCTGTCTTGGCGGAGGCAGCCTGTCCCAGAGGTGGTGCTTAGGATGACTACTTCGAAGACACCCAAACATGTAGTGCTTAGACACCAGGAAATTGTGTCTGTGCACGGTAAGGACCTTCGTCTCCTCATGTTGATGGTTCTCAGAAGACATAAGGAGAAACCTTCTTGATGGTCTAAGGGCGGCAAGTCTGAATTTTCTTCCACTACGTCGTTGTTGTTGTTATAGTGGCACAATGTACCGGCGTGGCAGCTCTTTTGCCAAAAAATTGCTTCTTCGGGTCAATCCGGTGCATAGAACTGGCTGTCGTGGGATCGTCACTGCGTCGTACTCACGTTCGCCGACGTTCGCTACAGAACAACCTGTCGACTTGTAAGAAGTCAACAAGGTTTCTTTGTCGGCTCCCCAAGTACTGCCGACAAGTGACTTGAGGACCTTGTTCCTACTTTTGAGCTTATCGCATATAGCTCTAGCATATGCCGAGGGTCGAAAATTGATGTCCAATGTGACCACAAGGGGTAATTGGCAGTCGGAATGTTGATGGCATCGACTTTCACATTGAGTGACAACAGCACCTCTGCGGTCCAAGCAGTAAACAGTGTGGCTGATAATTTGGAGGCAGATATTTTCATATTCCTCGCAGTGATAAAGCGTGGTAAGTCAGTGAGGCACTAGTCTCGCATACGAGTATGTAATTCACTTTAGGTCCTTATGCCAGAATTGTGCAATCATCAGCGTACGACACATTTTCAATGCCGTCTGGTGGTGCGCGAATTTTAGAGAGATAGTAAAACAGAACAGAGAGGGGATATCACTCCTGGTTTAACTCTACGGGGTTTCGACTTCCTGTCTATAAATTCTACATATGACTGGCGCTTACACATATGTAGGGTGATCCATCTAGAGGTATTTTTTCAGAACAAATAATATATAAAAATTCAAATCCAGTGTGGAATTTTTATTGCTAATTTGAAACGACATTTTATGTCATTTATTTTTTGAAAATAATTCCCTTCAAAGTTTCAAACTGGGTGGAAGGGACGTTTGTGCAATGTCCTCGAACAAAGTGACTTGATTGACCGTTTCGAAGGCTTTTGTAAGGTCAAGAGCCACGAAGACCGTTCTATCGTTGGGTTTGGTCTGGTTAAGACTGCTACTTATACGTGTGGTTATAGCGTGTAAAGCAGTTGTTGTGCTGTGCTGCTTGAGACCCATGCGGATGATCAGCACAAGGAGATGTTCGATTAGGCTAGGGAGGAACAGTGCCTCAAGCGTCTTTGCTACTAGAGGAGGAGATCGGTCTGTACGATTCGCCTATGCTTGCGTCTTTGCTTGGCTCCAGTAGCGGTACCACTCTGCCTATTTTCCAGGCATCGAGGACTAAGTGAGTGGCTAGTGGCAGATTGAGCACTTTGGTCATGTACTCTACTTCCGGGGTATCAATGTGTTTCAACATCAACATTGAGATTTCGACCGGACCCAGCGGTTTTGATGACTTTGCGCTGCGAATGACAAGGGCAACTTCGCCAAAGGTAAATTGAGGTGGTGCCTCTTCTACTCGGAGAGCGCGGATACTAACTACTTAATACTTTAATCATCATTTTAGTAGCTAAATATGTGCGAAATCGTAGAGAATACAAGAAAAATATTTTTCTATGAATTTTTAAATTAACTGGAAATAAAAAAGCTATCATTCAGCAAGATGGCCAATGCATTAGATTTAAATTCGCCAGAACTGCAGATGCTCTGCGAAAAGTAATTAAAACAAAATATCCAATTTAACTACAAATTGCTACATAAAGGATTATATTTGCAAGATTTGGCCCTGAGTGACTCGTTTCTTTATTAAGCTTTTCTACTTTTTCGTATATTTACGTGATACATAAATACAGCCCTCCTCAGATAACTGAAATACGCTTAAGTAAAATATATCGGTTATATGAAATGTATAAGTTTCACAAATATATGTTTTAAAGCTCATTCCAAACAATTTATTTCGCTTACGTGAAAATTCGTTTAAGTGAAAATATCGCATAAGTGAAACAACGATTTCAACTTTACTGACAATTTTATATACTTAGTAGGGACATAAATAATGTTACAACATTGAACAAACCCCTTTCAATAGTAGAACTAAACATAAACCCATTGGATTACAAATTGTGGACGGATAAATACCCCAACATTGGATCTCTTAAGACTGCTTTGGTTCGAGCTTTGGCCAATTTTTCAATGGACGAGGTTCGTGCAGCTATTGACGATTGGCCAGTGCGACTTAAGGCGTGTGTAAAGGCAAAAGGCGGACCTTTAGAATAAGTAGATCCTTTTTGAATACAATATACATCAATAAATATATTAAAAAATATTTGGTCCAAAAACATTCAGTCCTTTTTATTTTACAGCATAAAACGTGTGTAACAGTATTTATGTCCCTACTAAGTAAAATGTACTCCGATGAATGGCGAAAAACATAGATGTGTCGTTGAGATGATAAACATTTCGCCGGCTGTATTAATATACTCAACTCCAGATAACTGAAGTACGATTAAGTGAAAAATATCGGTTATCTGAAATATAAGTTTCACAAATCTTTGTTTTTATGGTCATTTCAAACAATTGATTTCGCTTAAGTGCAACTCCGTTTAAGTGAAAATATCGCAACGATTTTAACTTACCTAACAATTTTATATAAAATGTACTCCGTTTAATGAAAAAAACATAGATGTTGCGTTGAGATACTAAACATTTCTCCAGCTTTATTTCGCATAATAAAAAAAAATATTTTCGTTGATAAAGCGGCTTGTCAAAAGTTAATAGATATTAGGCGTGCTCTATTGGTACTCGCTTATTAAACGAGCAAGTGGTCGCTAAGGCGATAACTTGAAAACATTACGAGAAATTATTTTAATTTCTATGTACACTGAAACTGATTGACTTTATGCATCATTATGATTTGAAAATTGTTTGTTTGTAAAAAAAAAGTTTTTTAAATACTATAAGCGAGTACTAACTGAGATAGCTTAAACTTGCTAAAGGTTATTATTAAATAACTTTTCTCACAAAAATTTTAACTATTTAAAACAAATGGAGTTTAACGCAAATTGTCAAAAGTTTTCTCTAAACAAAATCATTTTAATATTCTTGTTAAATGGTGTAAAGTTATCGCGTTAGCGACCTCCTACGCTAGTTGCCAATATAAACCGCCATTACTTTGGAAAATATTTAAAATTCTATTTTTACCATCTAATACTACGTCAATAATTCAGCCACTAGACCAAGGTAAAATCCGATCTTTTAAAAGTCATTATCGAAAAGAAATCCGTACAAAACAACTCCTGCACCTCGAATGGGGAAATTCGTTTAACGATTACTCCGAAATGCCTTTCAAGTGTTCAAGCAAGTCAAATGTTACTTCAAAAACAATTTGTAACTGCTTCAAAGAAGCTGCACTCAATACTTGGAAACAAATCAATTCCGTTGAAGAAGTGGACATGCTTTCATGTCCACTCAGTTAGGAAATTGAATATATAGGGTGATCCATGTAGAGATATTTTTTCAGAACAAAAAAAATATAAAAATTCAAATCAAGTGTGGAATCTTTATTGGTAATTTGAAAGGACATTTTATGGCATTTATTTATTGAATATAATTTCCTTCAAGTGTTGGCCGCAACTACGTCTCATGGTTTCCATTCTGAGGGTCCAATTTTGGATGACTCGTTCCAGCATTTCGGCCGGTATGGCTTTAATGACACGCGTAATGTTGGCTTCGATAACCTGAATCGTAGCTGGTTTGTCAGCATAGACTTTAAACTTTACGTAACCCCAAAGAAAAATGTCTAAAGGTGTGATATCACTCGATCTAAGAGGCCAACTCACCTGTCTTAAACGTGAAATTAGCTACTGCGAAATGAGAGGTCATTAGATCCATTGTTTGCAGCTGTATGATAAGTGGCATCGTCCTGTTCAAACCAAGTGTCGTCAAGATTACAGGCTTCAATTGCAGGTAGCATAAATATCGATATAATGGCGCTATATTGAGCACCATTCACGGTTACGTTCCGGCCATCATCATTTTTGAAAAAATATGCACCGATGATTCCACCAGCTTATAAACCTCACCAAACCGTGGTTTTCTCTGGGTATAATAACACCTCTTGAACCTTTGAATTTTGTATATTGACTTTGCCGTTCAGCCGGGAATGGGCCTCATCACTGAACAAAATTTTGGTCGAAAACAGCGGATCTTCCCGTTTCTCACCGAATGCTCATTTCCATAATACTGTTTCCAACAATGCCATAAAATGTCCTTTCAAATTACCAATAATGATTCCACACTTGATTTGAATTTTTATAATTATTTTTTGTTCTGAAAACATATCTCTAGATGGATCACGCTATATTATTTATATGGACCAAAACAAATGCCATGTTGGGAGAATTGAACAGACATCGAGATTCTTCAACAGCTTAGCAGCACTTTATATAGTGAAGAAAATAAGATGAAAACATTTGGGGTGAACAATGTACAGCTCCTTCCAATATGCCTAATGTCAAAGATGCTCTAACGCCAATTTGTTTATGCAATTGTGCAATAAATAACACAATCTTGAGCATATACTGTGTCAATTAGTTTTTAACAATATGACGTAAACAAAAATTACAGAATTTATGTGCAATACGTCAATAGCAAATTACATTATGCATGAATTCCAATTAATGTACCCTCTTTGATTGACTGAATTGAATTTAAGTTCCTTCTTGGAGATTTTTGTTAATTTATTTAATAAACAAAATATATTTTTTATGAAATGAAGTATTTGTATTTTTCTACTGACCAATGATCGGATAACTGAAACGTGTTCCGATAATTCGAACAACCCTTCGATGAAAACCACGGCTAACTGAATCAAAGAAGCTGCATTTTCGCAATTATTTCAGCCGAGTCGCCTGTACAATATTTTTCTTTAGTCAAAACCACTGTGCAACTCCCGGTGACAATGATATAACACTTTTTACACACACATACTCAAACATGCCATTGTGTTTGTTGTGTACGTATACCTACAAAGCCGCTTTCTATTGAAAGTCACTTAAATGTACGCGGTTATTTAGTGTTGTGACAAAATGAAAAGTGAAATGCGTTAAGATATCCTCTTTTTCCTTTTTGTACCATTTGCAAAAAACCGAAAGATATACACGTACACACTACCAAAAAAAAAAATAGATTCAGCAACTCTTCCATACATGGCGGCACCTCGAAATTTTTAGCGATTGCTGTCGTCGACAATGCGAGTATTTGTAAAATATTCACAACATTGTAAAATGTCGTTGACATCTTTATACACGTACTTTAGACATGTGTTTCATACGCTCGCTCTTACGTTCCACCCGTACGTTTACCATTCATTTGCTATGCATCCATCCCCACGCCAAAATATGTTGGAGCTTTACGGAAAAATACATCAGATTTTTTAAGTCGTGCATGTCTGGTAGGGGTAGCTAGGGTTAGGGGTGTGAAAAACACGGCAAAAAAGGAAAGATATACACATGCAGTATGTATGTCTATTGACAGCTGACGATAAAAATGTTTTTTAATAAATAAATAAAAAAGCAAAAAAAAAGACAGCGTGCACAGTAAAAAATTTAGGCATAAATCAACAAAGTACTTTAAGTTACTTTAAGAGGAGGGGAAAAAATAAATAAAAATAAAAAAATAGATAAAATTAATGCACCATCCTGTTTCATGTGGACCAATTTAGTTCGGCGTCGCCAAATCTCTACCTTGCATCAGCACAGTTACGCACTAGCTAGTACTGCAAAATTTGTTCGTATGAGGGCATATCAATAATTCCGTGACTTTTCCAACTTCCCTCAAAGTCATATGGAATGCAACATTTCTTCCATTAAGTACCATCTGTTAATACACTACTGTCAAGTTTTAAGAGAGTTCCGTCTTGTAGTTTGTCTTGACCAGCTGTTTAAAACAGGCAACCTCGTGGATTTTGTTAAATTTGGAAAAAAGTGAATTTCGAGTGCTCATTAAACATTATTTTTTTGCGGAAAAAAATCTTCAATAAAACCAAGAAAATGCTTAATAAACACTATGTGGACTCTGCACCATCGATTTCAATATTAAAAAAGTGGTTTACTGACTTTCGTAGTGGTCTGGGAGGCCAATTAAGGTCAATACACGCGAAAATGACGAAAAAATCCACGACATGGATTTGCCCGATCTAAAAGAAAAAGTGCATGAGATTGTTCATGCCACACGCATTTTATATGGAAGTGTGGTTTCGATTTTACAAGATCAGTCGGGTTTAAGAAAGCTATCTGCAAGATGTCTGCCGCGTTTGCTCTTTACTGACCATAAACTATAATGTTGTCACACATTGTCCTTTAAAGTTGTCAAACGATTAGACAACTTTTAAGGATTGTTTGAAGTTGTTTAACCGCAATTCGAATAAGTTTTTGTGTCCATTACAATACTCCGGAGACTGAGCAGCAGTCTAAACATTGGGTTTCTCGGGGTGAAACGGCTCCAAAGAAAGCCAAGGTGACTTTGTCGGCCAGTAAGGTGGGGGCAAACGTTTTTTGGGATGCACGGGATAATCCGCATCGATTACCTTCAAAAGAGAAAAACAATAAACGTCTAATATTATGCCAAATTATTGGACCGATTTAACGAGGGTTTAAAAAAATGAACCCATATTTCCAAGAAAAAACGTTCTTTTTTATCAAGATAATGCACGGGTACAATGGCTAAATTGCATGTATTGGGTTACGAATTGGTACCTCTCCGCCATATTCTCCGGATTCAGCAACCATGTTATATTTCCTATTTCCAATGCTAAAGAAATGGCTCGGTGGATAAAGATATAGCTCCAACGTTGAAAGTATTCATCAAACAAATGCCTATTTTATAGACCTCGAAAAATCCTGTTTTTTGGAAGGAATACAAAAATTGAAGAAACCCTGGGCTAAGTGTATTGTGCTAAAAGGAAATTATGTTAATAAATATTTTTATTTTTTGCAAAAAAAACTGTGCTTAATTCAAAAAGCCACGGAATTATTGACATTCCCTGGTATCATCAGCAAAGGAAAGATAGACTTCAAAACTCTGTATTCAAAGCAGACAACAGAAGAATACTGCACGACTCAAAATTAAATGGTTCTTTACATAAAATCAGCGACTAATAACAAAACATACTACGTAATAAAATCCACCGAAGAAGAAACCTCTTACCAAAAGCAGCAAAAAAAGAAACAACTGGTACGATAAGAAGTGTGTTCCAGTCCCGACAGAAGCAAAAAATAAAGCTAACAAGGCCACACTGGACCATATGGCGACGCGAGCAGTCTCGAACAATGTCAGGAGTTGAGATGGAAGAAGAATCGAAAATGTTTTACTAGATAGATGCTAATGTGAGGAGGTCGAAAAACACACGAAAACACTCTAAAATGCATGTTTAGATATCAAATCAAGCCCATTTAGCTGGTTCCTAGGTCCCCGTGTCAACACCTGCTACCTTCCTTAACCTGCACACAGAGAACAGATTTGTTGCCACAACCGAACTTTTTGCCAACCGAAAGTTGGTGGTTGCACGTAATATCCTTGTATTACCTCGCTTCAAGCTAGTGTTGAGTGGGTACATGGATATTTTTAGTAGTGGGAACTGAAAGTACTGATGGAAGAGATATATAGGGTGAATCGGCTGTTAAAAATAGTACTGATCATTTTGTAAAATTTCTGATTTATTGAAATGGTGAAACTTTGCTTTTAAATAATCGAACACCTTTTGATGTTTTTCGCTTTGCCTAAAGGGCTAAAGATTGTTTGGCAGGAGGTGAAGAATTTTACCGAAAATCGTGTTTTCAGAAAAAGCTTATTTTTATCTAGTTATGTCTATAAGCAAAATTGCAGCATTTGGGGTTCAGAGAACACACATGCAACTATTGAGAAGCCAATGCATCCACAATGTGTCATTGTTTGGTGTAGATTTGGTCCGGCGGTATCATTGGGATATATTTCTTCGAAAATAAGCAAATAGCCGCCGTTAACATCAACGGTGAGCGTTATCGCGCTATCTTAAAGTATTTTTGTTCCTAAAATTCATGGACGTGATTTAGATTCAACAAGATGGCGCCACATGTCACACAGATTTTGAAAATTAATTGGCCGCCTAGGAGCTGTGATTTGAGACCTTTGGACTATTTTCTGTGGGCAGCCGTTAAAGCTATATGTGACAGCGCATAGAGAATGGGACCTAAGGATAAAAAAATCAATTTTCATTTTTTTCTTTTTTTGATGTGGACAAAATCTGAGCATCGACTGAGACCGATCCCATGCCCCAGAAGTGTTCCCTCCCAGAGATATGCGCGTTTTATGAAAGTGAAGTCGACGATTCTAGGCGCAAATAGAAAGGGACCTAATCTTTAAAATGGCTCTTCTGAACAAAACAGGTTTTTAACCTTAGGATCCTTTCTATTTTGCGCGTCACATATGTTAAGCATCCAGAGACTATTGAAGGTGAATCATAAAATCGAAGTGGCCATTGACGAGATTCGAAACGAAACAATCGGAAATTTACTGGGAACTTGGGCTGATCAGATAAGTTACTTCCGAGCCAGTTGTAGAATTCTCTTGAATTATATTTTATTCCATTATTAAATGTCAAAGTTCAACCATTCCAATAAAATAAGAAGTTTAAAAAAACTAAATGGCCTACCCCTTAGTACGGGTAACCCCAACTAAAGAAAATGATTATTGAAACTAAATATGTACATGTACTGGTTCTTCTCTTAGATTATTGAATATAAGTGCTCTTTAAATTCGGTTTTCATTGTTAAATTTTAACAATTTGAGACTATTTATTCTCTTATGAGTGCAGACCAATAATTCCGCGACTTTCCGAATAAAACACACGCTGTAATTTGCTTTTTTGAACTGCAGGCTGTGATCGAAGAGGGTGGAGTGTGTGCGTGGCTTATAGTGGCTGACGGCAGATTTGTTTTCGACTGTCTTTTAGTTGCCATCATTCATTGGACACGTGAGAAAAGGTCATTTTGTGCTGAAGCTTATTTTTCAAATGCGCACTCGATCATTGCAGTGCAGTGTGCTTTTCGTTTACGATTCACCGTTCCCCCACGCCTCACCACAGTGGGTGTGTAAACAAACAAAAAATGCGGTTCTAGAGTGAAACAAACCCCAGACAACTTCACGAGAGACCTCTGTATTCGGAACGCGTCACTGTGTGGTGCACCATATCACGAGTAGACATTATTGGCCCTTACTTTTCCAGGAAAACCGTCTTGCCGTAACTGTGAACTCCGAAAGGTACTTGACTTTGATACAGGATTTTTTTCAGCCGGCTCTTGAGGCAATGCAATTGGAGGATACATGGTTCCAACAGGATGGTGCCACTGCACCACGGGTTACCGTAAATCGTTTGAGGCAAATGTTTCCTGGACGGCTTATCTCATTGAGTGGTGATGTGAACTGGCCGGCACGCTCACCAGACTTAGCCCCATGCTAATTTTTCCTTTGGGATTACCTGAAGTCGAAGGTGTATATTATCAACCTTGGAAGACCTTATTAACAATATTGGGGTTGAAATTGGCAGAATACCAGTCGACATGCTTGTTAGAGTTTATGAAAACTTCAAAAAACATATGCAGCAGTGTGTGGATAGCGAAGCTCGACATTTGCCAGATAAACTATTTAAAACCATTTAAAAATTCCCTACCGTTCAATATAACCTATATAATAAATCAATTTTTCTAAGGTTCATGATTTTATTATTACACTCCCAAATAAGCAAATATTTGCGCTCCACCCTGTATATCCATCTAGAGGTATTTTTTCAGAACAGAAAAAAATACAAAAATTCAATCAAGTGTGGAATTTTTATTGTTGATTTGAAATTAAATTTTATGTCACTTATTATACCTTACACCATACAATGTAGGGTATATTAGTTTTGTCATTCTGTCTGTAACACCTTGAAATAATCATCGGAGACCCAACAAAGTATATATATTCTTGACCCTCGTAAACAATTCTAAGACGATCTAGCCATGTTGTCCGTCTGTTGAAAACAAGATCGAGCCTGCATGAAAACAGCTAGGGAGCTGAAATTTGACACAAACATGTGTAGTTAACCTAGCATGGTTGGTATTGAAAATGGGCTATATAGCTCTACGGGAAATTGGTGTTGGAGAACCTCAACTTACACTACCTCATGAAAATTAGGTTTTTATTTGGTAATATCCTTCCAGTTTCTTGAGCAAAATCACTGAAATTTTAAAAATACTAATCTCTATATAGGCGCAATCATCTACGTAAAAATGGTTTAGATTGGGCCACCATTTCTTGTACCTCCCACACTAACGGTCTCATGGGCCTTAAGAAATAATATGACTATAACTCACCACACACTTGACCTATTAATATATAGAACAGACTTTTGCCCTAAATTTGGCTAAGATCGGAAAGGCCCTACTGGTACCTCCCATACAAACGGCCTCATGGGCCTTGAAAAATAATATGAGAATAACTCACTACAAACTTGACCTATCGTGATGAAATAATCTACATAAAGATTTTTATATAGAACATACCTCTGCGCCAAATTCTGTTGAGATCGGAAAAGTCCTACTGGTACCTCCCACACAAACGGTCTCATGGGCTTTGAGAAATAATATGACGATAACTCACCACAAGCTTGACCTATCGAAATGAAATTTTGCACATAAATATTTCTATATAGAACACACTTCCGCACCAAAATTGGTTTTATTAGGGAATCTGGTGGAGGGTATCCAAAGTTCGGCACAGCCAAACTTAACGTTTTTTACTTCTTTTTTAAAGTAATTTTCTTTAAATGTTGGCCGCAACTACGCCTCAGAGTGTTAATTCTGAGGGTCCAATTTTGGTTGACTCGTTCTCGCATTTCGACCGGTATGTCGTTAATGACACACTTAGTATTGTCTTCCAAATGATGAATAGTCGCTGGTTTGTCAGCATAGACTTTGGACTTTACTCAGCCCCAAAGAAAAAAGTCTAAAGGTGTGATATCCATTATCTAGGCGGCCAACTCACGGGTCCAAAACATGAAATAAGCTACTCTTCGAAATTACCTCTCCATATATATTTATTTTTTGAGCAGCTGTATGGCAAGTGGCACCGTCCTGTTGACACCAAATATCGTCAAGATTACGGACTTCAATTTCAGGTAGCAAAATGTCTGATAACATGGCGCCATAGCGAGCCATCATCATTTTTGAAAACATATGCACCGATGATTCCACCAGCTTATAAACTGCACCAAATCGTGGTTTTCTCTAGGTGTATTGGCACCTATTGACCTCTTCTTATTGCTCTTCAGCATAAAAGCTGCAATTTTGTTTATTGACTTTGCCGTTGAGCCAGAAATGGGCCTCACCATTGAACAAAATTTTGATCGAAAACAGCGGATCTTTCCGTTTCTCACCGAATGCTCATTTCCATAATACAGTTGTCAACATTTGAAGGTAATTATTTTCAAAAAATAAATGCCATTAAATGTTCTGTGAAATTACCAATAAAGATTCCAAGCTTGATTTTAATTTTTATATTGTTTTTGTTCTGAAAAAAATACCTCTAGATGGATCACCCTATATAAGTACTTCTTAGGGAATGTAGTAGATTGACAAGAAACTCACCATCTCCCTAGACGTATGATGATCCTTTAATACAGATATCAAAACCATTTTCAATTTGAAATGCTTGCACTTATTTTAATAAATATCGGTATTTTATGAATTCTTTAGTCACGATCGAAGAAGCCAATATGTGACAGCGCATAGAGGGATCTAAGGGTAAAAAAAATCAATTTTCATATTTTTTCTTTTTTTGATGTGGACAACATCTGAACATCGAATGAGGCCGATCCCATGACCCAAAAGTAATCCCTCCCAGAGATATGCGCCTTTTATGAAATTGAAGTCGACGATTTTAAGTGCAAATAGAAAGGGACCTAATCTTTAAATGGCTCTCCTGAACAAAACTTTTCATCAACTTTTCACTTTTTTTTTGATGTGGACAACATCTGAGCATCGAATGAGACCGATCCCATGCCCCAAAAGTGTTCCCTCCCAGATATATGCGCGTTTTATGAAAGTGAAGTCGACGATTCTAAGCGCAAATAGAAAGGGACCTAATCTTTAAAATGGCTCTCCTGAACAACACTGGTTTTTAACCTTAGGTCCCTTTCTATTTTGCGCGTCACATATAGAAATCCCGGCCCACAGAACAAGATATCATTTCTTGAGCATCTGTTGAAAAGATTGTAACCTTTAATTCCTGCCCAAAAAACACACCCACCTTTGATACGTTCTAAATAAAAATAATCAAAATATTCATTTAGTTTTCCTGGTATTTATTTAAAAAATTATATATTTGTTATGTTAATTAATTTGTTCTTATAAAATAAATTTCATATTTTTTCTGTTTTTCATTCATATATAGTATGTATATATTTACTTTAAAGATTATGTATACTTAAATGCATAAATACATATATTTATATAGATTTATCTTAGAATATTTCTCGTTTTCTAATTTTCAATTTGAGCTTTTCATTTCCAATGTTGAATTTGTAACTCTTCAATAAACCATTATTTGCCTGGCCACCAAAACTTTCTCATCGTCGACAACGTCTACATACAATCGGTCAATCTGCGCCTTCGTTTTCACAAAATCTACTTTCAGTTTGTTTGTTTTTTAAGGTAAACCTTCTATACACTTTTACATTTTAACACGTTTTTCATTATAATACAATAGGAGTTTCTAGCTGATTTGGTTTTTTTTTGTTTTGGGGGTTTTTGTCTCGTTTGTTAAATAATATTACAAAATATATTTAAATATATTTTTGAAAGTGGCACTATGAAACACAAAAACTTATAAATAAATCAGGTTTATGTTGCGGTAACTTTTGTGTTTGTGTAATTTTGTCTGTCTATGTGTGTGACTGTGTTTTGTATGGCATCTGCCTTCCGTTCATTTCCAACATCCGTTTCCTTTCGTTTTAATATTCAAGACATCAAACCTTAAGGTTTGTTTTTTTTCTCTTTAGTTGTTAAGTGTATTTGTGTGCGTGTTGTCCTTTCTGTTTTTTTTTGTGGAAATTTTCTAACAATTATAAATCGAAATGGAATTGTAATGATTTCATGAAACGTTTAGGAAGACATTCCGTAAATGCCAGCATAAATGCAAAAGGGACGTTATTAGCAGGCTCGAGGAGCAGCTGAGTAACTTCAGCGTGGTTGTTGAGCTGGCCGAGGACCAAGCGGATATCTCGGCGTCATTGGTAGGCATGAAGTTGTAAAAGAAATCTGGAAAAGAAAAACAAATCGATTTTCAATCCTTTAAATATTTTTTTTATTAGAATTTAAGTAGTCAACAGAGGGTTATTATTGAAATTATTTTCTATAATGGGTTATTTTGGAGTTTAACATGTAAAGTAATTTGATACACTCTACCATATGACAAATAAGTTCAACATTTCGTTTGCAACAACTAGAAATTATGATCGAAGATCCTTTAAAGTTAAATTCTAATATCTCATATAATAAGCGTCCCTCTGTGTTTCTTAAGAAAGACCGATAATGTAGACACAAAATGAGATAGAACACAGAAGCTTGGATCTTGGATCAAACACAAACGCTACATGCGACTGTTAAGTGACAAAATTGGAAAAATTCTCCTCTTAACGCACAAAAATCATATGCACAATTAAGTTCCAGCGTACCGAAGCGGTTATACTCTCCATCATGGAATACGGGCCAATATGAAAATGTTGCCAAGGGACATGGGCCCGGCCTCTATTTTATCAGAGTGTGTTTATTTTATTACAAACATCCTATATACCATATATTATTGTCATAGCCGTATTAATTTACGAAATGTAGAATCACCACGTCCCCTTGCCACCAACTTTTTTAAAATATAGTTTACATATAATAATTTGACTGGGAAATGATTTCATAAATGCGATCCTTTTAAATGAAACGTGGCTCAATTTTCCCCCAGGCTGTGATACAATCCGTGTCAAAATAATATGTTTTAAATATTATTGTCATATCTCTAATAGTTTATCATGACAAGAGTGCATCGATGAACTTAAATCTTTGTATGATGATGAAGCACCATCCTATAGCACTGTGAAATACTGGTTTAATGAATTCAATCGTGGCCGACGTTTGCTCAAAGACGAAGGTCGTGAAGGTCGTCCAAAAACGGCCGTTGTGCCAGAGAACATTAATGCCATGCGTGAACTGATAATGCAAGATCGTCATTTGATTTACCGTGAGATGGAGGCATCCTTGGGCATTTCATCCACCAGCATACATTCGATATTGCACGAACACCTGGCCGTAAAAAAGGTTTGTACTCGTTGGATCCCGCACAATTTGACAATCGCTCAAAAAATGGCTCTTGTCGATTGGTACAAAGAAATTTTGAAAAACTACGCGATGCTTCTAAAGACGTTTTTAAGATCATCACAGGTGACGAATCATTTGTGCGTATGAGCCCGAAACAAAACAGCAATCGACCGAGTGGGCCTTCGAAGACGAGCCAAATCCAACGAAAGTTGTTCGTGGAAGAAACACTTCGAAGCAAATTGTCGCCTGTTTCTTCGGAAAAACTGGTAATGTGGCGACTGTTCCACTTGAGCAACGTAGAAGGTCAATTCTGAGTGGTACACCACAATTTGTTAGCCCGAAGTCTTCGAAAAACTAACAAGAGAAGACGAATCATTGTGCTCCATGAAAATGCGATCGGCCAAAACGTCGAACTGATAGGTCATTCGACGTACAGCCCTGATTTGGCACCCAATGACTACTTTTTATTTCCGCACGTCAAGAAAAATCATGCTGTTGAAGCATTTAAAAACCATGGAGGTGTCACAATCGGAGTATAAAAAGTGCTACGACAATTGGTTTGTGTAGAAATCATGCTGGAGAATGCTTTGAAAAACAATAAAACCATTTTTGATTATAAATATTCGCATTTTCATTATTAGGCCAGAAATATACATAGCAGCTCTCGTATTCCATCTACTATAGTCATAGATGTATTAGTTTACACAATATAGAATCAGCACGCCCCCTTGTCCAACTTTTTCATAATATAGTCTACATATAATAATTTCCCAGTCATTGATTTCATTCTGCCATTATTTCGGCCATACATGCGATGTTTTTAAACGTGGCTTACTTTTCCCCCAAGATGTGCTTCAATCCGTGTCAAAATTGAATGTATTAAATATCATCGTCATATCTATAATAAATAATGAATTTTAGAATTTTGTGGAAGGTGATCTGCCCCATTGCCTAATTTTTTCATAACAGAATCTATAATGATTGCATTGTCATTGATTTCATTCTGTTTAAGAACGATCGATTCATTAGTTTGGCCATAAATACAACTCTTTTAAAAAAGGCGTGCCACACTTTCCCTCCAGGATGTGCTCTAATCTATATCAACATCATATATCCAAAATGTTATTATCTTATCTCTAATAGTTCATAAGATATTGAATTTCGCTCCGGAAACAAGGCACATTTTTCCATAAGAAAAGACCAATGGGGAATACGGTTGGATTTATTTTTAAAATTTGTCTTATATTTGGGATCCACGTTTCTATAGGGTCATACATCTTTTTTTCTTCCTTATAAACTACCTTTACATGGTGGAGTTTTCTATATTATTTAACTTTATAAAACTGAATGTAATTTTTACATCTTTGGGGTTTAAGTAAATTGTGTTGCAAAATTTATGATTTCCAGTCTTTGCATTGTCTTTCCCCTTTTTGCAGGAGCAACTCCCGCCCACTCACCTTGTATCTGCGTCAAATAGTTATCCTTTTTCCTCAACATCTCACCGTCCTGCAGTGCATACTGATCATAGTCATGATCTTGATCTGTGGGTATCATATTCACCGTATTGCTGGCAATATACTTGTGATGATATTCAATGTCCAGCAGAGTTTTCTCCGACGACTTGTGGTAGATATCGCCAATTTCGGCTATACATCGAATCTTTAAATAAACGAGCAATAAAATAATAATAACATATAATTATTTTTTACTCCATTTTACAGGTAACATTATTTTGAAAATTCCATAGCTACTTACCTTTAATTTGCCATGTTCAAAATGATAATCATTTACAACAAAATGTAATCCTATCGTTGATGTCTGCATTTCGTTGCGCGAGTCCTTATGGATTTTATAGTGGCGTACATACGATGGATGAACCTAAAAAGATGAATATAGTTAATATCTGTTAAGGAACTGTTACGAAAACAAAAGAAAGGGGTTATGTGGTTAAAAGCTTCTGTCCGGCTGTAATGACATGGTTTACACTCTATAAAAGTAGTCTGCATCGTGGTTAATATATATTTACACTTTCTTAAAATGTACGTGATAATTGCACCTTATGGCAGCAAATACCGTTTACCGACTTTTCATAGTTTCCCTACAGAAGATAAATCCGACGATGGACTCTGCATTGATTTTGTCTTACTTAGCATTGAACATATATGCAGTTGGAATTGTAGGTGTCTCTTATTATAAACTCAGACCATTTTATTTTCATTCTACAAAATAAAAGCCTGGATTCGTATTAAAAATTTCCTTTATCTGCCCTACAACAAAACAAAGTCTTTTGCGTATGTCGAAGAAAACATACGCCTTCAAAATTCCAGCTTTACGTTCAAATATTTCTTAAACACATTTTATTTTCAGTTGTCTAAGAAAGAAGCAACATTTCCACTTTTCCTTCATATGTGACGCGCAAAATAGAAAGCGACCTAAGGTTAAAAACCAGTTTTGTTTAGGAGAGCCATTTTAAAGATTAGGTCCCTTTCTATTTGCGCTTAGAATCGTCGACTTTACTTTAATAAAACGCGCATATATCTGGGAGGGAACACTTTTGGGGCATGGGATCGGTCTCATTCGATGCTCAGATGTTGTCCACATCAAAAAAGAAAAAAGTGAAAAGTTGATGAAAAGTTTTGTTCAGTAGAGCCATTTAAAGATTAGGTCCCTTTCTATTTGCGCTTAGAATCGTCGACTTCAATTTCATAAAACGCGCATATCTCTGGGAGGGAACACTTTTGGGGCATGGGATCGGTCTCATTTTTTTACCCTTAGATCCGTTTTTCTATGCGCTGTCACATACACAGTCCACAAGCTACGTACAAAATGTGATTAATAGTTCACTTAAATTCGTTAACTGTAAAGTTTTTCTCCAGGGTTTTCTTCATGGGGAACCATTTATCCTGTTATCAACATCAACAGGAAATAAGGCTAAAGTCGGTCGGGCCGACAATGTGTTACCCTATAGCAATCCCATAAGTTTCCGCGCCTCTGTATGGAGTAGGATCAACATATTTCGTGGAAGGCTATATGAAAACAGAGACCAAATTGGCCCTATTTTACTCAGATTGTATTATAAGTCGCTCGTAATGCATTACATAGTAGGGACATAAATACTGTTACACACGTTTTATGCTGTAAAATAAAAAGTACTGAATGTTTTTGGACAAAATGTTTTTTAATGTATTTATTGGTGTATGTTGTAATAAAAAATAATTTACTTATTCGAAATGTCTGCCTTTTGCCTTTACACACGCCTTAAGTCGCACTGGTCAATCTTCAAAAGCTGCACGAACCTCGTCCATTGGAAAATTGGCCACAGCTCGAACCAAAGCAGTGCTAAGAGATCCAATGTTGGAGTATTTTTTGTGACAAACCTTGTCCTTTAAAACCGTCCACAATTTGTAATCCAATGGGTTCAAACCTGGACAGCCAAAGGGCCATTCTTCAGAGGAAATGAACGCTGGCAAATTGTTTCGAAGCCAGGTCTTGGGCGTTTTAGCCTTATTGATTGCTTTATCGACCCACCCCATTGTTCAATGGTGTGAAGTAAGTTATCGCGTAAACGATCTTCAAAGCGAGTTGCCAATAGAACATGGCTAATATGTGGTATTAGACCACAGAAAGGTCAAAGAGATATAAAAATTGATCGCATCGATCTATGGTTTCATAAGTCCCTCATGCCGATTTGGAATCTACCAGATCGAAGGGCGAAGCGTTTCACTAGATTCTTTCCTAGCGTTTCACTAGATTCTTTCCTAGCTCGTTGCTGACTTAATTTGCCTTAAGCTATACTGTTGCGGTAAGGTCGTGCCTTTGAGTTTGGCCCATCCACAGTATATCCTGAGCGGTATAATTCTCTCAATCCTAGGGAAAGCAAAAATTCGAAGATATACCTTTGCTATTTTAAGTTATAAACTGATATTATGGAGTCCAAAGCGTTGGTGAGGAAATCATGTAGTCGATCTCTCCCTACCTAAGACTTTCCTAGCTCGTTGCTGATTTAATTTGCCTGAAGCTATACTGTTGCGGTAAGGTCGTGCCTTTGAGTTTGGCCCATTCACAGTATATCCTAAAGTAATTTATACGCAATGGGTGCAGCAACTACGGTAGTTGGTACAAAAGGTCTTGGGAATTGGGTATTGTACTCGTATGCGTACGTTTTAATCTTCGGTCATAAGTTCGGCATTCCTAATAGTGCAAACTAACTGATGCTTGAAGTTTATCAGCTCGTCTCAGCAGGTTTTATGCAACTTCTTGCAGGTTTTTTCTTCCAAATAAAAAATTGCGGAAGTTTTTTCCCTTATTCAGTTTTAACTAAATTGCTATTCGTAACGCAGACACTTAGCGTGAAAAATGAGGAGGGGGTAAGGGAGACCAATCACCAATTACCCAACTTAAACCGCAACTATTAAAGAGCATTCCAATTAAGGTGTGATTTATTCACCGCCATTTCGAGGCAACACACAATTCCTGGAATACATTTTTTGGCAGACTCTACCCTTGCAACTTTCCATTTTTCGCTAGAATCGTAAAGTGTTTGGTTTACCAATCTCATGATGATGAACATTATGCGGAATGTTTGACGAATATTACGCGAAATTTTGCACTATAAACACATGCAAATACGCTTTTTAGCGGACAACTTTACATTAGGTCCCAAAGGACTGGCGCAAATTTAAAATATTCAAAACATCATTACAGTCTATGTGCATTGTGGAACGACATGAAAGTTTTGTTTCCCAGCACTGAAGCTGAAAAACTCGTACCTTTACCTTCTCTGTCGGCCTGACAAAGTGAGTGTCATGTGTCCGACACACTCATACACCGTGGCAGGCATTCTAATCGACCGACATGGAGAATTTCGCCAAAATACAAATAATTACATTTGAATAAACTCCCCACTTGGAGCCCGATGGTCCGCAAAACGGGCGACTCCCAATAAATGCTAACACGTGCAGGCCAAAATTGATACCAACAAAACGTTCATCAAGCGGGAATAATGACTAAACTCATAATCAA
This sequence comes from Hydrotaea diabolus, assembly GCA_963513945.1. Lineage (NCBI taxonomy): Eukaryota > Metazoa > Arthropoda > Insecta > Diptera > Muscidae > Hydrotaea > Hydrotaea diabolus. Next base: position 48,621,121 of record OY740717.1, on the reverse strand, counting down.
TGGTGGTGCTAGCGTTTGTTCCTGGTGATGGTGTATGTATGGCAAATGTTCGATGGCGTCGACCCAACAAACATTAATGAGCGGGCATAGGACAGGAAACGGAAAGGTAATTTATGCTCTCGCCTATACAAATGGGTGCACGTTAGATTGTAGTTGTGTGCATTTGTAATGTATGGCATGGCAAGAACACAACATATAAATTGCATGCAATACGTTGCGTATTTTATTACACAAATACGCACGCACATACGGACACTCTTACACACACACACTTATAGACCATCAAGTCGCACACACTTGCAGTCAAGCAAAGTGCATATGAATGCACCCAAAAATGAGCAAACATTGCATTGACCTCCACCACTGCCATCACCACCGAACAAACAGTAATTGCATGCGTGCTTGCGTACATTTCTGGCTTGTCCATGGCGGCTATTGCTGCAGTGCCACTTTGTGCGCACGGGAGATGGTGACAAAGGACTCACTGTGTGTCAGTGGTAGAAGCATAGCATGGCGTGCTTGAAACTACAAAACGTTATTAGCACAGAGCGTTGGCTAGGGGGGCTTGGCCAGACCACCCACTGAAAGTGTATAGAACAAGTGCTATGCAATCAAGTAGATAAAAACAAATGTAAGTGCGAGTCCTGTTGACGGTTAAGTCGAATTTATGGCACTTTCTTTGAGGGCTTAAAATTATGAGACATACAGAAGGATGCGAAATTTGTCAGTGTTGGTGGAGATGCGGGAAACTGTAATGGTAGTACGAGTGCCGACTATTACTTCCAATAACTCTAGTTTATAGCCATTTGGTGCACTGGATGTCAATAGGTGTTTTTTCGTTTTGATACAGTGGAAAATCACTTACAAACATTTGTCATGGTATGTCAAACAGAAAAAAAGTATGGTTTGGGTGACAATATTCGAAGAGGATTGGGTATATGGTTGTTGGGTATATGGTTGTGGCACAACAATTTTATGATCCTCACAACAATAGTATGATTCATACATCACCATACTATGATCCCCACAAACATAGTATGAATCACACTCAACCATACTATTATCTCCACAACTATATTATGATCCTCACAACCATAGTATGTTTCTCAAACAACCATAGTATGATCCTCAGAACCACACTATGATTCTCACAACAATAGTATTTTTCTCATACCACCATAGTATGATCCACACAACCATAGTATAATTCACACGCAACCATGTTATTATCCCTACAACCATAGTATGATTCACTTAACCACACTAATAAACCACAAAAATTAGTTTTGATCAAGCAAGTTATTTTAAATTGCATTACAGTTCGTTCATAGCCAGTTTTGCAGACATGTTTTTATTGAACATTCCATTTAAGAAACAAAAATATACTATATTCCAACGGCAGTCGAAAATACTTTTGTTGCCAGCAGGGGTGACTGCTACTTCACCATCCGTAGACCCCAAGTAACGAATGTGATAAAACCATGATCAATGGCTATATACTTAAGTGCAGGCAGATTTAAAATAAACGAGAATCAGCCGGCATGCCGCGGCAGTAGAGTATTTCACCGAACAAAAAAAATCACTTGAACTACTTTCTGATTGTTGTTTTTTATAACGGACAACAACCATGCACTGTGTTTTTTTTGTATATCAAAAAAAAAACATACGCACACACATCCATGTATGCTCTATAAAATTTGTTTTGTTATGTTCATAGTCGCGACCATACTGTATGTTTGCCGTAATCATATTATTGTTAAAGTAAATTTAAAATACAATACTTTTGTTGCACGAACCATGTTTATATGCTTACTACAACCATATTTTCATTTCTAAATTTGGCAATAATACTATTGTTACATTTCAACAATATTAAAACAAAATTTTGGTTGCGACGAACATGCTTTTATTGTAGAGAACATATTATTGTTGCGGTGACCATATAGTAACCATATCTTTTCTCTGCGTGCATAGCAAATGTAACTGGCTGAAATATTAACTAATGTATTTTTAATAAATTTTCATAATTCAAATTTATTGTGGAAAACCTAACCCAGCTCTAATAAATAACTTTGGAATTATAGTATAATTGTGTGTGATTATACAATAGTTACAGGGATCATATTATGGTTTTGTGTGAATCATACTATGGATGTATGTAAAACATATGATAGTTGTGAGGATCATACTATGGTTGTATGTAAAACATACAAAAGTATGGTTGTGTGTGAATCACACTATTGTTGTGAAGATCATGGTATGGTTGTGAGGATCATAGTATGTTTGTATTTGAATCACACTAATGTTTTGAGGATCATAATATATGTATTGTTGTACCACAACCATATACATAGCAAAAGTGTGATGCTCCTCGAATATTGTTATCCCAACCATACTTTTTTTACGTGTAGGATGTAAGATTTGGCTTCCACAACTAAAAACTCAATAAATCTGTTGAACGTATATGTGAGAGCAATGTCTAAGTCTGAACCGAATTTCTTCAATTTTAATAACGCCCTTCCTTGGTCCAAAAATTCTAACTGGTGCCATATTTTATCAAGATTGGATGTAATGTGTGGTTTTTAAAGCTAAAGATAAAAAATTCGGTTGAACATATAACGGGGTTTTCAATAGGAACATAACAATTTCGTATCTTTAAAGTATATCGACGCAAACAAGTTTAACGATCATTCTGTGTCAAAACGTTAGTTAAAGTCAACGTCTTTATCATGGTAAAGTTCACTCACGAGCAACGTTTGGAAAACATAAAAAAATTCTTACCGAAATTCTGAGTCAGAGATAGCAACTTTAAGAGCGCTTACTACAATTTATGGCCGTAATAATCGTCCCTCCCGACAAGCTGTGCGTGCTATAGTGGATAAATTTGAATCCAAATTTTCACTTTTTGATGTTCTGGCGCCAAAGAGACGCCGTACCGCTCAAAGCGACGAAAATATCGCAACCATAAGTGTATTTGTTCAAAAAGGGCCAAATCAGTCGATTTCCCGTCGTTCTTAGGAACTGGTCATATCTCACACCACACTATGGCGTATTTTGCAAAAACATCGTGGCCTTCATCCTTATAAGATCAAGCTGACTCAAGAACTAAAGCCACTACACTATTTTTAAATGCCGAAACTTTTCCGATTAAGCTTTGGCAAAGTTTAAAGAAAATCCTGAATTTCATTAAAAAAAAAACATCTTCAGCGATAAAGCTTTTTTCTGACTAAGTGGTTTTTTCAATAAACAAAATATCCATTATTGGACCAACAAACCACGTATGCTTCAAGGGACACAGTTGCATCCGCAAAAAATTAATGTTCTGGGTGGTTTTCATGCCGGAGGTGTGATTGGGCCGAATTTCTTAGTAGATGAAAACAATCGTAATGGTATCGTCTATGGAGAGCATTTCAATTTCTTCAATTTCGAACTTGTGCCAAATTTCATCAAGATTGAATGTAATATGTGGCTTCTAAAGTAATGACAAAAAATCGGATCAACATATATGTGTGGGAACTACAGCTAAATTTGAACCGATTTTCTTATATTTTAATTAAGTCCTATCTTGGTCCAACAAAAATTACTTGTGCTAAATTTTATCAAGATTTAATGTAAAATGTAGCTTTTGTAGCTAAAATAGAAAAATTAAATGAACATATGTGTATTGGAGCTATATCTAAGTCAGAACCGATTTTCTTCAATTTTGATAACGCCTTTTCTTGGTCCAAAAATCTAATTCGTGCATTATTTCATTAAGATTGGATGTAATATGTTGTCTCTAGAGCTAAGAACATACAAATTTGGATGAACCCATATGTGAGAGCTATATCTAAATCTGATATACTTATAGTTATATATATTCAATTTTAAAAGCGTCGGTCTCCAGAAAACTTACTTTTACCAAGTTTTATGAAAATTGGACAACAATAACGACGTGTAGTTTGATTACAAGCTTAAGATGGACGGACGGACAGACAGACATATTTTAACCCTAGGATGGGCGATAAGCTTTCGATCACTAAATTGACCTCTTGGTCTGGCCAGACCACATGACTATAATAGACAGATTTTTGGCTATAAACATACTGTATACCTAATCATGGGGTCTTAATTCATATGGAAATTGTTGATATGTGTTATACATAGTCATTTAAAGCGAAACTGTATCTACATACTTCCAAAATAAGGTAAAAAGATCACAAAAAATAATATACAAAAAAGGTAAAACATCCTCTTTTTTGATAAAATCAAATTTCATGTTTATTTTTCAAGAAGTAAATTCAAGTTCTTAACATAAGTATTCTTATAATTAGTTTACCACTTGGCAGTCATCGCAAATGTAGGATTTTGTCTCCGTCAGAAGATTTTCCCGTATAAATTTGGCCTCTTAGGGGATAATTAGTTATTGCGTCACAAATCCACCATACCTTCATACCATATTTAGGTGGTATAGATGGTATATACTGCGTAAATCGTGTACGTCCACGATAGGGAAACAGCTGTTCATCCACCGTCAAGTTTGCGCCAGGAGTGTATGATGACTCTACGTTTGTTACAAGCATCAACCAAAGGTCATCTATGGCAGCAGACTTGCTCAATTCTTGACGCATTTGACGAGTATTTCCGTTATCAAATCGAATGAACCGTAGGAGTGAATTAAAGCGTTTTATTGACATGGTGGCTTTATAGATGTCGTGATGATATGGTGCCCATAGCTCTTTTACCGGTTGAGTTGCGCATTTAAAAACGCCGGCAAATAGCAATAAACCTATAAAGGCGTACACCTCATTTTCATTAGTTGGATCCCATTCTATTTTTTGTTTGGCTGGGTACTTTTCATTCAATGATCGAAAGACATCTTGAGCCTTACGATTGGTTTCCCGAACTATGATGTCTACCATCTCAGGAGTAAAAATTTCTTTGAAAATTTGTAGGGGATTTGGTAGAAACTTTCTGGACGGGCCAGTTCTAGCGAGAATTGGAATGTTATGCGCTAGTGTTCTAACCGTTGATGGTGGTTTTTTCAACCACATTATGCCAGCTTTACTTTGGTAACATTCACCTTCGCCACTTTCAGCAGCTAATGTTTCAACCTCATTTTCCACGTCGGCATCATCAAAATTTTCAACAAGCTCCGCGTCACAATCTCCAGTTTCCTCATCAGACGCAAAATCCTTAGCACTATATTCTGGAACATAATCGTCGTCGTCATCATCAGAGCAAGGAAATAGTTCTTGCTCATCGTCGCTATCAGCAAAAAATGACATCATGCGTTCTTCGGCAACTTCTCTTTCAGCAGGTGTAAGACGCTGAAATTTGGCTGGTCTATTTACGACCATTTCACTAGCTTCAAGTCCCGATAAGTTTTTACTAGAAGAAGCCATATTATTTCACCACAAACAGCCACAAAAGATTACCAAAAAAAAAAATAACTGTAAAACACGTGTTACGCTTCGAATGTAGACCGACGACTGATCTGTTTATGATTTATTGAGAAAGCTATTCATGTAAAAATAGAAACAAAACAAAACTTCTAGATCGATTGCTTCGGTTTCATAGGCAGAACAAAATAAAAATCAAAACAAAATCAAAAATAAAGAGAAAAACAAAAGCAAACTTCTACCTTTCATGAGGGTTTCATGAGTAAACTCATAGCTTGATTGCTGTGGTCTACTCAGACCAAGAGGTTAGTTTAGTGGTAATTTTTTTCCAACGGGAATTTCTCCCCATTAGCTTGCAATTTTCGAGTCAAAATTGAATTCGTCCGATTCAGCATACCTCCCTTATAGATATCAACACCCTTAATTTTCTAATTTTTGCCTTTAAAAAAAATTATAAGCGCTTAAAGTCAAATTTGGTCTGGCCAGACCAAGTAGTCTATCCTAGGGTTAATCGAATCAGCTATTGATTCTGAGTCCATCGGTACAATTAAGTTGGGCCTAGCTGAAATATTTTTCTTCGTTACACATATTTTTCATGAAACTAACTTATGATACCATGTTTGCTTGAACCATTGTGCTTTGGTAAAAAACTAAATGAAAGAACTTCAAAAAAATTTAAACTTTAGTGAAACCAGCGTGCCTTGACGTTGAAATTTTGAAATTCTCAAACAAAAGAAAAAACTGAAAATACCGCCTACCGACATCGAAGTAAGTTGGAAAAGCTGTGGTAAGTGCATGAAATATCATCACTCTTCAAATGTAACCCACATTAACTGAACTCGATTCACTCACCCACGCCAACACATAAAAACACCAGAGCTGTTTTCCCAGTCTCAATAACAAAAATACACTTGAGTTTACGAAAACAAATACACCTACACACACACACACATGTGTGCTATCATAACGCCAAGTACTCGCACTCTCCTACACTCTTGAAAACAAACACATGCAACATCCTGGCATGCAATGACAGACTTTCTTCGGCTACAAGTCACATATATTTTGCATACACAACGAATTCGCTCCTGAAATAGAGTAGTGAGAGCCAAAGCGAGACACGAAATACATACCACACACAGACTCTTCCCATACTCTGAAACTCATGCACATAAATTGTCATAGTTACCAAAAATCCATGGACATACCGCCCTCTTTGACCCCCCTTTTTCGCACTATAACTCAAGTGTGTCGGTGTGTCATTGGGCCTGTGCTTGAACTTACCTCTTCATTATTCACTGTCCATGTGAGATTTGCTGCCGGTTTCGAGTGCCGCGATGTACAATTGCCGCGTAATATATCACCGACGTGGTAACGGGCACGCATCCCCGTGATAACTGGTGGATTGTGTGGAAATTCTATTACAGGAGTAAACACAGACGCCGGCGTGCCAAGCAAAACAGAGAGTCAGAGAGAAAAAGAAGAGGAAACAGAACACAAAATGATCATTGAAACAAAATGTATAATTTTCGCATAAATTTGGCCACGAAAATCCGAAACAAAATGTTTGTGTTGCCAGACAATATGGTTTCAGTTTAACTGTGGCAGCAAGCCAGTGGCTGCCACCACTATTACTGCCCTACCCGCACAGACTTACTTACCTACAACTTCCAGTTCAGCTGCTGCTATCAAGGTATGGAAAGATGGTGCATCGGCGGACACCTCACAAGAGTACTTGCCACCCGTGGCCATAGAGGCAGACTCCAGCACCAATTGTGTCTCGTTGGAGTTAAGGCGCTTTGAGAGAAACGGAAGAGGTGCGGGAAAACAAAATAGTGTTTATTACATCTAAAGCCCTTTTTAATTTTGTTTTTGTCTCTGTTCTCGTTTGGTTTGTTTGTTCTTATAATTTTGGTTGTTTTACGAGGTGTTTGAATACTTACGTCTACTCTCACGCCGGGTATTTGAAACACCTTCAGGGCTGGACTTTCATTTGGTGTATAACTGTAAAACTCTCGCCGTCCTTTGTACCATTTGACCGAGTAAAGGGTATCGTCTTCAATGTCATAGTGGCATTTTAGGGTAATTCTCTGACCTCGTCGCACAGCGTGTGGCACCTTGACGCGTACATCGCGCAAAGCCAGTGTATCTAGAAAGGTGACAAAAATTATATATAAATCAATTAATTTCTATGTTGCATACATAATTCATAGCGCAATGAAATGTTTGAAATAAAAATTAAAGTTACAATATAATTTTCGTTTTAAATTAATTTCTTTGCACGAAAAACCGGCCTCTTTTGGCTCAGAAAAACTTTTACTTACTTATAAACAAAAACGAATGATTATCTAAAGCTGATCATATTTAATTTCTTATCGATATACAGGGTGGCTGATAAAACCGCCACCAAAAAAAAATTCATAACTTTTTTTCTTTTAATAAATCTGGTATTTTTTTTTTATTTTGCAGATTGATTTTTAGATTTAACAAAAATGGATAACTGGGACACTGAAACAAGAATTTGGGTTGTCTGCCGCAATCACGCAATGGAAACGAGAGTATAGGCGCACATTTGGCGACATTCCTCCGAGCAGATGGATCATAATGAGACTTGTTAACAATTTTGCCGAGCATGGGACAGTCAACAGAAAACCTACCAGAGGAAACAATCGCTGCTGTAGCTGCTGCCATACAAAACAATCCAAAAGTTTTGTCAGCAAAAATGCGTATACCCATTTGAGCAGTTACAAATAAGTATAAGCAGACAGTCATTGCAATAAATTATGCACAAAGATTTGGATTTATTCTCATATCAAATTCAAATGGCCAACAAACTGACCTCAGCAGACATCCCTATTCGCTTGGAGTTATGCCTGAAGATGCTTCAAATGGTGCAAGAGGACGGAAACATATTGAACTGTCTTTTCATGTATGGCGAGGACCATTTCGATTTAACGGGCAACATAAACAAACAAAATTGTCGAATATGGAGTGATTCTAAGACACAGATCCTCCATGATACGGAATTGCATCCATTTCGTGTCACAGTGTGGAGTGTAGTTTCATCACGCTGCATTAACGAGCCCTATTTCTTTGATGAAACCGGTCACACCGTAAAGATTACTGCAGACCATTACTTGAGCATGTTGAATGATTTTTTCTATCCAGAATTACGCCCAATGAGAATTTCTGAGCGGTTTCAGCAAGATGGTGCAACTCCTCACATAGCCCGGCCTGTTATGACCGAATTGCGACGAAATTGTCCCAATAAGCTGATATCCAGAAACTCCACATTCTGTTGGCCCCCAGGTCGCCTAACCTTACTAGTCCTAATTTTTGTTTTTCTCTTTAAGCAGTAATAAACAACCTTTTGGTAAGATGCCGTGCATGCATCAACGAGCAGGGGGCATTTAAATTCCATTATTTTTAAAACTAAATATGAAAAAAACCATATTAGTTTTATTTAATTCATGCAGAAAGACTGACCAAATAGCCCTGTCAAAAACGACATAAACAAATTAATTTAATAAAATTGAATAAACTTAACATTAATAAAAGAAAATTGAATTCCATACACTGAAAAAAAGTTATTTGGGTTTCTTAATTTAGCAACATTCATCAGGCACCCTGTACGAGTAAACTTATATTTTTACAATGTGGCTAAAATTGTGTTATCACTAGAAAGAGTTCATATAGCCATATAAATACTCAAATTAAAGCAATTTTTTCTACGACTTTGAGTATGGATGTATTTTGAAGATGTGGCTGCGATACATACTCGTAGTTGACAGTCGACAAGTTATATCTTACGAACGAGTCAACCGATTTTATACTAAAAATTTAATCGAACAGACTTGCAACAATTTTTTATATATAGGTGTAGTGCAAATGTTATATTTTAAGAATGAAATTCGATTTCAGTCATATGGCCAACACGAGCCCGTGTTCAGGGATCTTTTCTTGGAACCAAACATTTCACCACTCTTGCACACATATCGACCGGAACGTTGGCAATTTCGCATTGGATGTTGGCTCGACTAAAGTTGTTGATAAATCCAATAGCGTTAAATCGCATAAACGAGGTGGCCATTCGACTGGTCCATTTTTCGAGATAACTCGTTCACCGAATTTGCCTTTCAGTAAATCGATTGTTACGCGTGGTGTGTGGCTAGTGGCACCGTCTTGTTGAAACCACATATCGGCAATCCAATTCTGGCCAAAAATAATTTTCTAACATGGAACACCTGATACGCTCTCCAAAAAAATGTATCGTCATCTTTATTAGACTGTGAAAAAAGTTGAAAATCGTTGAAACTCAAATTTTTTCGGGACTATTAGCTCAAAGTAAATTGTTTTTAAATATACATATTAACTCCAGCTGCGGAGAGGTGCGGACTAATCTATTATAAACATTATTCAGTGTCAACATCATTGAAAATAGTACAATTTTACCATTTGTGACTAGATATAAAAAAGTCCACAAGGCCAAACATTCTATGAAGTTTTACAATTTTGCGGAATTTTGTTTTGCAAAAGTGGTTGAATGATAAAGGAATGAGTAGACTAAGCTACATTTTATCGTAGTTCCAAGTTCTTGGGCAAAATTTGGAGAGACGAGAACGCCTTTAAAACAAAATTACGAGAAGGCGATGTTTTCGATACCACTTCCTCCAGTATTACAAGCAGTTTTTAAGAATTTTGAAATAGTTGCAATGAACTTTATTTTGTGCTCGCACTAATAGTATAAGACATACCAGTAAATATAGCAGACCTGCAACCCATTACGACTTAATAATACCGCACATACTCCAATCTGACCCATCTATTTCGACGGCCAAAAGGAAAAATGCTTTCCCCAAGTATGTATACCCTGGATGACATTAAAGTCTACATAATTGAAACAGATGAAAATGTGAATCCCACAAGCAATAGTAACGTAAGGTTTGAGAAACTTCTGAAAAATATTCTGCTAAATGTGATATAAACAAACTTTATATTTAGGACATGGGGGGAAGTAACCTATGGTGGATTTTAACCAAACTTTGTATTTTTTCTTTTTTTTACTTAAAACTGTCTATGTAAATTTTCATGGACGTAGTACACCTCCTTCCATTTTTGGCCATAGCTATAAAGAAATCACGACACTGTGCACCGTACCGCTCGAAGCCAAATCAGTCGATTCCGGATAGTTCTCAGGAATTGGGCATCCCTCAAACCACACTTTGGCATATTTCACTAACAGATCTTGGACTTCATCCTTATAAGATCAAACTGACTCAAGAACTAAAGGCACTTTAATATCTGAAGCGCCGAAACTTCTCCGACTGGTCTCTGGCAAAGTTTCACGAAAATCCAGAATTTCATCGAAAATCATCTTCAGATGTGAAGCTCATTTCTAGCTGAGTGGTTTTGTCAGCTAACATAATATGTGACAGCGCATAGAGAAAGGGACCTAAGGGTAAAAAAACAATTTTCATTATTTTTTTTTTTTGATGTGGACAACAACTAAGCATCGAATGAGACCGATCCCATGCCCCAAAAGTATTCCCTCCCAGAGATATGCGCGTTTTATGAAAGTGAAGTCGACGATTCTAAGCGCAAAAAGAAAGGGACCTAATCTTTAAAATGGCTCTCCAGAACAAAACTTTTAAATTTTTTTTATTTTGATGTGGACAACATCTGAGCATCGAATGAGACCGATCCCATGCCCAAAAGTGTTTCCTCCCAGAGATATGCGCATTTTATGAAAGTGAAATCGACGATTCTAAGCGCAAATAGAAAGGGACTTAATCTTTAAAATGGCTCTTTTGAACAAAACTGGTTTTTAACCTTAGGTCTCTTTCTATTTTGCGCGTCACATATGTATTATTGGACAGCAACAAACTCACATGTGCTTCAAGTGATTGGGTCGTATTTTTTTGCCGATGAAAATAATCGTCACGTTACCGTCATTGGAGAGCGCTATCATGCCATGTTAGAAAATTATCTTTTGCCAGAATTAAATGAGCTCGTCATTGCTGATATGTTGTTTCAACAAGAAGGTGCCACTAGCCACACAGTACGCGTTACAATCGAAAGGTTAATTCGGTGAACGTGTTATCTCGAGAAATGGTCCGGTTGAGTGGCCACCTCGTTTAACGATTTAACGCCATTGGATTTCATTTTATGGGGCCATATCAAGATATTGGTCAAGGCCTACAAGCCAACAACTAAAGACGACTTCAGAGACAACATCCAACGCGAAATTGCCAACGTTCCGGTCGAAATGTGTGCAAGAGTGGTGGAAAAATGTATCACTGTACACGGGCTCCTGGTGGTCACATGACTTAAATCGAATATCATTCTTAAAATGTAACATTTGCACAACACCTGGAAAAAATTTGAACTCTATATCGTATATACTTTTATTCTGTATTTTATTAATATAAAAAATTTCTATGTTCTTAATGAAAAACCCTGCAGTTTCAAAATGAAATTCAAAAAAACTACTGTTGCGAAGCGCACCTTTTATTGCAGAGAACATCTTATTGTTGACGTGAGCATAAAGTTGAGGTATCTTTTCTAAGCATTGTTCAAAACCGAACAGATTGCAACATTGTTAAAGTAGTCTTAAACAAATTCTTCGAACATCATGTGACTCTTAATTTATATAGAAGTTGCCTACTATTCATAAAGGCATAAAGTTACGAATTCCCAAAAGCCTTTCCCCGCAACTAGTAACATTATTTATCAGGATTCATTTAGAAAATTAAACGTTTTCCACGAAGAGCCAACTAACAATTTTCCGCTTCGTACGTTTTCTTTGTCTCTGTAATCAAATATCAATTAATTTTAATAAAAATGCACATGAAACATTTTATTAACTTTTTTAATACAATTTGTTATGCTCTTCAAAACATTGGTTTACCTTTCAACTTGTCTATGTGTGTGCCAGCACACACTCACACCCACGCATGAAGGTAACCATCAGAAACTCGGTGCCCACCGCATACCCGCTTCAAACCACCACCTACTACCTGCCTGCTTTCGTTGCCATAATTAATCATTAGTGGAAATTTTACCCACACACACATACTCGTACACCTACATGTATGTACACATGTTTTAGACTGTTCTTAAGCTTTCTTTGGCATTCGCTAACATACACACACATACACCCACTCACATCTCTCATGACGTCGAACTTTTGATGAAGCAACATGTGAAAATTTTTTAGTGTCTGTCATATAAATGTCACAGTGCTTCCCCAACTTGTTGGTGTGGCATCAAAGATTTGGCAACGACGACACGCAACTTGCGGCAACCAAGAAAGCTTAAGGACCTCTACACAGTGTGTGAGTATGTGTGTGTGTGTTTGGATGGGTGTGTATGTGTACATAAGTGACAAGTAAAAGACTTAGGAGAACATATGGAGAAACACTTGAGTTTTATAGCATGAAATGGTGTTTAGAAGGAGGTCCGTTTGAAGAGGATAGGAAAGACGATTTTCTAAGGGAAACAATTAGTCCAGTATGTCCAAGACCTCATTAATGAAATAACTCGAGTGATCTATAGTTGTGCGAATTAGCAAGTGGTACGATCATTTCTCACCGATCTAACGTTGTGTGAAACTGTAAGACGAAACGATCATTCGTAACCTCTTGTAATTGTTCGTGATTTTCAGCCGCAGCTATGGCTTTCCGGCTCATAAGGGTTTACTGTTATACTATTGAAATATAAAACGAGCTATGACGAATTTATTCTCTGTGACGAAAAGTGTTTTTGTGAGTTTGGAGAATTTCCCCTGAAGTCATAGCGATTGATTTCAAGGCTGTGTGAAATCCGTTGTTATTTTGACATTAGGTGTACTTTACTTAACAAGCGAGATAATCCAATAAATCCCTTCTAAGGCGATATTTGAAAACTGTTACTAAAAACTTAAGAGTTTTTTATTTACCATTAATAAATAAAAAAATTATATTTTTGGGAAAAGAATTAGGTAAATACTCCATATAACAAACCTATTTTCTTAATGCGCAGATTATTGATTTGGGACCCCGATCTCTGAGTATGGAGCGTTGCGATTTTAGGGTTGTACGACGTATCATATATAAACGTTTACCAACCCATTGACCCTTATATTTGTATCATAGTGTGGTCTTAAGTTAAACCAATCCATCGGCCCTTATGAGACCTTTCATTGATCAATTATAATGCGGTCTTTCAGAGGATGCAAAGGCGACTGCGAAATTAAACTATAACGTTCGCAAAACTCTTGTTGAAGTTGCTGAAGGTGATGAGTATAATTTTTAAGCAAATTATACTTAGCACTAAAAACATAGAACCTCTTTTAGTTCGGCCCAAATAAATCTAGCGTAATCTAGCCCCTGAAAAAAAAATAGTTATCTTATTTTATTTTCCGGGTCCATAAGATCTCTAATTTCTGAAAAATCGTAAAAATAAATATATATTTTTATCAATAGTAAATTTTCTTTAATTGATGGCCCACTCATATTTTTTTCATTTAGTTTTATTTACATTAGTCTATGGACATAAGATCCTTACAGACCATCAGTATATAATACAAATATATTTATTAAATACGAGTAAATAAATAGGTTTATTTAAAGCATAGTTGAAAAAGTGTGTAGTTATGTATATAAAAATGTTGTGCCTTAAGGAATGAGAGGGCACCCGAAATTGAATGAACGATAATAGCTCTTAACTATCAGTAAAACCATTGACAATGCCGTGTTAAAACATAAAGGTCACAAAATCCCTTCCAGATTTAAGAGTTTTCAACGAAATAAGCAAACATCTACTTACAATAGATGGCAAAGAAGCCGAGAAATTTAGTGAACCTGAAGCAAATTCTATAAAAGACTTTTGGATTTTCTAAATTCTGTTCTGAACTGCACCACTGCGGCTCCAAATGAATGACGCATACTCGAGCGAACAATTGAACAAAATAAAACTTTTTTGGTATATGGATCCGAAATTTCAACTGTGTTTCTGCAAATAAAATTTATCAAGAAATACGCGTTTGGAATGCTATAGTTTAAGTGACTAGTAAAGGCTAATTGAGTATCAAACACCACACCAAGGTCGAGAATTTCATGAACAGTTTTCAAATTATGGCTAGAAATATTGTATTGGGAAATAATTTTATTATGGCATCTATGAAATGTCATATGCAAGCATTTAGAAAGCTTGATAGGTAAATGCTTACATTTTGACAAAGATACAAATCTATTTATACGAGTAAAATAATTCTACACATTTTGAGTGGAAAATACAAATTGTAATATTTTAAATAAAACTTTGTCGTAACAGTTTTCAGCCATGATAGATAATAATGCGAAAATGTTAACGACGCTTATTTCTAAAACCACTATAACAATTTATTATACTCTCCACCAAAGTGTGGATGTTATATTTAATTAGTCATTTCGTTTGCAACTCCACGAAATATTGATCGGATACTCTACAAAGTATATATATAAGTTCTATTGATCGTAAAATTATAAGACTATCTAACCATGTCCGTTCGTCATTCCGTTCGATAGCAGTCAAACAAATCATTCTAAGTCTGAAATCAGAAATGGATTATGTGCCAATTGGTAAGTAACTCATAATTCACCAATTTTCCTTTACTCTAAACCACTTTGTTGAACAGGTTTTCATAAGTCAGTTTCATGGCAAATGTTTGTAACTACCAAAAATATCTAGAACGACTTTTAAGTGTACCGATCGACTCAGAATCACTAGCTGATTCCGTCCATCCACCTCTCCGTCCTTCCGTCGATCTCAAGCTTGTAAGCAAACCACAGGTCGCAACTGTTGTCCAGTATTCAGGAAAATTATAGAAAGAAAGTTTCTTGGATCAAGGATGGACGCTATTGAAATTTCAGAATATCGGCTCTGATTTAAATATAGCTCCCACATATTTGTTCATCCGATTTACAAGTATGTTTAAAGCTCTATAAGCCATATATTACATCCACTCTCGATGAAATTTGGCAGGAGTTAGTTTTAATGGCCAAGGAAAGATGTTATTCAAATGGAAGAAAATCGGTCCATATAACGGGTGATTAATCCAGAGGTATATTTTCAGAAGGGGTTTCTTACTGATTACGCGTGAGTTGTGTTAAACGTTATATTTTTCTTTCAATTTTGTTTGCCATTTCATCATGAAAACACTTACACCGCGAAAAAAACAGTTCGGCGCGTTTTATGGGCTGGTGGAATCATCGGTCCATATTTTTTAAAAAAGATGATGGCCGAAACGTAACCGTGTATGGTGCTCGCTATCGCGACATGACTTTTTGTTACCTGAAATTGAAGCCCGTAATCTTAACGACAATTGGTTTCAACTGGATGGTGCCACTTGCCATAAAGCTGCTCAAACAATTTATCTGTTGAGAGGTAATTTCGAAGTGCATCTAATTTCACATTTTGGTCCGGTGATAGCGTCGCCCATTGACTGTAGTATTATGGCCTGCTTCATTTTTGAAGAAATATGTCCAATAATGTATGAGCACCCCAAACAGTGAATTATTGAGGATGTAACGGCGTCTCAACAATGAGTTGTGGATTTTTCATTACTCCAAGTACCACAATTTTGGTTATTAACGTACCCATTCAACCAAAAGTGGGCTTCATCGCTGAACAACATATTCGTTTTGGGCCCATTTAGCATGATTTGCAAACGTTGTTCCGGAGTAAGTCTATTCATTACGAAATGGCAAACCTTACTGAGCTTAAATCAAGTGATAGCTGCTAAAAATACCAACTTCGAAAAAAGTTGGCCATATTGAAAACCACACGTCTAAATAACACCCATATGTTCATCCGATTTTTCTGCTTTAGAAAACACATTCTACATCTAATCTTGATAAAATTTAGCACGAGAAAGTTTGGCCCCTGTGACTTTTTTCTGTTCCCATGAAAACATGGAGTTTTGCTCCGTTTGAGGAGATAAAATCCGAATAAAATAAAAAAAACACCCTAATCGAATGCAAGTAGCCCGAGAAATTTAAAAATTTCATATTTTCTATTGAAAACACACGCAAAGAAAATACATGGTTACTACAGGGTCACGGCAATAATAATATGTTCTCCGCAATAAAAGTATGTTCGTCGCAACCATAGCTTTGTTCACTGAATTTATTTTTGACTATAGTATAATTGTTGCAATATTAATATTGTTGAAATTTAACAATAGTATTATTTCCAAATTTAAAAATGAAAATATGGTTATAGCAATAATATAAATATGGTTGCTGCGACAAAAGTATTGTGTTGTATGATTGTAGTTTTTCTTCATTTAAATATGCTTTTAAGAACAAATTTTATTGGGACGGATCTGCAATAATAGAACCTTTTATCGAAATTAAAATTTTTTTTAACAAGCTGCTTTGGCTTTATTTAACTGAAGTATTTTGAATAAAAACGGTTACGTTTATTTCAACTTATTTTTTCTACTGTAAAAAAAATCACTCGTACTTTTTTGAATTTAATGTATTTTTGAATAATTTTCATAATTCAAATCTATTGTTGACAACTTTAACCAATTCTAATAAATAATATTGGTTGATCCCAAATATTATTTATTAGAATTGTCGACAACTTATACAAATTCTAATAAATTATATTGGGGATCATAGTATAATTGTGTGTTCATACTATGGTTGTAGCGATCATAACATGGTTGCATGTGAATCATACTATGGTTGTGAGGATCATACTATGGTTGTATATTAAACATACTATGGTTGTGAGGATCATACTATGGTTGTGGAGATCGTAGTATCGTTAAGTGTGAATCATACTATGGTTGTGGGGATCATAGTATGGTTATGTGTGAATCATATTATTGTTGTGATGATCATAGTATGGTTGTATTTAAATCATACTATTGTTGTGAGGATCATAATATGGTTGTACCACAACCATATACGCAACAATAGTGTTATCCTCTTTGAATATTGTCACCACAACCATACTTATTTTCTGCGTGCACCTCGTGTGTACACCCGGTTTTATGCCTTAAGCTCTGGAAGACACATTCAGCAGCCCATATTGATGAAATTTCGCACACGATAGCCATATTTTGCATCCAATCTAGTTGCCAAGGACGGATGCTGTTGAAATTGGAGAATCTCGGTTCAGAGATACAGCTCTAAGAAAAAGGGTGGTTAAATTTTAAGGGCCGATGTTGAATGTGAATCACACCTAAGGTCTTTTTTCTGCATTTCATTAGATATTTCTCAATTTCAGACTAACTCAATTTGACTCATTCAAAAATACACAAGCGAGAATGGTGGCAAGAAATGGCAACAGTGGATGATCAATTTTCGAAGAAAATCATCTTCAGTAATGAGGCACATTTTCACTTCAGTGGATTCGTCAATAAGCAGAATTTTCGCATTTGGGCGAATGATAATAAAAGAGAGATTGTCGAAAAATAATACAAAGAGTGACTTTTTGGTGCGGTTTATGGGTTGGCGGCATCATCGGGCCGTATTTTTTCCAAAATGAAGCAGGTCAGGCAGTTACTGTGGTGTTCCTGGTGTTCGCTATCGTAAGATGATAACGAACTTTTTATGACCCGAATTGGAAGATATGGATGTGGTTTCAACAGGACTGTGCCACACATCTAACGAAACAATGGCCCATTTGCGCGACAAATTCAATGATCGTGTTATCTCACGTCGTGGCGATGTTATTTGGCCGCCAAGATCATGTAATTTAACACCGTTGGACTTTTTTCTTTGGGATTATTTGAAACAAAAGGTGTACGTCGATAAGCCAGCAACAACTCAAGAGCTAAAGGATGAGATATTTGGACACATTAACGGCATAGAAACCCAATTATGCCTCAGCGTCATCGAAAATTAAGACCATCAGATGGTGGTGTGCCGCAGAGGTCGCGGCGGCCATTACATTACATATAAAATTGAACCATACCAATAATATCATAATAAAAAGAACTGACAATAATTTTTTAAATAATTTGTGTTTTATTCAAAATCAACATCAGCCCTTAAAATTAAACCACCCTTTACATGTATGTTCAACCGATTTTACAAGACATAATAAAATTTTCTTACAAATTCAATTATAGCATTGGTTTTAGAACATAATTAAATTTAAAGCCCGTCCAAGGGGGTCCAAAAACTTATTTTCAGTTGGCTTTTCTGAACACCTCCGACTTTAGCTGTTTTCTAGTTTTTATAAGACAAGACTCTAAATTTAAATAATAGATCTTATTTAAGATAAAAAAATAATCCTTCTTCCTGGATTTTGCAATATTTTACTTAATGCGACATGATTCTCCCACCTCACAATATAGCAAGTAGTAAAACTTCAAAAGGGAACCGGAAATTAAATCACAGGAATATTAATGATTTTCCACGAAGCTTCATAAGTAATTTCCTAACCAATTTATCATTCCGACCCTCCTTAACCACAACAGGGACTTTGTGGTAAACAAAATTTTCAAAATAAATAAGAATCAAATTTCTCTCTCTCGCTCCCTAACCGACCGCCCCTGCCCACACTAACTTTTAGCTACTTTTCTGGGGTTCCTAAGTAATTTTAAGGCCAATAAAGGTAATACCGTAGCATAGACCCATCCATGCCCTAGCTAACAAAATAATAAAATAAAAAAAACAACCTAAAAGATGTCGGCTGGTGAAAGTTAACACGAAATGTTTAAGACAATAAATCATCAGTTTCTCCCATTTTTGCCATGGACATGATAAGGAAATTGTATTTTCTCCCAGTCTAGAAATGAAACTACTTAAAAGTGTCTAAATTTAGTTACATGTTTCTGTTAAATGTTCATGTTGTTGCGTGCGGTTCCTGAAGATTGATGCGGCTCGTTGGTTGCTCGGATGGTTGGTTGGTGGTTCCCTTTGGATGTTTAAGATTCATTTGTGTTTGAAAGGGAGGCAAAAGTTTTCTCAAGTCCTGTGGTTTTTTTCTACATGGGAGGTTTTTTTCTGGAGTGTGAAGAATTTTTCCTGGGGAAACAATATCAATCATCAAAGATTAAATGATCATTACTAAACTACTTAAGCGTGTAAAACACGTTGGAACACAACAGGCAGAAATATATGGCTCGTTTTTCAAAAACGATATTACAAGAAATGAATAAAGTCATAAATGATAATCTGATGAAAATATAATTAATAAGTATGGAGGTTTGAAAACATTTTTCAAAAGAGGGGAAACCTGTGTGGAAAGGCTGAAGAAAATGAAGATGACTTTGTTATGACAAGGGTAATAAGAATGTCGGGAGGACCGAACTCACCAACTTGCAGTAGTAGCGTTGACACTAAGCAGGGAGTCTGGTTAATAAAACTAACTTACCTTATGTCAACTCATATTGGAAAACAAAAACACTTCAAAGAGGGTTGAAACTATTTAGTGACTTCGAAAATATCACTGAAAGGGGCGTTATTTCAACCCGTTTTCATAAAAACTGGTAAAACGATCAAAAATCACGTGGGCTGACTAAGAGATACCCTACTTTTTATATCCTCATCCAACTGGGTAGAAGGGTATATATCAGGGCGGGTCGATTTGTAGGGAGGCAAAAAATAGCTCGTGTGATAGGGAAAAATCTAATTTCAATGATCAAAATAAGAAACTTTGCCCAAGAAAGTGGGATTTTTCAAAATTTTACCCTACTTGTCAAAAGTCTGTACATCAGACTACATTTTAGAGGTATGGTTCCTCAGACAAAGTTTCTTTTTTTTGATCTTATCACTTGGCCGATTTTTAAATCGACTCGCACTAGTATACTTACGAGGGCGACCGCAAAACTAACTGGCCTGGCACATTTTCTGATTTACTAGCAACTGTTTTTTTTTGTTTTTTAAAAGCAATCTTTTATAAGACATCTGTCAAAATTTCCGAAATATTCAATGATTATTTTCTTTGTTACAGGTGATTGAAGGAAACAAGTTTTATAATTTTTGAAAAATGGAAAATAAAGAGTTTCGTGCGGTAATTAAACACTTTTATATGAAAGGTTATACGCCACAATTAATCAAAGATGAATTGGATTCTGTTCATGGTGATAATGCACCATCATACTCCACTGTGAAATCCTGGGTTCAACAATTTAAAATGGGTCGTTCAAGTACGGAAGATGAACAACGGTCGGGAAGACCGAAAACTGCTACTACTATTGAAAACATTAGAAAAATATTTAATGAAGTGACTAAAGATAGACGAATAAAGCTCAGAGAACTTGCTGATATTGTTAAAATACACGAAAATCAAGTTTGGAGTATTTTACATGATGAACTCCACATGAAAAAGCTATCCGCAAGAACGCTGCCGCGTTTGTTGACTTTGCCCAAAAAAATCGTCAGTTGGGCCAATTTCGAGGAGCTTTTAGCGATTTATCAGCGTAATCCAATAGAGTTCTTGCGCCGATTCATAACTGTTGATGAAACATGGATGCATCACTACATCCCAGAATGCAAAGAACTGTCAAAACAATAGATAGCAGGAAAAGTAATGGCCACAGTATTTTGGGATGCAAGGGGTATAATATTTATTGATTATCATGAGAAAGGACAAACTATAAATAGTGAATATTATTGTGCATTATTGGATCGATTGAGTGAAGAAATCAAGATAAAACGACCGCATTTAGAAAAAAAAGTTATTTTTCATCAAGATAATGCTCCTTCACACACTGCATTTTTAACTCAACAAAAACTGGCCGAATTACGATTTGAAATTGCTCCGCATCCAACATATAGTGCAGATTTAGCTCCTTCCGATTATTTCTTGTTTCCAAATTTAAAAAAATTTCTCGCTGGCAAAAAATTTTTGTCCAATAGCGAGGTTATTGCTGAAACTGAGGCATATTTTGAAGGTCTTGAAAAGTCTTATTTTTCGGATGGAATTAAAAAACTTGAAAAACGTTTGATGAAGTGTATTGAGTTGGAAGGAGATTATGTTAAAAAATAAATAATAATAATTTCAAAAAACGGTTCTTTTTATGTTAGGCCAGTTACTTTTGCGGTCGCCATCGTATATATCATTTGGTACGAAGAAAAAGTGTAACTATTTCAGACCCTACATATACTATGACCAACTACGTTTCATGACATTTGAAGTCATTTAAACCAAGTCCGTCTGTGCGACTGGTTCAAACGATAACTCTCGAATGGAGCTTCCTATCGATGTTAAATTTTGCATGTTATGATATTATTCCACAGCTTCCTATTGTTTAAAAAAATGTGGCATATTGCTCCACCCCTTTAGATACCTCTAACACAAAAGTACTATAACGCCCATTTTGGAATTTTTGTAATATCTTTAATACAGTTACCACAACCTCAATTAAAATTGATAGTTAAGACTAAAGGTATAAGACAAACTTGGTAAAAAAAAAGTTGACTCCTAGCCATGCCCTTTCTGGTGACCCAGTTTGAGTGCAGATTAGAACGCACGCAATTTGTCATCCACTGCGTAAAATTCGATTAAGAGCACCGTAATATTTTTATAGCGGCTTTGTGATTGCATATGAAAAGCGTGGTTAACACGTCCCTTTCTGGTACTTCCCATGCAAAGTCACCTTTCTCTCCATTTTCGGTATTCTTTAAATATTTGTAATGCTATTCGAACGATCTTAGCCAGAAGCAATACTCGATAAAACAGAGTAATGCATTTAACTGGGGACAAAAAAAGTGGCCACGTCCCTTTCATTGTGAAACCTCCCACAAAAATTCACCATTCCGCCCACTTTTGGCATTCTTGTAATATCTTTACTACTATTCGTACGATGTGACAATAAATTAGTAATAAAGGCAAGAGCCATAGGGTAAATGTGTTGATCAAATTACTAGCCACGTCCCTTCTGGAATTTCTCACACAAATGGCATTGTTCCAGTGAAAATTAAACACCCATAACTTGTCTGCAAGTGCATGAAATCCCTTATTTAGCGAATTCAATAATATTTTTTTTAAAGGCGTTTAAAAAGATTTGCGCCCCACTCTGGTTCCTTCAGTGCAAATGCACCATTCCCCCCACTTTTGGGTTAGGGTACATGTAAGTCGAATAAACCGACATCAGCTTTACGCCTCCACCTGAAGTTTTAGCATTGGACAGACTTCAAATTATCATATTAAACTTCACGGTTTAATATGATAGTTTTATCAAGGAGGCATGGCAACGACCTCTTTCTATTAGGGCCTGTCCTTTTCATACCAAAATCATATACACCAACTACAGTCGTCATATCGACATGGGGTTTCGTGATATAGCCTTTCAAAACTCAGGGTTGTATGGGCGGCGCCAAGCCCTTTTGTTCAATTTTAACTCAATACAGTCTATGATAATACGCTTAGCAATAATTTTATTATGTCTAAAATGTATAACCATCGGTCCATTACTTTGCACCTAAATGCGATCCTTCAGGATGTTTTTCGATCTATGCCAATATTATATGTTTTAAATATTTTCTTGATATTTTTAAAAGTGTATGAGATATTGCCTTTTACATTGAGGGTTGTTTGGACGGTGCCATCTTGTTCAATTGTCCCTTAACATAATTTACAACATTTCCTAGTCATTGATTTTATTCTGTTAAAATTTTATAACGATCGATCTATTACTTTTGCCATAAATGCGATTTTATGCGAAGAATCCGTCGCACAGTCCACTTTTCCACAAGAATGTGTTTCGGTCCATGTTAACATCATATATTCCGTATTGGTAGTTTATCTCTAATACTTCATGAGATATTGTGTTTTTAAATTCGCAGTTTTTTCAGAGGTGTGTTCCAGTGTGAATCAGTCTTTCTGAAGAAAAAGTTGTTACCTCTACACCGATCTGGCCCATTTTCAATACCAACCGTTCTCTGGAACGTTAGGACCTCTGGTAACTTTGAAAAGGTAATAGGTATGCTTATGTTTAAAAAAACATAAGTTATCTGCCATCTGGATGAGAACATTAAGGTTATGTGCACGTTCTTATTTTTTTTTTAATTTTTTTGAAAGCTCCGTATCTCGGCGATTTTACTTTTCAACAAGCCCAAAAGAACCGGCAATCACGCAGAGAAAAAACATGGTTACTACATGGTCACGGCAATAATAATATGTTCTCCGCAATAAAAGTATGTTTGTCGCAACCATAGCATTGTTTACTGAATTTATTTTTGACAATAGTATAATTGGTGCAATATTAATATTGTTGAAATGTAACAATAGAATTATTGCCAAATTTAAAAATGAAAATATGGTTATAGCAACAATATACATATGGTTGGTGCGATAAAAGTATTGTGTTTTGCTTTGTATGTTAACAATAGTATGATCACGGCAATCATACTGTATGATTGTAATTTTTCTTTATTTAAATATGCTTTTAAGGACACATGTTATTGGTACGGATCTAATGCAATAATAGTTTTTTTTTATAGAAATTAAAATTTTTTAAACAAGCTGCTTTGGCTTTACGAGTATTTAACTGAAATATTTTTAATAATAACGCTTACGTTTATTTCAACTTATTTTTTCTGCTGTAAAATAAATCACTCGTACTATTTAGAATTTAATGTATTTTTGAATAATTTTCATAATTCAAATCTATTGTTGACAACTTAAACCAATTCTAATAAATAATATTGTGGATCAAATCTAGTGTCGACAACTGAAACAAATTCTAATAAATTATATTGGGGATCAAAGTATAATTGTGTGTGATCATACTATGGTTGTAGGGATCATAGCATGGTTGCGTGTGAATCATACTATGGTTGTGAGGATCATACTATGGTTGTATATGAAATATACTATGGTTGTGACGATCACACTATGGTTGTGGAGATCATAGTATGGTTGAGTGTTGTGAGGATGATAGTATGGTTGTATTTGAATCATACTATTGTTGTGAGGATCATAATATTGTTGTTCCACAACCATATACCCAACAATAGTATTATCCTCTTCGAATATTGTCACCACAACCATACTTGTTTTCTGTGTGATTGGTTCAGAATAGCAATTCTACCCAATCCGAAAATGTTTAAACAGTTGCCATTTCGCCCCCTGTCATTCTCGGGCATGGTCGTAGATGTACATATTTTTTTAAAATGAGCCAAGAAATACACAGGTGAAGTTTGTCTAGTCGTGAATGAATCACCCAGTGTATGACGAAGATATTTAAAACATATGATTTTGGCTTGGATAAAAAACATCCTATTGAAAAAGAGGGCGGTGTTACGGCATATTAAAAAGTCGCATTTATGGCCAAACTAATATACCGATCGTTCTAAAATTGGCCCACTCAACATTGAACATAAAAAATATACTATTATGGACATGACAATGTTCAAACAACATCCTAGAGAAAGAGAGGGTTGTGCTACGCCCCCTTTAAAAATTACGTTTATGGCCTAACTAAAAATCCAATGGTTCTAAACTTTTATCAGAATGAAATTAATGACAAGGCAATTAAATAATTATTCGTTAATTCCTTGAAACCATGCCTGGTAGGGAACTTTTCTTATTTGCTTCACCATAATCAAAACTGACCAGATGTATATATCGGCTACTATTGAAAATGGACCAAAAAGGTCAGAAAGGGGAAAAAAGATATGTACGAATATTGGATTATTACTTTTCAAATTAGCATGATCATTTTTAGCATGAGATGGTCATAGGATCCTAGGGGCTCCCACAATACACGACGGCGGCTTACAAAAATAATTTTTACATAATATTTGTAAAAAATTTGGGCCAAATAATCGGGACCTTCATATATAGTAAAAAAAATACTTCCAAATCTTAATGTCACTTTAATTGAAATAAATTTAAGTTCTTGTTCCAAGGGTCTGCGGCCTCTAGGGCGCTAGAAACTAAATACTTTCGAATATGAACAAAAAAGTACTGAGACACTGGAATTTCTTAACTAACGCATATACTTTAAAGATTTGGTCCGAATAATCGGGTGCTATGGATTTAAAATTTGGTTCTTTCGCCAATGTTATTTAGGTACTCAAAAAAAGAAAACATTTATCGATGCTGAATTCATATTACGATTTGACTTAGTTATTGGTAAATGAAATAATTTACCCAAGGATGAAGGAAGGTCTCTTAACCATGTGCAAATTATCCATAAAATCCTGAAAAGTAGGTCCTGTCAAACATAGACTTACCGCCAAAAACCATATTACCTAATACTATCAATGCTATACTGAACCATAATCCGTAGAGGAGAGTGAAAGCTTTGGGCCGGACAAAAATTACCACTTGTTTAGTTGTACCACAGACACCAAATGCCACAGACACCACCAAATTAGAGCAAGACTGCCCAAACTTCACTTTGGGTAAAACTGATGGATAACGGGTGATCAATCTAGAGGTATTTTTTAATGGGGTTTTTTCACACATTACGCGGGAGATGTGTTAAACTCTTTTTTACCTCGCAACAACGTCTCTAAATTGTGCAACTCTATTATGGAAATGAGCGTTCGGTGAGAAACGGTTTTCGTGCGCAACTTGGCTTGTCGTATGGCACAACTTGAAGCATTTAAATGAAGAATCTTTGTTTAAATGCTCATGAAGGAATTGAAGCCTTACGATCTTCATGCGCGTCGCCGCTTCAATGTTGCTGCTGTTTTCGGCCACAATTTCGGTGATGTGCCCCATTTTTGACTCAACGGCAAAGTAAATAAACAAAATTGCCGCATCTGGGCTGATGAGCAACCAGAAGCGGTTCAAGAGGTGCCCTTATATCCAGGAAAACCAAGGTTTTGTGCGGTTTTGTCATCGGTCCATATTTTTTCAAAAGTATTGATGGCCGGAACGTAACCGCGAATGGTGCTTGCTGTCGCGACATCACATTGGACTTTTTGCTACCTGGAATTGAAGCCCGTAATCTTGACGACACTTGGTTTCAACAGGACGATGCTACTTGCCATATTGTTGCTCAAACAAAAGAAGCTTATTTCACGTTTTGGACAGGTGAGTTGGCCGCCTAGATCGAGTGATATCACACCTTTCGACATTTTTCTTTAGGGTTACGTAAAGTCCAAAGTCTATACCGACAAACCAGCTACAATTCAGGTTTTGGAAGCCACCATTGTGCGTGTCATTAAAGCCATACCGGTCGAAATGCTCGAACGAGTCATTCAAAATTGCACCCTCAGGGTGACCATTTAAGGCCAACATTTGAATAAAATTATATTCAAAAAAAGTATATGGCACAAAATGTCATTTCGAATGAACAATTAAGATTCCACATTTGATTTAATTTTTGGTATATTTTTTTATTTAAAAAAAATATCACTAGATTGATCACCCGATATGTACTTTAAAAACGTAACCCTGTGATTGGGAATAATATGGCACTTAGTCCTTTAAATCGGGAATTGTTTCTGTTTTAACCGATTATTTCATTTTACTACACTAATCGATCTATCTATCGATCTATGCCACAGTGATACATTGGTGGTAAATTCAAGAGCTATAGATCTTAAGTCTGTAATTTTAAGGACAGAAGGACATCATCTCAGATGGGGTTTTCCTTAATTCCCCTAAACATTCACTGGGAACACGTTTTAAAATTTATACTCACTGATCAGGATATCTACTGAGGATGATACCCTAATAAAAATGTTCTCTTTTTCTCAGCTCAATATTTAAATGTCAGCAAATATTATGAGAAATGTTGTCTACTCTCCAAATGTAGTATATGGTGGGTAGTGTAAAAATCAAACGACCTATTTTCGTAATTTCAATTTAAAATCGCAATAAAACTTGATAGATTAAAACTCCTACGATAAAGCTCCTGCACGCAGAAAAAAAGTATGGTTGGGGTGACAATATTCGAAGAGGATCATACTATTGTTGGGTATATGGTTGTTGCACAACAAAATTATGATCCTCACAACAATAGCATGATTCACACAGAACCATACTATACTGCCCACAATCATAATATGATTCACACTGAGCCATACTATGATCTCCACAACCATACTATAATCCTCACAACAATAGTAAGAATCACACTCAACCATACTATTATCTCAACAACCATACTATGATCCTCACAACCATAGTATTTTTCTAATACAACCATAGTATAATCCTCACAACCATAGTATTATTCACACGCTACCATACTATGATCCCCACTCAACCATACTATGATATCCACAACCATACTATGATTCTCACAACAGTATTTTTCTCATAGAACCAAAGTATGATCCCCTCAACCATAGTATGATTCACACGCAACTATGCTATTATCACTACAACCAAAGTATGATTCACTCAACCATACTATGATACCCAAAATTATTTATTACGATTGGGTAATGTTGTTATTCAAAATAGAAGTTATTATCAAGCAAGTTATCTTAAATTGCATTACAATTAGTTCAGAGCCTGATTTGAGGCCATGTTTTTATTGAACATTCCATTCAAGATACAAAAATATATATTCCAACGGCAGTCGAAAATACTTTTAGTTGTCAGCAGGGGTAAATGCTACTTCACCATCCGTAGACCCCAAGTAACGAATGTTATTAAACCACGATCAATGGCTAGCTTAAGTACAGGCAGATTTTAAATAAACGAGAACCAGTCGGTAGTAGAGTATTTCACCGAACAAAGTAAACACAATAAAACTCACTCGAACTACCTTCCGATTGTTGTTGTTTTTTATAATGGACAACAACCATGCACTGTATCGTATGTATGTGTTTTTTTGGTATATCAAAAAAAACATACGCAGACACATCCAGGTATGCTCTATAAAATCTGTTTTGTTATAGTCGCAACCATACTGTATGATTGCTGTAATCATATTATTAATAATACTTTTGTTGCACCAACCATGTTTATATGGCTGCTACAACCATATTTTCATTTCTAAATATGACAATAATACTATTGTTACATTTCAACAATATTGATATTGCCGCAATCATACTGTTGTCAAGATGAAATTCAAAAAACAAAACTATGGTTGCGACGAACATGCTTTTGTTGTAGAGAATATATTATTGTTGCGGTGGCCATATAGTAACCATATCTTTTCTCTGTGTGTGTGATCAATAGTTTAACATTCATATAATCTTGTTCTTCATAGTGTTGGCTTCTATCGCTTACGACCTATCCGCGAAAACTTCTGACGTATACTTATTGACCTGGCGAGGGTCTACCTGATGTCATTTAGGTACCTTTTAAATTTAGAGCTAAATAATTTCAATAAACATAATAGCTAACAAAATTAAAAACAAAAACGAACTATATTAGACCATCATCCACCTAAAAATGTTGTAATAATTCATATTATTCGCATCGCCTACATATTCATCCATAACAAATCCATCAAATGAAGACATAAATATTCCCTCGAGCATTTAGAGCCACAAACAAACACATTCCGTAAAGAGACTAGCTGCCGTTACACTTTCGGCCCATAGTGCCTAAACGCCTTTGGAATTAATAGTGCAACCTTTGCTCTCAAAGGACTTTGAAGTTTATATCCAAAGCATATTTACGCAAGAAGACCTTTCCAAAAAAAAGAAAGAAGAACCCCTCTACGAAACGGTAAAACAAACAAAACCGTACTCACACTCTTGATTGTACGCCTACTAACACCCCTCTTCCTACTCCATCCGTTACTACAGCCAAACAAAAGGACAACACTTTTAGGAGAATGTAAACAACATTCAGTTCTATTTCCTTTGAAAACCGAAACTACGGATTTTAACCACATCCCAAGACAGCGTACACCTCCTTCTGACCCATCCACTTCCCTCCCCTTTAGATGGGCCAAAAAGCCGGGAGGGAAATGTGTGTTTTGCTACATATTTAACATCGATTTGCAGTAAATCTAAACAAATCTCAATTGAGGGCTATTGTGGTCGCCTTTTTGTGGACATTGAACAATATGGCCGATGGTCGATGGAGAACCTTTTGACCATTTAATCCCAAGGCCCAAAAACTATGAGAATTACGGGCGGGGCGTATAAAAAAAACTCCCACTCGCACACTCGAGCAAGAGGAAATAAGACACATACACACACACACACAAAAGGATCTAAGCTATGGAATATTTGTTCGTATGCTTATTGAATTGGAAATTTGATATGGGTCCTTAAGAGCCAAAACAACAAACGGAATTTAAATGCTATTTATGCTTAAAGAATTTATAAGTGGTCTGCCTGCCTATCTGTCTGTCGGTCTTTCAAATAATTGAGACATGGACAATGGCCACCGTAACAAAAAAACAACAACTATCAAATGGCTTAAATAAAACCATGTGGCCATTCAGTCTATCGCAGTATTTTATTTTAAATCAAACATCAATACATTTCCTCTTAAAACGCCGGCTAATCCCTTTCCCTCGCTACCCACTACGCCCACTAGCATCCACTTCATCACTGGGAAACACATAAACTTAATCTTTACAAAGTGGCCATCACAGACTCGGAGAAGAAGAAAAAAAGGATCCGTTGTCTTTAACCTCCACTTAAAAATGTATACGATTTTCTACTTTTCAAATGGTTTTATCTATTTGGGGAATCAATCAAAATGTCAAAATATGTTTCTTTTACAAAAATAACCTCTGTGGTTGTTTGCTCTTTAACACTTGCAACGGTAGAGGACTGAGAATATATAATTTCGCACGTGCATTCTAGGAATTTTGTAAAACTGTTGGAGCAAAAGAAAAAAAACAGGTAAGAACATGGTTAAATTTGGCCAGGCGAATCCTAAATGCCCTCCACATCGAGAGGTCCGAACTTTATCTTAGCTAATTCTTTAAAACTAATCCAAATCTGGAATCATCGTAGGACAAGTCCACATTTTTTTGACAAAGGACGATTGAAAGTGTTGCTCGTCAGAAGAAATGGCAAGTTCACTTTGAGGTATTCAAGACCCCTTAAGAAACCCTCCTGAGAACGAAAAGTTAGAAAGTGTAAGAGAGAGCGGGGAGAGTGAGGAGATATAAGAAAGATAGAAGATATACGAGGGCGACGGCAAAACTAACTGGCCTGGCACATTTTCTGTTTTACTATCAACTTGTTTTTTGTTTTTTTAAAAGCAATCTTTAATAAGCCATCTGTCAAAATTTCCGAAATATTTAATGATTATTTTCTTTGTTACAGGTGATTGAAGTAAACAAGTTTTATAATTTTTGAAAAATGGAAAATGAAGAGTTTCGTGCGGTAATTAAACATTTTTATATGAAAGGTTATACGCCACAATTAATCAAAGATGAATTGGATTCTGTTCATGATGAAATCCTGGGTTCAACAATTTAAAATGGGTCGTTCAAGTACGGAAGATGAACAACGCTCTGGAAGACCGAAAACTGCTACTACTATTAAAAACATTAGAAAAATATTTAATGAAGTGACTAAAGATAGACGAATAAAGCTCAGAGAACTTGCTGATATTGTTAAAATACACGAAAAACAAGTTTGGAGTATCTTACATAATGAACTCCACATGAAAAAGCTGTCCGCAAGATATGTGCCGCGTTTGTTGACTTTGCCTCAAAAAATCGTCCGTTGGACCAATTCCGAGGAGCTTTTAGCGATTTATCAGCGTAATCCAAAAGAGTTCCTGCGCCGATTTATAACTGTTGATGAAACATGGATCCATCACTACATCCCAGAATGCAAAGAACAGTCAAAACAATGGATAGAAGCTGATAAAGGTGGTCCCAAGAAGGCGAAAATTGTTAAGTCAGCAGGGAAAGTAATGGCCCCAGTATTTTGGGATGCAAGGGGTATAATATTTATTGATTATCTTGAGAAAGGAAAAACTATAAATAGTGAATATTATTGTGCATTATTGGATCGGTTGAGTGAAGAAATGAAAATAAAACGACCGCATTTAGAAAAAAAAGTTATTTTTCATCAAGATAATGCTCCTTCACACACTGCATTTTTAACTCAACAAAAACATGCCGAATTATTTCTTGTTTCTGATTATTTCTTGTTTCCAAATTTAAAAAAAATTCTCGGTGGCAAAAAATGTTCGTCCAATAGCGAGGTTATTGCTGAAACTGAGGCATATTTTGAAGATCTTGAAAAATCTTATTTTTCGGATGGAATTAAAAAACTTGAAAAACGTTTGATGAAGTGTATTGAGTTGGAAGGAGATTATGTTGAAAAATAAATAATAATAATTCCAAAAAAACTGTTCTTGTTATGTTAGGCCAGTTACTTTTGCGGCCGCCCTCTCATATTTAAATAAATATGGTTTATTGTTACCTATCCGATTTGTCAGGCTGTTAGCCGTTACGAGTATGGTTTATCAGCTGGTCCGAGCAGTGTAAAACCAGCCTACCTATCTGATATTTGTACCTTTCCGATTTGTAATGCTGTCAGCCGTTACGGTTAATCAGCTGGTTCGAGCAGTGTAGAAGCAGCATACCTTTATACAAAGTTAAGATTTAAGAGGTTTATTCGCTAGTTTGGCCCGGTTTTTTAATTATCTACTGCCTAGTCAGGCTAGTCTGCATTGTTGAAGTACGTACCTCCACTGCCTCCACTTCTTCTGGCAATTTTTACAGTAGTCTCTACACGATATGCCTATATGCGCCGCCATAAAAACCAACTAAACATTAACCAGTAAATAAATTGGTAAGAATTGCGACATAGCTTCCAAACATACAAGCGATCATAGAATTTTATAACTTTATCTTTTGAAGTTACATATAACATACAATCTTAGTTAAAAAACCTATAACATTTTATCGCGAAGCCAAAGATAAAATTATTTTGGCAATGGCTTAATTGACTGAAGGATCTATGCCAGAAAATCTGAACCATTTTAAAGTGGACAAATGAAGTGTTTAAAATTTTCACCTAAATTCAAAGAACCAGCTCAAGTGGTCCAAAAACCTGTTTTCAATTTATGTATATCCAAAGGTGGAAGTTATAAAAGTGCCCACTAGTTAATTTTTTAATAAAGGGTGAACCACTTAGAGGTATTTTTTTAAAATAAAACAAATAAAAAATTCAAATCAAGTGTGGATTTGAAAGGACATTTTGTGGCATATATTTTTTGAATATAATTTTCTTCAAAGGTTTTACCTGTAATATGGAAATGACCTTTCGGCGAAAAACAAGAAGATCCGCTGTTTTCGGCCCATTTCTGGCGCAACGGCAACGTCAATAAACAAAACTGCCGCATTTAAGCTGAAGAGCAACCAGTATAGGTTCAAGAGGTGCCGTTATATCCAGAGAAAACCACGGTTTGGTGCGGTATATGGTATAGTGGAATTATTAGTCCATATTATTTTAAAAATGATGATGGTCGAAACTTAACTTTCAATGGTGCTCGTTATTGCACCATCATATCGGACTTTTTACTACCTGATATTGAAGCCCGTATTCTTGACGATATTTTGTTTCAACAGAACGGTGCCACTTCCAATGTAGCTTGTCAAACAATGAATCTAGTGAGAGGTAATTTCGAAGAGCAGCTAATTTCACATTTTGGACCGATGAATTGGCCGCCTAGATCGTGTGATATCACATCTTTAGACCCCTTTCTTTGGAGCTACGGAAAGACTAAAGACTATGCTGACAAAACAGCTACGATTCAGGTCTTGGAAGCCAACATTACGCGTGTTATTCACGCCATACCGGTTGAAATGCTCCAATGAGTCATCCAAAAATGCACCCTCAGAATGGACACCCTGAAGGAAATTATATTCAAAAAATAAATGCCATAATATGTCCTTTTGAATTAACAATAAACAATCTACACTTGATTTGATTTTTTGTATTTTTTTTTATTTAAAAAAAAAACCTCTAGATGGCGTATAGAAACGAAAACCTCTAATCATAGTAATTAATTTTATTGCATTCTTAGACTCTAGAAATGGAAACATTTACTTTACTCCTGATTAGGAAAATACTTTCAGTTCATAGACAAAAGGCTAAAACCGACAGTCGAGGTTTTGAAAAATAATCCGAAATGAAGGTTTTCGGAAAACCCCGGTTTTTTGGAAACTCTAATCTAAATAAACACCCCATTCTGTGGTGCAGAATAGTATAAAAATAAGATGGACACCCCTATAATTTAATCCACAGTCAAAATTTGAAAAATAATCCGAAATGAAGGTTTTCGGAAAACCCCGGTTTTTTGGAAACTCTAATCTAAATAAACACCCCATTCTGTGGTGCAGAATAGTATAAAAATAAGATGGACACCCCTATAATTTAATCCACAGTCAAAATTTCCATCATGTCCGTAAGAAATAATCTTTTTTATACAGTTGTAACATAACAATTTGGTCTCTTGTTGTCAACGCAACGAATTTCTGAGTCGGTGGTCGCAACTTTAGGAGCACATACTCTAATTTTGGGCCGTAATAATCTCCGACCTGACAAGATGAGCGATGAAGCACATTTCTGCCTAAGTGGTTTTGTTACTAAGCAAAATGTGTGTTATTAGACAGCCACGAACCCAGGAGACACAATTGCATTCACAAGAAATTACTGTGCTGTGGTTTTCATGCCGGAGGTGTGATTGGGCTGTATTTTTTCGTCGATAAAACAATAGTCATGTTACCGTCATTGGAGAGTGCTATAGTGCCGTGTTACAAAATTATTTTTGGCCAGAATTGAATTAGCTTGACATCGCCGATATGTGGTTTCAACAAGACGGTAGCTAGACAGCACGCGTTACAATCGATTTGCTGAAAGGCAAATTCGGTAAACGTGTTATCTTCAGAAATGGTCCGGTCGAATGGCCACATCTTTCATGAGATTTAACGAAATTGTATTTATTTTTATAGGGCCATAGCAAGTCGTTGGTCTATGCCAACAAGCTAACAACTTTAGGCGAGCTCAGAGGCAACATCTTAAGCTAAATTGCCAACGTTCCGGTCGAAATGTGTGCAAGAGTGGTGGAATTTTGGGTTCAAAGATCGCTGTACATTTCTTAGCAATACACCTGGAATGAATATGAACTCTATATCTTAAATATTCTTTTTTTTATTAATATATAAAGTTATTATGTTCTTAATGGAAAACCCGCGCGGTAATTTGCTTTTTTGCACTGCAGGCTGTGGCGGCACTGTCTGCCTTTCAGTTGCCATCATGCAATGGACACGTGAGGAGAGGTCATTATGTGTTGAAGCGTATTTTTCAAATGCGCACTCGATCATACCAGTTTACGATTCGCTGTTCCCCCACGCGGACGTGTTCGTGGGCGGCAATCAATTGTAAATTGGGTAACTTCATTGAGAACCGCAGGGAATGTGTCATGAGAACAAAGGGGACCTGAGAGAAGGATTACAATACCACAAATCATCGTGAGAGTTAGAGCAGCAGTACTGCAATCTCCAAAACGCTCTGCGCGGAAGCAATCACTTGGTCTTGGCATTTCCAGACTTTTTTCAGCAGACTCTTGAGGCAATGCAATTAGAGGTACTTGGTTCTAACAGGACGGTGCCTCTGCATACATTCATGGGTTACCATGAATTATTTGAGGCAAATATTTCCGAGACGGCTTATCTCTTTACGGGGTGATTCGAACTGGCCGGCACGCTCACCACACGTAGCCCCATGCAACATTTTCCTTTGGCGTTACCTGAAGTCGAATGTGTATATAAACCGTTTCAACACCTTGGAAAACCTAGAAAACAATATTGAGGCTGAAGCATTAGTCACTGACTTTGTGTAGTTTGGAATTAAATTCCGCTTAATGTACATTTTCGACCACTGTGCAGAGGACGATTTTATTATTATTTTTTTTTTGTTGTTTAAATAACCTACAACATATGACCGATAGGAAAGTATATACCATATTTTTATCGCATTTTTTGCCAAGATTTCATACATTGATATGTGTGATAACCTTTGTGTTATAACCTTAAGAGGCCGGAAGGTAAAAACCGAGTTTAAAAAAACCTGCTCATACTCGTAAGTCAAATAACAAAATAAATATTTGCAAATCATTAAGTAAAAAAACTAAATTATAAAACTTTATTAGTCAGGTAACCGAATATTTAAAATGTTACCATCAGTTGGTCCAACTAACGAATGCTCGTGGAAATGTCAACCGAATTCAATATATGTACAAATTTAGTTCCAAAAATCATCCATAAAATGTTACCATCAGTTGGTCCAGTTAACAAATGCATGTGGTACGAGTAATAACAACCGAATTCAAAGAGAACTTAAATAAATAATCTAAAGCAACTACCAATACATGTACAAAATCAGTTCCAATAATCATCCTAATTAGTTAGGGTTACCTATATTTTGTTTCTTCAACCCACTACTAAAAAATACTGCATACCCAATAAACATTTGGTTGTAGCGATGAAATATATGGATAGTACATGCAGCCACCAACATTTGGTAGGCAAAAAAAATCGGTTATGGCAACAAACCGAATTGTATAAAAACCGCAGATGTGCACGTTGCTGACATGTTGTCATTTGAGGCGAATTGTTTTGTGTGTTGATAAATTCATCTCAGTCAAAAAATGGAACTATCCCGTGAACATTTTCGTTCGATGATTTTTTACGATTTTCGGAGCGGGTTATCGAGACAAAATTGTTTAAATCAACTTTTTTCGAATTTTGGCGATGAAGCACCATTAAAAACCACTGTAAAACGTTGGTACCAAGAGTTAAGTCTCGGACGCCCTTTGCTCCAGGATGAATTTCGTGAAAGACGTCCAACTTCGGTCACTTTGCCATAAATCATTGATGCTGTGCGTGAACTGATTAAGTAAGACTGAAATGTGACATACTGTGAGATTGAGGCATCCTTGGGCATTAGTCTGATTTTAAATGTTTACTTTGTCGAATGCTCAAAAAAGGCTCGTATGGATTGGTGCAAAGAGATGTTGAAATAGTATAACTCCGGTAGCTCAAAGGCAGTGTATAACATTGTCACAGGTGACGAATCATGGATTTATGCATATGAATTCGACACAAAACAGGAATTGACCGTATGGGTTTTTCAAGACGAACCAAATCCAACAAAAGTTTTTCGTGGAAGAAGTACATCGAGGCAAATGATTGGTTCGGTTTTTTTCGGTATAACCGGCAATGTTGACACAGTGCCTTTAGTGGAACAGTGGTATACAACTGTTTGCCAATAGATGAGGAAAGAAGAAGAAATGAGGAAAGATAATAAGAGAAGACGGATCATTTTGCATCACGATAATGCGAGCTCTCACACATCAGCTGAAAAAATGAGCTATGTCACCACTCAAGATGTCAAATTGATGGGCCATCCACCGTACAGCCCCGACTCGGCACACCATGACTTCTTCGTATTTCCTAGCATCAAGAAAAAAATGCGTGGTCAACGTTTTTCATCGCCCGATGAGCTTGTGAAGCGTTCAAAAATCATGTTTTGGAGGTGTCTCAATCGGAGTGGAAAAAGTGCTTCGAGAATTGTATTGTGCACATGCAAAAGTGAATGGATTGGATCTAAAAGGAGAATATTATCATTTCCAATGATAAATCATTTCCAATGATAAACTATTGTGTTTTTATTGCCTTACCCGAAATATAAATTACAACCCTTAAAAGCCTTGTAAATGCGAGTGTATTCCTATCAATTACAAAATCCGTTTGGTTTTTAAAGAAATGAGGGACAAAAATAGTTTTATATTAAATTATATAATACTTTATTCTTTTGTTTCTTTGAATTTACTTTTTGGCAAATATTACATAATATTCACTTCCCTGAGTAAATTTAATTAATTTATTTTCTTCCAATTACTAAATAACATTACAATTATCTTTACATTGAACAATGTCCATGAAAATATGAAGATTTTGCAAAATTTCACAAGGGATTGCCACCAAATTGTCCACCTGTACAAAAGATACGACCGTCTAAAACGTTATTTGCTTTGTTTCTGGCATATTTCTAGTTTATTTATCTTTTGCTTTTCCCGGGCATCCTAAATTCTTTGAATTCTTCATTAGTTGCAAGTAAAATATACACTTTTCCAATTTTCTAGCAAACAATTTATTTAACTTTAATATTTTTATAGAACGACTGCTCCAGATAAAGCTGTTTATTAACTTAAGATACTGAAGCGCCCGGTGATTCTTTGTCTTTTACTCGCTCTGCTCAACAAGAATTTATACCCAAAACATCCTTTCGTGTTTTTACATAAATTTCAATTTATTTAAAATTCATTACTTTATTTCAGAACTCAACGGCGAGCGTGTATCTTCAGACATGCTGACTTACTGTCACTATAAATGCAAACATTTTCGGTACTTTATTATACTCGTACAGAGCCCAACACAAGTGCCACGGCAAAGATATACCAATACAGATACGATTCAACATACACAAACTCTCAGGCGTTTTTTTTTGTACAGGAATGACGGAATGTAAAAATGCTTTTTCGCGATGAACGTCAGGAGGATAACAACACTACACTCAGCGAAAAAAGTGAGCAGCAGGAGTTGCACAAGTTAAATAATATTAAATATATATGAAAATGTTGTTACAACATCAGTGAAATGAAAACGGCGGATACACACCGACAACACGCGCCATATATCCCTGTCTGTCGGGGGCACAGTGGGTTGGAAGCGATTTTTAGTAGCCAAAATTTAATGAATTTTGATGTGGTTCGCATTTTTGTATTTAGTAGAAAAATACCTAAGTACAAATTCATGCCAAAATTGGATTATTTGAAAACGACTTGTAAAAGCGTAAAGAAAAGTAAGCGGTCAAATTAAGTTCGGCCGTGCCGAAGCTTATATATCCTCCATCATGGATCACGATCTAATATGAAAATTTTGTCAAGGAGGCATATCACCGGCCTCTTTTCTATAAGGGTGTGTTTCTTTCATACACACAAATAACTTTCGTCATAGAAGTAAAAGTTCACGAAATAAAGCTTCTTAAATTTCTGGGTTGTATTGGCGCTAGGGATGTTCACGACATAATGAAAACACCAATTTGTATCGGATCTTACGGCATAGAAGCTTATTTCGTGCAACGGGGATAGCAAAATCTACCTTTGAAAAAAGACAATTGTACAACACTTAGAGGTTGCTCAACGCTTCCACAGAATTTTAATTTTTGCACAAAGCAATAGCTATGAAAAGGAACAATATAAGCTTTATCATAATCAAAAAGCATAATTGAATCGAAATATTTGTACAGTCTGTAACAGTTGCATATTCATTAATTTCATTCTGTTAAAATTTACGATTAATCGGTGTATTAGTTTGGCCTTAAATGCGATTTTTTCCAGGGTGGGGTGACTTTGCCGACTTTTTCTTTAGAACGTTTTTCGATCCAGATGCCAGCGTCAAATATTCCAAATACGAGGGTTGCTATATATATTTCTGGCCAAGGCAACACTAAGTGTTGCCTGGCGTCATCTGACATTTTCATTGGAAAGTTTGACATTTTTAAGCATAAACGTACTTCGAACGTTTTGACGTACGACCATCATTTGTGTTGTTTACAGTGACTTGAAAAATCGATTTGGCAAAAAAATGAAATTAACTCGTGAACATTTTCGTGCGATCATTTTTCACAACTTTCGACATGGATTATCAGGACAAGAGTGCAACGATGAACATAAATCTTTGTATGGCGATGAAGCACCATCCTATAGAACTGTGAAAAACTGGTTTAATGAATTCAATCGTGGCCGACGATCGCTCAAAGACAAAGATCGTCCAGAAACGGCCGTTGTGTCAAGGAACATTGATGCCGTTCGTGAACTGATATTGCAAGATCGTCATGTGACATAATGTGAGATAGAGGCATATTTGGGCATTTCTTCCACCAGCAAACATTCGATATTGCATGAACACTGGCCGTAAAAATGGTTTATTCTCGTTGGATCCCGCACAATTTGACAATCGCTCAAAAAAAGGCTCGTGTCGATTGGTGCAAAGAAATTTTAAAAAATACGATTGCGGTGCTTCGAAAGACGTTTATAAGATCGTCACAGGTGACGAAACATGGATCTATGCAAAACAGCAATCGACCGTGTGGGTCTTCGAAGACGAGCCAAATCCAACGAAAGTTGTTCGTGGAAGAAGCACTTCGAAGCAAATGGTCGCCTGTTTTTTCGGCAAAACTGCACATGTGGCGACTGTTCCGCTTGAGCAACGTGGGAGGTCAATTCTGAGTGGTACACCACAATTTATTTGCCTGAAGTCTTCGGAGAAATTCGATAAGCGAACAAGAGAAGACAAATCATTGTGCATCATAACAATGCGAGCTCTCACACATCGGCTCAAGCCAGCAGCTTTTTGACCGGCCAAGACGTCAAATTGATGGGTCATCCGCCGTACAGCCCTGACTTGGCACCCAAAGACTTCTTTGTATTCCTGCATATGAAGAACAAATGAGTGGTCAACGATTTTCGTCGCCAGAAGATGCTCTTGAAGCGTTCAAAAACCATGCTTCAAGTGTTGCTGGAGAATACTTTGAAAAACAATAAAACCTTTTTTGGTGATTAATATTCGCATTTTCATTATTAGGCCAGAAATATATATGGTACGTGCAAAATAGAAAGGGACCTTAGGGTAAAAACCAGTTTTATTCAGGAGAGCCATTTTATAGATTTAAATACGTGTATCTTTGGTGTACCATGACTTTCATAAAACGCGCATATCTCTTGGAGGGAACACTTTTGGGGCATGGGATCGGTCTCATTCGATGCTCAGATGTTGTCCACATCAAAAAAAAAGTGAAAATTGATCTTTTTACCCTTAGGTCCCTTTCTCTATGCGCTGTCACATATAGCAGTCCTCGTAAGAAGCGAATCCACGGTCAGGTGGATAGAACAGTTGGACAGACCGGTATTGTTTCTCTGAACATACTTTCAGTCCTTGAACAGATTGCTTGATGCACTTAGTTCATGAGGACCGCTGTGATACAACGGATAGCTGTGCTGCAAACCCAAGGCAAAACCAATACAGTTTAAACAGGGTTCCCTTTACACTTTTCTTATAAGGGTCCAGAGACCTACAGGGGAGGTCATTCGAGGTCCATGTTCCTTTACTTCTTAACATCCCTTGAAAACGTTTGCCTAGTCAAAGGTTACTAAATTTTAATTAATTTTTGGCTGATGGAATTTGATTGCGATGCACTGTGCGCCGGTGTGAATGTGTCTGGGCGAGTGTGAGTGACAGTAAGAAGGCGCAACATGAAATCGCATTTTATTGCCACAGAATGAAATGAAATGCAACTGAATTATCCTCCAACAAGCAAAAGGGAATATTCCATGTTCAGTATTTGGTATTCATATCCTGTACACACACACACACATGGACACACATATTAACACACACACACAGTAGCATTTACACTCGTGTCAACTTTATTGTTAAGGACAAACTGAAAACGGTTTTACAGTCAGCAGGAGCCAACAACAACAAAAATAAGGGACCATCGTATAAGGAATAATTTTTGTGAAAGTGAATGAAAGCATGACAATTCTTGACTGACAGACAGACGAATGAATGAATGGACCCGACCGTCAGAAAGATTCACGCAAACACACACATGCAAACAAACAAAAAAAAAGGTGCTGCGACAAAAAAGTGTCAACACCAAAAAGGAAATAATATAATCCAAGGATAAGATGCATATTATAAATGCTAAAAGAATGTCCTGTGGAGAACAGAAGTGGGAGTCAAGCTTGAGCTCATCTGGTTTCCCTTTCCCATTTGAGTGGCATAAATCATACAATTTTATTAAACGTCCCACACTCATTTGAGCTGGCTGCTATATTCGATTGGGGTTTCTTATTTGGTTAAGAACACCTGACTGCACAGTGGAGATGCAAATGATATTCCGGGAATTCAACTGGTCGATGAAATATAACGGCTAATTTAAGTATATGCGATAGGGATTTCATTATATAATGCGGTAGACATCGTGTGCTGAAAATAATGGGATCCTGGTAATAAGCTGAGGCAATTCTGTTGAGCGCTTAAATCTATAGAAAGACAACAGATTCGTTGTCAGAAATAAATGAACAAGGTTGCATGAATAAGATGGTCCTATGGTGTAAAAGATTTAAACAGTTTTGACGAAAAACTGTTTAAATAACTTGGAGCAGTCACTCTCAAACAGAAATTGAGCACCATATCGTTTTTTTGATAGAGCAAACATTCCCGTTCTACTTAGTAGGGACATAAATACTGTTACAACATTGAACACACCCATTTTAATAGTAGAACTGAACATACCCCTTTAATGTCATATGGGTTTTGAAAGCTAACCTCAATAGCGTTAGTCTGTAACGGGATTTTAAAATTGTTTCAACTTCCATCATGGAGTGGTCAGATAATGAGAACCGTATCCCTGTAATAGCGCTTTTCAAGTGTGAAATGAAAAAAGCGATATTTTCAAAACGCTCCGGCCACTAGGGATTAGCCGCATGTTCGTCTACCGATGCATAAAACTATTTGAGGAGACTGGAGATGTAAAAGACCGCCACCGGTCGGGCCGCCCACGCACTGTTCGAACACCGCATGTCATCAAAGCCCTTAAATCAAGAATTCACGGAAATCCGCTCCGAAAACAGAAAATCATGGCCCGTGAGATACATATCACGCAAAAGTCCATGAGTCGAATCATTAAAAAGACTTGGGACTTAGGGCTTTCAAACGACGTACCGGTCATTTATTGACTGCAGCTTTAAAAAAAAAGGATTCAATAATGCAAACGTCTTTTAGTGAAGCACGCTGATAACTTGCACAGAAACATTTTGTTCACCGGTTAAAAAATTTTTAACGTTCAGGAAAAATTTAACAAGCAAAATTATAGAGTGTATGCGCGGTCATCTAAGGAAGCAAAAGTTGAACTGATCCCAAGGGTGGAAAAGGGTCATCATCCAGCTTCAGTCATGGTTTGGTAGGGTGTCTCTTACGGTGGGTTCACTGACCTACATTTCTGCGAACAAAGAGTCAAAACATCGGCCAAAGTTTACCAAAAAACCGTTTTGGATGCTGTTATGAAGCCTCTTAACAGTTCGCTGTTTCAAAACCAGCCATGGACTGTCCAGCAGGATTCTGCGCCGGCCCATAAGGCTAAAATGTCCCAGGCCTGGCTTCGAAACAATTTGCCTGCGTTCATTTCCTCTGAAGAATGGCCTTCAGGTAGCCTAGATTTGAATTAATTGGTTAACAAATTGTGAACGGTTTTAGAGGACAAGGTTTGTCACAAAAGATAACCCTATATTGGATCTCTTAAGACTGCTTTGGTTCGAACTGTGGCCTATTTTTCAATGGACGAGGTTCGTGCAGCTATTGACGATTGCCCATTGTGCGACTTAAGGCGTGTGTAAAAGCAAGAGGCTGACATTTCGAATAGGTAGATTCTTTTTGGAGTAAATATACATCAATAAATATATTAAAAAATATTTGGTCCAAAAACATTCAGTACTTTTTAATTTACAGCATAAAACGTGTGTAACAGTATTTATGTCCCTACGAAGTATATGGAACTAATATCCATCATGTGACTGCGCAGAAAGATCTTTCTCACGAATTGTTTGCTCGATATTCGCCTCTGGGCATCCCACATAAAATAAAACTCTTACGGCATCAAATCGAAGCTCCGAGGTGACTAATTGACACTGCTGTGATGGTTAGTAAAGCGACTACCGCACTTGGAGCGACAAAAAGCGATTAGACTAGTAGACTAGTCGCCCAAGTCCATTTCTTCAATATCCGGCAACAAGAAATGGTTATATGTGTGCCTATAAAGTACCAGGACATATCAATAATTCCGTGGCTTTTCGAATAATAGACAATTTTTTTTTGCAAAAAATTATTTTTTCAAACATAATCTCCTTTTAGCTTAATGCAGTTAGTCCAACGTTTCCCCATTTGTTGTATCCCTTACAAAAAATAGGATTTTTCGATCTACATAAAATAGGCATTTGTTTGATCAATTATTTCATGGTTGAAGCTGAACCTCTTTCCACCGAGCCATTTCTTTAGGTTTGGAAATAAGAAATATTCACTAAGGGCTAAATCCGGAGAATATGACGGATGCAATTATGCCATTGAGACTGCACTCCTGTGCACTCGTGCATTATCTTGATAAAAATAACTTTTTCTTAGCTATATGAAGTTTATTTTAAATCCTTTTTAATCCGGTCCAATAAGTTGGTATAATATTCGCCGTTTATTGTTTTTTCTTTTAAAGGTAATCGATATTGATTATCCCGCGTGCATCCCAAAAAACTGTTGCCATCAACTTATTGGCCGACAAACTCACCTTGGCCGTCTTCGAAGCCGGTTCACCCGGAAAAACCCATTGTTGAGACTGCTGCTTGTTCTCCGGAGTGTTGTATGGATCCATGTTTCATCCACAGTTATAAACTGCCGCAAAAACTCACTCGAATTGCGATTTAACAGCACCAAACAATCCTCTGAAGCTATCACACGATTACGTTTATGGTCAATTGAGAGCAAATGCAGCACGCATCTTGCAGACAGCATTCTTAGACCCAACTAATCTTGTAAAATCGAAACCACATGGCCATATGAAATGCGTAGGGCATCAACAATCTCACGCACTTTTTCTATTCTATCGGCCAACACCATATCGCCGATTTTTTCGATATTTTCGGGTGTATTGACCTCAACTGGTCGTTCAGAACGTCATTTGTACTTGTGCAAGAACAAATAAAGTCAGTAAAAAACTTGTTATCATTGAAATCAATGCTGCAGAGTGTCCCCATAGTACGAGTATGTATCCTTGGTTTGATTTTTGGATTTTTCTGCAAAAAATAATGTTTTATGAGCTCTCAAAATTTCCTTTTTTCATTTTTGACGAAATCCACGAGGTTGTATATTATGAGCTGCTGTTAAACACAAACTAGATGACGGTACTATTGATATGCCCTCGTATTAAAGGGAAATTTGGATGAGGTCAACTATAGGGTGAGCCATTTAAATTTTAAATTTGAATCGGCTACAGAAAAAAGTACTGATAATTTATAAAAAAAATTATTGAAAAGGCTAAAAAATGTCATTTAATTATGGAAAACCTTCCGATGCGTTCTCGCTTTGCCTAATGAGCTGAAGATTGTTTGGCAGGAGATGAAGAATTTTAATAAAAAATCGTGTTTTCAGATGAAGCTCATTTTCATCTAGGTGGATGTCAAAAAGCAAAATTGCCGCATACGGGGTCAGAGAACCCACACGTGACTGTTTGGTGTGGATTTTAGGCTGGCTGCATCATTTGAACATTTTTCTTTGAAAATGAGCAAGGAGCCGCTGTTACCGTCAACGGTGAGCGTTACAGAGCCATACTCTACGAATTTTCCTTTCAAAAAATTACGAATATCGGCGTTCAAGTCAAAATGCATTTTGTGCACTTCGTGATTTTTTTCGTCAGCATAATCGACCAAGTGTGTTCATTGGCAATATTAGCAAACCAG
This sequence comes from Hydrotaea diabolus, assembly GCA_963513945.1. Taxonomy (NCBI): domain Eukaryota; kingdom Metazoa; phylum Arthropoda; class Insecta; order Diptera; family Muscidae; genus Hydrotaea; species Hydrotaea diabolus. The sequence goes on along the minus strand of OY740717.1, from coordinate 48,576,335 downwards.
ATCTGAAGGAAATGTGAGATCACCTGTGGAAGCTTGGGCCGTACTTCTTCGAAAATGAGGTCGGCGAAGCAGTTACCTTGAATACTGTTCACTACCGCGAGATGATAACGAACTTCTTGTGACCAAAACTTGAAGATGGTTTCAAAGGATGGTGCCACTTTCTACACAGCCAACGAAACAGTGGCTCTTTTCGCGCTTATATCAATTTTCGTGTTATCTTACGTCGCGCCCATGTTAATTGGCCAACACGATCATGTGATGTGACACCGTTGGACTTCTTTCATTGGGGATATTTTAAAGAAAAAGTGTATGTCAATAAGCCAAGAACAGTTCAAGGTCTGAAGGATGAGATGATTCGGCACTTTAACGACATTGAACCTTCATTATGTCTCAGGGTCATTGCAAATATGGACCATCGGATAGAGGTATGCCACCGAAGCCGTGAAGAGCCTTTGGATAATATTTTATATCAGACATAGTCATCATGGACCCTTTTATTATGATACAAAATATTAAGATGGATAATATTTTGGATAATATTTTATTTCAGACATAGTCACCATGGACCCTTTTATCACGATACAAAATATTTAGATAATTCTCCGACAACTTTTTGTTTTATTAAAAATTTACATCAAACTGCCAAACTGCAAAATTATTTTTGCAGTTTGGCTAAATTTGGATGACGGTCCCTATGTCTAAAAATCTGACCAATCTAAACATGGATATATAGCTACCAAAAGCACAAATTTAAATATGACCATATTTTTAAAATCTGGGTAAATTCTGAGCACTCTTACTTTATTCCTGATGCGGAAAATTGTTTCCATTCTTTCAACCTTTAAAAAAAACAGACATGGATTTGAAAAAAAAACCCGAAATGGCAGTTTTCTGAATACCCCGAACACCCTAGTACTCCAAGGAATGACATTTTTTAAGACTACAAAAATGTCTTTACAATGTTCTGCAACAAATCGTTCTTTGGACGAAACCAACTGCTCCTTAGGTAAAATCATCTCTTAAATACGAATTGAGTGTTCGTTTTGCCATATCAATTATACCTTTTGAGATATCATGAAAATAAAATTTTTCTGACTTTTTTCATTATTTTGCCTAAAACGTCGGAAATTCTTATCCGATCTTCTTAAAGGTAGGCAATTTTAATTGCGGAATGCATCTGTTATATAAATTATAACTTTTGTATATCGAATTAAAAATGTAGAAATAACAGCTAAAAGAAAATGTTGTTTTTTTGTTATATAATTTTGATTTCATCTGCGTACTGTACTCCAATTGTGGAGCTCTCTCACTCATAGTTTTTTTCATACAGACGTTGTTGACAAATTACATGCTTAAATTTCTTTCTAATAGTGAAAAAAAATTCTATGATTTTTTAACCCCTTGTGGACCAAGACTCGAAGGCGTTGAAAAATTAATATTTTTTTCACTAAATATGAATTTGTATGGCTTCTTATAGATAAAAAAAGTTTCAAATTTGTCAAGGATCTGCAAGGATATTAGTTATGACTGGTACTCCTAAGTACCGTTGGGTCACGATGACTCAAAAAAAAAAGAAACGTTAATACATTTTTTTTTATATTTTATTTCAACTTTTAATAAAACAATTATTAATTAATTGATTTCATGGTATTTAGAAAAACAGTTTTTTTTATTATTGCAACATAAGTAAACTCCACAATGACAGCATTTAGAGAAAGGTTTTGATTGAACATCTTTACAAACTGATTCCATTTTTCCTCGGCGTCTCTTAGAGCCTGGAACTGACACTTCTTCTTTTGACGATTTTAAACTTTTTCGACTTGTAGTTGGATTATTCTGGGTCATCAATCCCATAGCAACAGATCGTCTAAATTCCTTAAGCGTTATTTTTTCGGAGGATTGGCAATAAACCACATACGAGTTGATAAATGCCAATTCCAATAGACCCCTGAAAATTCGATGCCACCACTTTTTAGATTTTCGACCAAGACCATAGGCACTTCGCAGTTGATCAGCATGATCAACTCCACCCATAAATGAGTTATAGTCTTTCACAACTGTTGGGCATTTTCTCAGACATTTTTCGGATTATCAAAAAATATGCGGCGTTGGAAACGTTAAAAATTTTCTACACTTTTTTTAACAGAAAAACTAAATTTTGACTTCTTTTAGCTGTATATTTCACAATTTTTATTCGATTTTTATAAGTTATGATTTCTACTAGGTGGAGAGTGTCATTTTGCTTTTTTGCACCGCAGGTTGTAGCGGCACTGTTGGTCGAAGCCAGTGGAAAGTGTGCGTGGCTTATAGTGACTGACGGGAGATTTATATTCGTCTACCTTTCAGTTGCCATCATGCATTAGGCACGTGAGATGAGGTAATTTTAAGTTTTAAGCATATTTTTCAAATACGCACTCGACCATTGCAGTGCAGCGTGCTTTTCGTTTATGATTCTCTGTTCCTCCAAGCGAACGTGTTCCTGGACGGCAGTCAATTGTAAATTGGGTAATTTCATTGAGAACAGCAGGGAATTTGGCATCTGTACTAAGGGCACCTGAGAAAAGGATAACAATACCACATAACATCGAGAGAGTTAGATCAGCAGTACTGCAATCTCCGAAATTAGAGGATACTTGGTTCCAACAGGATGGTGCCACTGCACACACAGCGAGGGCTACCATGAATTCTTTGAGGCAAATGCTTCCTGTACGGCTTATCTCATTGATAAGCCGTTTCGATTTTTTTTTTCTTTGGGTTTACCGTAAGTCGAAGATGTATATCAACCGTCCCAAGACCTTCGAAGTCCTAATTAACAATATTGAGGCTGAAATTGGCAGAATACGAGTACCTGTCGACATGCTCGCTAGATTTCATGAAAACTTCAGACAACGTATGCAGAAGTGTATCGATAGCGATGGTCGACATTTGCCAGATACATTATTTAAAACCACACAAAGAGAAAAAATCAATTGGAAATCGGTCCGAACTACAAAAATTCGCTTGGAATAACCAACTTTCTGTGGCAAAAACCAACATTCCATAGTATTGAGGGTAGCATGGTTCGAAATATCATATGCTGGTTGCTTCAAACATATCACGGTATTCACAGCCAATAAAACAGGTATACCAACCGAATTTAGTTTAGCAAGTAGTTGGGACAACTGGCGGTTATAGCAACTAACAAACTTTTTTCAGAATATAGGAACAGGCTTAACTAAAGTTTAGCGACATTACTTAGACTTGATCAAAATATTCGCCATAAATAGACCTCCTTACGAGGGCTGCTATATATATTTCTGGCCTAATAATGAAAATGCGAATATTTATCATCAAACATGGTTTTATTGTTTTTCAAAGTATTCTCCAGCATGATTTAAACACTTTTGCATGTGCTCAAACCAATTGTCGAAGCACTTTTTCCTCTCCGATGGTTTTTGAGCGCTTCAATAGCATATTCTGGCGACGAAAATCGTTGACCACGCATTTTTTTCTTGATGAGCGGGAAAAAAGAAGTCATTGTGTGCCAAGTAAGGGCTGTACGGCGGATGACCCATTAATTCGACGTTTAGGCCAGTCAAAAAGACGCTGGTTTGAGCCGTTGTGTGCGGTCTTATACTAATAGACTCAAGATTCGTCACCTGTGACGATTATATAAACGTCTTTTGAAGCACCGCGTTCGTATTTTTTCAAAATTTCTTTGCACCAATCGAAACGAGCCTTTTTTGAGCTATTGTCAAATTGTGCGGGATCCAACGATAATAAACCTTTTTTACGGCCAGATGTTCATGCAATATCGAGTGTATGCTGGTGGAAGAAATACCTTAAGATGCCTCTATCTCATGGTATGTCACATGACGATCTTGCATTATCAGTTCACGCACGGCATCAATGATCTCTGGCACAACGGCCATTTTTGGACGACCTTCACTACCTTCGTCTTTGAGCGAGAGTCGGCAAAGATTAATTTTAATAAACCAGTTTTTCACAGTGCTATAGGATGGTAATTCGTCGCCATACAAAGAAATCTACGTCGAAAGTTGTAAAAAATGATCGCACGAAAATGTTCTCGAGTATATTAAATTTTTTTGCCAAATTGATATTTTCAAGTCACTGTAAACAACACAAATGATGGTCGTTCGTTAAAACGTTCTGAGTACGTTTATGCTAAAAAAAGTCAAACTTTCCTATGGAAATGTCAGATGGCGCCAGGCAACACTTAGTGTACGTGCAATCACCAACATTCGGTTGGCAAAAAATTCGGTTGTGACAACAAATATGTTCTCTGTGTGCATGTAATTTAAAAATTCCCTTACTGCTCAATACAATCAAAATACTCGTGTAAAATAAATGTTTCTGAGGTTCAAAATTTGTTTATTTCATTCCCAAATAAACAACTTATCGCACTCTACCCTGTACCAAAGACGCATTTCTTACCAAATAATATTGTCTGTTCAAATGAATCGAATAAAAACTGCTGAAGTTTTAGGTCAATTAATGTAAAAAGTCAAAAAAAAGTCAGTTTCACGACATTGGATATTGAATTCGGTTTCAAGAGATCATTTTACATAAAGATCAGTTAGTTTTGTCTATTGGAGGTCTCAAAAGTCAATTTTTGCAGAACAGTGTTATGCATGATTGGGGGATAGGACCAACAACTTAATGTCTTATTGATTAACATCACCTTCATACAAAGATAGTTATTTGCTCACAGTTCCAAAAAAAAATATATACTTATTACACGCAGAAAAAAAGTATGGTTGGGGTAACAATATTCGAAGAGCATCATACTATTGTTGGTTATATGGCTGTGGCACAACAATATTATGATCATCACAATAGTATGGTTCACACACAACCATACTATGATCCCCATAACAATATTATGGTCCTCACAACAATAAAATTATTCACACACAACCATTCTATGATCCCCACAACCATATTATTATTCACATTCAACCATACTCTGATTCCCACAACCATATTATTATTCACATTCAACCATACTGTGATCCCTACAACCATATTATGATCTTCATAACCATAGTATGTTTAACGTACAACCATAGTATGATCCTCACAACCATAGTGTGACTTACACACAATCACACTATGATCCCCAACATTTTTTGTAAAGATTGGGTTAAGTTGAGAGAATTTTATTACGTAAGTTATGTAAAATTAGGAGTGATTTATTAAACAGTAAATAAAAATAGTTATTAAAAATATTTCAGTAATACTAATTCGTAGGTTGTTTATAAAAAATTTGATTATTTTTACTATTATTGCGTAAGATTCATAAAAATAACATTGTCAAATTAAAACCAATTATAATTTAGCCGGTATGATTGCCGTAATCATGTTATTGTTAACATAAAACCCATGAAAACAATAACTTTGTTCCACCAACCATATTTTTATTGTTGCTACAACCATACTTTCATTTTTAAATTTGGCAACTATACTATTGTTACATTTCAACAATATTAATATTGCCGCAATCATACTATTGTCCTAATGAAATTAAAACGACAGTAATATGGTTGCGACGACCATACTTTTATTGCAGAGAACATAATATTGTTGCCGTGACCATATAGTAACCATATCTTTTTTCTGCGTGTAGGGACATAAATACTGTTACAACATTGAACACACCCATTTCAATAGTAGAACTGAACATACCCCGCTAATGTCATATGGGTTTTGAAAGCTAACTTCAATAGTGTTAGTCTGTAACGGGATTTTAAAATTGTTTCAACTTTCAGATAACGAGAACCGTATCGCTGTAATAGCGTTTTTCAAGTGTGAAATAAAAAAAACGATATTTTCAAAACCCTCCGGCCACTAGGGATTAGCCGCATGTTCGTCTACCGATGCATAAAACTGTTTGAGGAGACTGGAGATGTTAAAGACCGCCACCGGTCGGGCCGTCCACGCTCTGTTCGAACACCGCATGTCATCAAAGCCGTTAAATCAATAATTCACAGAAATCCGCTCCGAAAACAGAAAATCATCGCCCGTGAGATGAATATCACGCAAAAGTCCATGAGTCGAATCATTAAAAAATACTTGGGACTTGGGGCTTTCAAACGACGTACCGGACATTTATTGACTGCAGCTTTAAACAAAATAGGATTGAAAAGTGCAAACGTCTTTTGGTGAAGCACTCTGATAACTTGCACAGAAAATTTTTTTTCACCCATGAAAACATTTTTACCGTTCTGGAAAAATTTAACAAGCAAAATGATAGAGTGTATGCGCGGTCATCTAATGAGGCATCTGAACTGATCCCAAGGGTGGAAAAGGGTCATCACCCAGCTTTAGTCATGGTTTGGTGGGGTGTCTCTTACGATGGGGTCAATGACCTGCATTTCTGCGAACAAGGAGTCAAAACATCGGCCAAGGTTTACCAAGAAACCGTTTTGAAAGCTGTTGTGAAGCCTCTTAACAATTCCCTGTTCCAAAACCTGCCATGGACTTTCCAGCAGGATTCTGCGCCGGCCCATAAAGCTAAAACGTCCCAGTCCTGGCTTCGAAACAATTAGCCAGCGTTCATTTCCTCCGAAGAATGGCCCTCAGGCAGTCCAGATATGAACCCATTGGATTACAAATTGTGGACGGTTTTAGAGAACAAGGTTTGTTACAAAAGATACCCCAACATTGGATCTCTTAAGACTACTTTGGTTCGAGCTGTGGCCAATTTTCCAATAGACGAGGTTCGTGCAGCTAATGACGATTGGCCAGTGCGACTTAACGCGTGTGTAAAGACAAAAGGCGGACATTTCGAATAAGTAGATTCTTTATGGATACAATATACTTCAATAAATATATTAAAAAATATTGCGTCCAAAAACATTCAGTACTTTTTATTTTACAGCATAAAACGGGTGTAACAGTATTTATGTCCCTACTAAGTATTTCTGATATAATTTTAAAAAAATTTGCAAAATTTTTCCAACGGGCCTTTCTGCATAACCAGTGGGCTTAGTATATGAATAATAGGTCGGTTACTATCGAATCCTCCCTCGAATTTTGAATTTTAACTCTACCCTAAATTTCCTGATCAACCTTTACAGAAACATTCATCCCTCATTCTCTTTAGCGGCATTTAGTTAAATTCCAGTTTTCTATTCATTCCACAGTGTTTTTTTTTTGTTCTTCGCTTTGTTTAAAGTTGTTCGCATAATCGGGACCCCCATAAAGTTTTAAATTTGCGTAGAATTTACACTAAATTAAACATTCATTTATAAATCACATGCGCACACACACACCCACACACAAACGCACTTGCCTCTTCTCCTATAAAACAATGAGGGTTAAATCATGCCCGGCCAAAATGTCATAAATGGGGTCACATTAAAGACATTTCAATTATTAAGTTTCAACTTTAAGTATCGCAGGCAGCAACAACATGAACGGCCCGACAAATGACCAAAACGAACAAGGGGAAGAAACACGAAGGAAGCGAGGAAGACGAAGAAAAAAGGTTGCCAATGGAAGTTACCCTCGGCTTTGGTGTTGAATGCCACAAAGTGAAATGTACACTTGACATCATCCGAAACAAAAATAAGAACAACGACGACAACAACAGCGCCTCGAACGGCAAGCAGGAAACAAACGAAAGTCGGGGGGCGCTGAATATGAGAACAAGGGTCGACACATCGGGGATGAGGTTAGATGTTCATTTGTATAAGACATTAATTCAAAAAGATTGTCGTAAAAACATACCACCAACATACGTGTAGTATTATATACATATGTATGCGTGTACGTATGTATGTATGTACGAGTATAAATGTGGTCGGTCATAAGGACTCGTCAGCTTGTTCAAGTGTGTCATATGAATGAGTCATATTTTTTTGGGATAATAAATTAAATCGTCTTCGAATCAATTGATCCGTAAATATTGACAATGTGGGCATGTGTGTGTGTGTGTGAGCGTGTATACGAGTGTTTTACATCGATTGTAACTGTAGCTGTCCGTCTGTCTGTCTATATTGCTTACAGCGCACAGTATTTGCAAACAGCAACGAAGTGGTAACAAAGTACTGCAATTTTTGTAGCTTGTAAAATGGTTTAAGTAGTGGAAACCTTAAGTCATGAGCACTTAAAAGGGGGTGGAAAAATCTTCCAAGCTCATGGTGAATAAATTTAAGAACTCGAAGGTGCCATTGGCAGCAGTACTTAGTCTATGGTAAAAGGAAACCACACGCAGAAAAAAAGTATGGTTGTGGTAACAATATTCGAAGAGGACAATACTATTGTTTTGTGTATGGTTGTGGAACAACAATATTATGATTCTCACAATAATAGTATGGTTCAAATACAACCATACTATAATTTTCACAACCATACTTTGATCCTTACAACAATAATATGATTCACACGTAACCATACTATGATCCCCACAACCATAGTATGATTCACACTCAACCATACTATGATCTACGCAACCATATTATGATCCCCATAACCATAGTATGTTTCACATACAACCATAGTATGATCCTCACAACCATAGTATGATTCACACGTAAACATGTTATGATCCCTACAACCATAGTATGGTCACATACAATTATACTATGATCCCCAAATTATTTAATAGAATTGGGTTAAGTTGTCAACAACAGATTTGAATTATGAAAGTATTTAAAAATACATTAAATTCAAAATAATAGAAGTGATTTATTTAGCAGTAGAAAAAATCAGTTTAAAAAAACGTAAGCGTTTTTATTAAAAATATTTTAGTTAAACAAACCAAAAGCAGTTTGTTTGAAACATTTGAATTTCCATATAAAAAGTACTATTTTTGCGTTAGATCCGTAACAAAAACATTGTTCAACAAAGCATTTTTAAATGACAAAAAAATTGCAATCATACAGTATGATTGCCGTAATCATACTATTGTTAACATAAAACCCAAAAAACAATACTTTTGTCGCACCAACCATATTTATATTGTTGCTACAACCATATTTTCATTATAAAATTTGGCAATAATACTATTGTTACATTTCAACAATATTAATATTGCGGCAATCATACTTTTGTCAAAATTAAATTCAGTAAACAATACTATGGTTGCGACGAACATACTTTTATTGCGGAGAACATATTAATATTGCCGTGACCATATAGTAACCATGTTTTTTCTTTGCGTGCACAGATTAGCGACCTTTCGAGGCTCATATACGAGTACCAGTAGTTTTTGCGCTCGGTTCATATTTAATAACGTACGTCATACCGAGTGTATGCCTTTAGCTCTAGAGACCACACACCCTACATTCTATTTTGAAAAATTTTAGCATACTTCATTCAGATCTTGATTCACGTTTTAATGTAACCATAGAACAGAGGTCCCTGTTTATACTTTAGATGCTACCGCTCTAGAAAACCCACATCAATTCAAATTTCAATCAAAACTTGTATAGTAAAGGGTGGGCCATATACAATTTTAAATTTGAACTACCGTCTGTTTTGGCTTTAAAAAGTTAAATGACATTTATTTTTATATTTATTTTCAGGTTTATGTTTGACATTTGCAACATGGCACGCTACTTGTATACGCTTGAACAAAATTGAAAAATATTAAAATCTTACTTCTGAAGTAGCGAGTCTTTAACGCAAACTGTTGTGGTTGTAACAAAAATATATTTATTTTGGAGTCTTGTTCGTCTATTGCGGATCTGCTTCTCTATCCAGGTGAAGGAAAAGCGCCGTTTGAACTGGATGCGTCCACAGAGACCTGGGGGCTGAGTGGGCTTTGCCGGACAATTGAAGAAGTGCAGCTCGTCATGTGGTCGCTGATGGCAGGCGGGACAGATGTCCGGAACTTTAGCATCAATTCGTTCCCAGTAAGAAATGAGGCGGCTGCACCATCCAGATCTCAGCTGCACCAGAACCACGCGCGTCTGCCGAGGTAGTACCTACTCCTCCGGTGAAATCTCCGGGGAATGCTCCCCTAGCACTACATTCACACGGTAGCTGGATACTGCTGCTGCGACTTCATCGGCGTGAATGTTGTTCAGATCTGAAGAAATTTACTTGGACAATTTTCGAGATGAGATCGGCTTTCAGTGCAATTTGAGCGTCAATTTGTGAAGCGAGTTCATGAAAATGGATCGTTATTGGACATACTCGTCCAGTGCGTTCAATCAAAAACATTGCTGATGTAGCTGCGCATGTCCAATAGCATCCATCAACATCAACTGATCATAGTTCTCAGGAAGTGAACACAGAGTGAGTTACTGAACACAGAGTGAGTTACTGAACACAGAGTGAGTTACTCTACAAGCTAATAAGATCGGGTTTTTCGTTGTGGTTTGTCGTAGAGGTTAGAAACAGTAAGTCAGCAGTAAGTCATTGGGACGGCTCTTCGGTACCATATATTTGTGCTGCCGACATGGTCTCTACAAGTTTAATAATCTATATATACGAAGCATTGATTTTGCATATGCGAAGTATTATTTTCGAAGAGTGAGACACATGAGACCCCCTGAAACAATTCCTACCATATTGACAACACTGACATTTTTTCAGTACGAGAAAATTTTACTTTCGTTTTTTGGTTTTAGATGAAACACATTTTCCTCCCGGTGGCTATGTCTATAAGTAAAATTGCCGCATATGGTGTTCAGAGAACCCACACGTGACTATTGAGAAGTCAATACATTCATAACAAGTCATTGTTTGCTATGGATTTTGGTCTGTCGTTAATATTGAGCCATTTTTCCTCAAAAATGAGCAAGGAGCTGCCGTAACCGTAAAGGTGAACGTTACCTCGCAATGCTCTACGAACTTTTGTTTTCAAAGATTGAATGGAATGACATGGACGACATTTGGTTTCAACAAGACGTGGTCACATGTTGTTCAACCAACGTAACCATCGATATTTTACACACTGTTTTTGGAAATCGAATTAATCAGCCGAAATTATGATGTTAATTGAACGCCTCGGAGCTGTGATTTCAGCCCTTTGGATTATTTTCTGTGGGAAGACATAATAGAGGTTCAATGTCGTTACTATGCCGACGTATAACATGCTTTAGCTCTTGAATTGTTCTTCGCTTATTGATGTTCTTTTAAAAATCGCAAAATCAAGAAGTCCAGCGTTACCAAATCACTTGATCGTTACGGCCAATAAACATCACCCCGACGCGAGATAACAGGGCCATTCAATTTTTCGAGTAAAGCAGCCTGTTGAAACCACATATCGTCAAGGTTTATATCCCCAATTTCTGGCCTTGAGAAGTCCGCTATCATTTCGCTATAGCGAACGCCATTCACTTGTCAAGGTTCTTCGGTCACACTATCGGGAACAACATCAATGTTTTGCGAAGAACGAACTGGGCGAGCATGCTCAGGTGTTTTCACATTTCCTACAGACCCAGTTTGATGAAATTTGCGAACAATTTTCCCGACTGGGGACAAATTTGGATGATTATGCTGACCAAAACAATCACGAGGAGCACGAGTGGAAAAGGGTCATCACCCAGCTTCAGTCATGGTTTGGTGGGGTGTCTCTTACGGTGGGGTCACTGACCTGCCTTTCTGCGCACAAGGAGTCAAAACATCGGCCAAAGTTTGCCAAGAAACCGTTTTGGAAGCTGTTGTGAAGCCTCTTTACAATTTCCTGTTCCTAAACCAGCCATGGACTTTCCAGCAGGATTCTGCGCCCGCCAATAATGCTAGAACGTCCCAGGCCTGGCTTCGAAACAACTTGCCAGCGTTAATATCCTCTGAAGAATGGCCCTCAGGCAGTCCAGATTTGAACCCATTGGATTAAAAATTGTGGAGGGTTTTAGAGGACAAGGTTTGTCACAAAAGATACCCCAACATTAGATCTCTTAAGACAGTTTTGGTTCGAGCTGTGACCAATTTTCCAATGGAAGAGGTTCGTGCAGCTATTGACGATTGGCCAGTGTGACTTAACGCGTGTGTAAAGGGAAAAGGACATTTTGAATAAGTAGATTCTTTTTGGATATAATATGTAACGCGCAAAATAGAAAGGGACCTAAGGGTAAAAACCAGTTTTGTTCAGGAGAGCCATTTTAAAGATTTAAATACGTGTATCTGTGGTGTAGAATCGTCGACTTCACTTTCATAAAACGCGCATACCTCTGGGAGGGAACACTTTTGGGGCATGAGATCGGTCTCATTCGATGCTCAGATGTTGTCCACATCAAAAAAAAAGTGAAAATTGATTTTTTTACCCTTAGGTCCCCGTTTTCTATGCGCTGTCATATATACATTAATAAATATATTGAAAAATATTTGGTCCAAAAACATTCAGTACTTTTTATTTTACAGCATAAAACGTGTGTAACAGTATTTATGTTCCTACTAAGTACCTGTTGTCTCCACCAATTATTGGAACTAAAGAAAGGTTAACTTCATAATTGGTTGTCATAACCACCAGTTGTGACAACCAATAGTTTTACTGATCTCCGTTAGTATAACCAACTTATTGGTTGTAAGTATTGTAGTATTATGTTAGCTACCATCTTATGGTATGTCGAACCATGTAACCATCGATACCATGGAATGTTGGTGATTATAATCGAACGAGTGTTTATCCAAACAAAAATTTGTAGTTAAGACCGATTTCCAACTGATTTTTTTCTGTGTGTAAGTATATTATTTATCAATAAAAATAATAATATTATTAACAAAACAAATCAAAAACAATCAATCTGGCCAAAATTCTGAAATAAATAATATTATATATTCTACAATTAAATTAGTGAGTCTAATTTTTTAATACATACAAATTCATTAGTTTTCTTTGTTGTCAATGACCACTGTGCAGTCTGCTGCTTAGTCTGTCAATTCTGTCTGGCCGCCTATTAGTCTGTCTATTCAGTTGTCTCTGTCTCTGCAGAATTCGAAGAGTGCCTGTATTCAACCATAATCATATTTTATACGATATCCCCAAGCATACACATGTACATTTGTACACATCCATATGTAAATAAGCATTTATGTCATCTTTAACTTATTTTTTTTTGTCAACTTCGTTAGCCACATTTTGTTAAGGTTTGTTTGCCGCACATCACACTCACACACAGACAATGAAACCCCCTCATGCATATCCTTGCAAAGATTATCGCATTCGATTGCTTTAGTTTTCTATAGTTTTTGTTCTTTGTGTGATTTGTGTGGTCTATGGGCAAAGTCCTCTTTTCTGAGGGGGAAAGTGTGGGCGGGTTAATTTGTGTGTCATGCATATAGCACAATTTTTGCACAGATTTCCAAAAGGATATTTGATTTTGAATATAGCAGAGATTTTATGCCCTTTAACTCAAGTATCCTCTTGGTGCAGTTTGTGTTCTGACATAGCAGGGTAGTAAGTTCAAAAGTTTACATATTTTTTCTACTCAAACATGTCAAATTTATGATGACACAAATTTATTTAAAAAAAAACTTAGAAGAAGAAGAGTAAGGAGTGCTGAAGAAATCGTCGGAGAATTGTTTTATTAAAAGATTTGTTTCACAACGTAATCGTGATTATAGTTTTAAAACTGAATTTATGGTGGTTATCGCAGCCCGTATTTTAATTAAAATTTATTTAGTCTTATCTTTTGATTTTGTATTACATTTTTTTTGGGTTGTGTTTCTTATTTTTTGTATTAAAGTCTGTGATATATGTTTAAGAAAAGAACAAATAGTTGAAATACAAAGAGCGTAAAAACAAGTTTAGGTGGAAGGAACCTTATATGTCACCTTCCAGCTTAAAATGTGTTTCTCATTATCGCTAGTAGTCATCCAGGGGGCGTAAGATATATTTTAAAAATTTACGCTCAATGAGATGCTCACCCATTTAAATTTTCGCACGAGGTGTGACAAAAACAATCACTTCTTTGAAAAAATGACATAATACTGAGCAATCTTAAAACATAGGCAGCTAATCAAAAATATCTCCGTTGTGATGGCCACAACACAAAATACACGCTTTTATTGCAAAACAAGAAAGCAAGTATACACTCGGGTAGTGTCAAATATCCTGAGCCACTGTGGACTTTTCTATCGCCTCCAAAGATTTGAACAAGATCACATTAAATATGCGGGTTCTCTAGAGGCAGGACCTCTAACCGTAAAACAGTACGGACTACTGTATCATACAAACTGAGTTAGCAGAATTTAAATTTTTCGCTTCTAAAGTAAAAAAAAACAAAGTCGGAAGTGGGTGACTATATCATACCCTGCACTCCTGGATGTTCAGAAAAGCTAACATAAAAAAGGTTTCAGACCACCTTAGACGAGCTCTAAATGTTCCTATTTTTTCGATACTCGAATTTGTAAGAACATTTCATATTTTTTTTTGGTAAAAACGATTGAACATATACACGTAGAAAAAAAGTATGGTTGGTCTGACAATATCCGAAGAGCATAATACTATTGTTGGCTATATGGTTGTGCTACAACAATATTATGATCCTCGCAACAATAGTTTGATTCAAATACTTAGTAGGGACATAAATACTGTTACACACATTTTCTTCAGAGGAAATGAACGCTGGCAAATTGTTTTGAAGCCTGGTCTGGGACGTTTTAGCCTTATGGACCGGCGCAGAATCCTGCTGGAAAGTCAGTGGCTGGTTTTGGAACAGGGAATTGTTAAGAGGCTTCACAACAGCTTCCAAAACGTTTTCTTGGTAAACTTTGGCCGATGTTTTGACTCCTTGTTCGCAGAAATGCAGGTCAATGACCCCATCATAAGAGACACCCCAGCCTTGGGATCAGTTCAGATACTTCCTTAGATGACCCCGCATACACTCTACCATTTTGCTTGTTCAATTTTTCCTGAACGGTAAAAAACTGTTCATCGGTGAACAAAATTTTTCTGTGCAAGTTATCAGCGTACTTCAGCAAAAGGCGTTTGCATTTTTCAATCCTATTTTTTTAAAGCTGCAGTCAATAAATGTCCGGTACTTCGTTTGAGAGCCCCAAGTCCCAAGTCTTTTTTAATGATTCGACTCAGGGACTTCTGCGTGATTTCGTTTCACGGGCCATGATTTTCTGTTTTATGCATCGGTAGACGAACATGCGGCTAATCCCTTGTCGACGGAGCGTTTTGAAAATATCGTTTTTCACTTCACGCTTGAAAAGCGCTATTACAGCGATACGGTTCTCATTATCTGACCACTCCATGATGAAATTTAAAACAATTTTATAATCCCGTTACAGACTAACGTTATTGAGGTTAGCTTTCAAAACCCATATGACATTAACGGGGTATGTTCAGTTCTACTATTGAAATGGGTTTGTTCAATGTTGTAACAGTATTTATGTCCCTACTAAGTATAACCATAGTATGATCCTCACAACCATACTATGATCCTTACAACAATAGTATGATTCACACATAACCATACTATGATCCTCACAAGAAAAATATTTTTCACATATTTTTCACTACAATCCCTACAGCCATAGTATGATCAAACACAAAAATACTATTATTCCTAAAATTATTTATTATACTTGGATTGTCAACAGTAGACTTGAATTATATATTTTTTTTAAAGTACATCAAATTCAAAGTAAAAGGAGTGATTTATTTAACAGTAGAAAAAACCCTTAAAGAAACGTAAGCATTTTTATTAAAAATACTCGTATTTCACTTAGAATTAACGTTTTTTTTAAATAATAGAAGGATCTCTGACAATTATGTGAGAAATAAAATATCCGCCAAATTCACGCCAGCACTCTATCCGATGATCCATATTTTCAATGACTCTGAGTTATAATGGAAATTCAATGTCGTTAATGCGTCGAATAATTCCATTCTTTAGCTCTTGAATTGTTCCTGGCTTATCGATGTTCACTTTTTCTTTTAAATATTCCGAGAGAAATAAGTCTAACGCTTCAAATCGCATGATCATGGCGGCAAATTAACATCGCTAGGACGTGAGATAACACGGCTATTGAATTACTCTCGCAAAAGATTTATTATTTCATTGTCTATGTGGCAAGTGGGACCTTCCTGTTGAAACCACATATCGTTCAGATTCATATCCTTAAGTTTTGGCCACAAGAAGTATGCAATAGCGAACACCATTTACGATAACTGATTGGCCGACATCATTTTCAAAGAAGAACGGCCCGATGATAAAACGATAGCAGAACGAGCTCGGTGAGCATGCATAGGTGTATTAACATTTTCTTTAGACAAAATTTTCTGAAATTTGCGCACAATTCTCCCAATTGTGGACAAATTTCAAAAATACTATTATTCCTAAAATTATTTATTATACTTGGATTGTCAACAGTAGACTTGAATTATATATTTTTTTTAAAGTACATCAAATTCAAAGTAAAAGGAGTGATTTATTTAACAGTAGAAAAAACCCTTAAAGAAACGTAAGCATTTTTATTAAAAATACTCGTATTTCACTTAGAAAAGTTTGTTAAAAAATTTTTAACTTCTATATACTCGTACTCGTAAACTATTATTGCTTTAGATCCGCAACAATAACATTGTTCTAAAAAGCATATTCAAATGAAGAAAAATTACAATCATACAGTATGATTGCCGTAATCATACTATAGATAATATAAAACCTAAAATACAATACTTTTACCGCACCAACCTTAGTTATATTGTTACTACAACCGTATTTTTATTTTCAAATTTGGCAACAATATTATTGTTATATTTCAACAATATTATTATTGCGGCCCTCATACTATTGTAAAAATTAAATTTTATAAACAATAATATGGTTGCGACGTGCATACTTTTATTGCAGAGAACATATTATTATTGCCGCGATCATATAGTAACCATATCTTTCTCTGCGTGTATGTGGGAGCTACATCCTAAGCCGATTTTTTCTATTTTAGCAACATTCTTGTTTAACTCATAAAGTGTGTTAATTTTCAACAAGATTGGATGAAAGATCTGGCTACTAAAGCTAAAAAAAAGGAAAAATCAGATGAATACATATTTGGGATCTATATCTTAAACTGAATCTTTTTTTTTTTAATTTTAATGACGCCTTTGCTTGGCCCCTAAAGTTTTCTCAAGCTTTAACATAAATAGGATGTGCCCTTTTGAATTTGAATCGGCTGTAAAAAATACTATATCACTTAAATATATTACTATATTTTAAATTTTCTGTTTTTTGGAAAGGCTAAACTTTGTCATTTAATATTGAAACACAATATCATTTATTTGAATACCACAACTGGCTCGGTAGAACCTCATCCGATCAACCCAATTTTTCAGTAATTTCTTGATTGATTCGGATTGAGTCTCTTCATTGGCAACTTCGATTTTAAGTTTCGACACGTCAATTGTCTCTGGATGCTTTGAGTAACATGTATCCTTAATGACTCCCTACATAATCCAAAATATGGCTACCTACAAAGGACTCAGATTGGTCACCCCTCGGTGACCAATTGGCATCACAATTTCGGCTAATTATTCGAAACCAAATGTCGTCCATTTCTGAATTTTTGGAAACAAAAGTTCGTTAAGCATGGTGCGGTAGCGGTCACGGCGGCTCCTTGCTTATTTTCGAAGAAAAATGGACCAATGATGTCGTCAGCCCAAAATCCACACCAAACAAACAGTGACTCGTTGTGGATGCATTGACTTCTCAATAGTTACGTGTGGGTTTTCTCAACCCCAAAGCTCGATTTTTCGGTAACACTCTACATCTCCTTCCATTTATGCGAAGCGAAAACGCATCGGATGGTGTTCCTTTTTTATATTACAAAGTTCAACCTTTCCAATAAAACCAAAAATTGTATAAATTTTTCAGTACTTTTTTTAACAGCCGATTTAAATTTTTGAAATATTAAATCGCCCACCCTATACAATCCTTGTTAGGTGAATGTAACAAATTGTTTTTTTTATTTTTTTTTATTTATTATTGTGCAAAATCATATGTAGCAAATATAGAGGGACATTTAAGTTAGTTGAGGGTATATTAGATCAGATTAAGATGTTAAGGAATTTAAGAAAGTTATAGCTATTTAATGATAACAATGGAAAATCTTTACGTCCAGCGGAATTTTCTAATTCGGAAAGATTTCCAATCGACATGTTACGGAATCTCTTCGCCTTAAATGGGCAAAACATGTGGCCCAATTGAACATACATACGTTTTTATACCCTAAACTACACAGTTCTTCAGGGTATAATGACCTCGAGCCGATATACTTAGTATCTTAAAGGAAGGACTGATATTGTGCAATATTTGTCTGACCTTCAATGGTTGGTACAGGTCGCAAATATGAATCGGTTTTGCGAAAATTACTATACTGTGTTGGTTCGAGTCTGGAACAAACTCTGTAGAAATTAGTCCCTATCGGTACATGTTTCGATAATAAAAAAGGTCTTTCCCTATTTTAGAAACTGCAGCTCTACAGTTACATATTGAATCCATATTGAGTAAAATCGCAAGGCTCCACTACGACATTAACTCCGACACTCTGAAAGTTTCCGGAAAGACTGTTTCACATGCCGTCATAACGTCAGATGAACAAAATTCCTCTGTAAAACATCGAGCAATCAGTAGGTTAATTAAAGATCATCTAAATAAATTCAAGCTAATGCTCTGATCGCAGAGGAGAATTTCCCATTAAAATATTTAAGAAAAATATTAAAAAGCAAAATAAATTTGACCAATGCGCCAAAAATACAAAACGATGTGAAAACTTTAGAAGTAATCCGTGATGGAGACTTTACTCAATCCGGTTCTATGGTCCAAGCATTAGCTGGAATCTTAAATGTTTTACTTAATAAACGTACGCCCTAAATTGTAACGACAATCAATTTCCGAAATGACTGAAAGGCTTAGCAGTAGCCAAATAACTGTGGCAGATTTATTGGCTATTATTACACGATGGCGGTCCGGAAAGTTCTTAGCCTATCAATGAAAGAGAATAGTTAGTTTTTCAAAAATATTTTTATTTTTCAATATAATCTCCTGAAACTTCAATACACTTAGTCCAACGCTTATCTAGCAATTATATCCCTTGATTAAAATAGTTTTCCTCAAGGTCTTCAAAATAGTAGTTTACAACTGTAATTGCATCTTCATTTGAGGTAAAACGCTTGCCAGCAAGGAATTTTTTTAGATTTGGGAACAGGTAAGCAACTCCTACTTTAATTCGTTGATTTTAGCCATTGTTAAAAGACTCTTGTGCGCTGGTGCGTTGTCTTGATGAAAAATTAATTTTTTGTGTTGTAAGCCAGGACGTTTTTCTTGAATTTGTACATTTAATTGATCCAAAAGGTTGCAATAGTACTCTGAATTTTTTGTTTTACCCCTTTGCAGATGGTCAATCAATAAAATTCCTTTGAAGTCCCAAAAACCGTTGCCATGACCTTACCAGCCGATTGAATTGTTTTTGCCTTCTTTGGGGCACTTCCTCCAGCTCCAGTCCATTGTTTGGATTGTTCTTTTGTCTCTGGGGTATAGTGGTGGATCCATGTCTCAACAACAGTTATGAAACGACGCTTAAAATCCATTTTATTTCGCTGAAAACGATCCAAACAAGCTTGAGAAATGTTCATTCTTATGCGTTTTTGGTCGACTGTTAACAAGTGCGGCACCCATCTTGCAGAAAGTTTTTTCATCTGTAGTTCTTCATGCAAAATTAAATGGACTCGATCATTTGAGATGCCCATGATATTAGCTATTTCACGCACTTTTATTCGTCGATCATTTAATACCATATCATGCACTTTGGCTACAATTTCTGTTGTTGTTGCTGTTTTGGACGTCCACTACGTGGTTCATCTTCAATGCTTGTACGACCACGTTTAAATTCAGCAACCCAATTTTTTACTGTTGCATATGAAGGAGCACTTTCACCTAACACATTCACCATATCATTATGTATTTCTTGTCCCGATAAACCTTTTTTATATAAATATTTAATGACAGCACGCATTTCTAATTTTTCCATTGTAAAAAAATCGCGGATGCGTCTTTTGTGAACACCTGTTTCTATATGAAAGAGTTGCCAGATCGAAACAAAATTTAACATGTGTTCATAGCAGAGATGGAAGTTTCCAAAACACTGAACTTTTTTCTGTTTATACTGCGCTTTTTGTGCTAGGCTAAGAAGTTTCCGAACCGCCCTCGTAACTGAAGATAAGTACCACTTTGAACAGACGAAATCATTGAGAAAAATGCGAAAATTTTTCCGAAACTAAGGCTAAACATTGAAGAAGATGAGATTCACCTTAGCAAGGCAAGTGAAGTATAAATGTGTATAATTTGTGTGGTTTATCAATAAATGGTTCTTTTGCAGCCATACAAGCATTTTAAAGTTTATTCTAGTAGCCAAGAAAAGAAAATTTACAATTCGCCCTTTCAAACATGAAAATATTTCAATAAAATTTTATAGAAAATTTAAAAATCAAGCACTTTTTTATGCAATCACAAGTGACATAATGTCTCAAACAGTTTTACAATGTCCATGGACATTGTGAAACTTTTATCTGCAACGTAATTTACACCGACCTTATGTCCGTTATGACATGCCACCATTTAACATCCATAACTAACACTGAAAATAATAGAAACTCCAGTTAAAGCTATAGTTACTTCAGAGCAACATTTTGGTGAATAATTTTTCAAAATGTTTGTTTTCCTAAACCTTGTACTAAATCATTTTTTTTATATATTTCATACTTTTTTCCCTGGAAATTTCTATTATTTCATATAAAATAATCTTAAAAATACAAAATGTTCAATCGTTTTTGCGTTCGTAAAAACTAAACTTGGCGTTTTCGCTTTTACATTGGCAAAAATTTAAAGGTTGGTCCAACTTAAACGCACGATATTCATTGTAAACAAGCAAAAAGTTTTCAGAAATTAATACTTATAATTAACGTTTTTTTTAAATAATAGAAGGATCTCTGACAATTATGTGAGAAATAAAATATACGCCAAATTCACGCCAGCGCTCTATCCGATGATCCATATTTTCAAAGACTCTGAGTTATAATGGAAATTCAATGTCGTTAATGCGTCGAATAATCCCATTCTTTAGCTCTTGAATTGTTCTTGGCTTATCGATGTTCACTTTTTCTGTAAAATATTCCGAGAGAAGAATTCAAATCGCATGATCATGGCGGCAAATTAACATCGCCAGGACGTGAGATAACACGGCCATTGAATTACTCTCGCAAAAGATCCATTATTTCATTGGCTATGTGGCAAGTGGGACCTTCCTGTTGAAACCACATATCGTTCAGATTCATACCCTTAAGTTTTGGCCACAAGAAGTATGCAATAGAGAACACCATTTACGATAACTGATTGGCCGACATTATTTTCAAAGAAGAACGGCCCGATGATAAAACGATAGCAGAACGAACTCGGTGAGCATGCATAGGTGTATTCACATTTTCTTTAAACAAAATTGTCTGAAATTTGCACACAATTCTCCCAATTGTGGACACATTTGGTCGGTTATGCTGACCAAAAAAAATCACGAATTGCACACACCTTGACTTTAAGGTGTGGCTTACAATTAGCATCGTTCTTTATAGTTGGACCACCCTCTATGATACGTTTTCGATTAGGGAGATTTGTTGATTACTTTCCGGCAAGGGAGAATTACCTGGAAACAATCTAGCCACTAGATTAGCTTTATTAACGGGTCATTGAATGCTTGGTCGTCTTTAACAACACACGCAGAAAAAAATAGGGTTACTATATGGTCACGGTAACCCTATTTTTTTAATTAAGTTTTGACAAAAGTATGATTGACGCAATATTAATATTGTTAAAATGTAACAATAATATTATTGATAAATTAAAAAATAAAAATATGGTTCTAGCGCCAATATAAATATGGTTAATGCGAACAAAGGATTGTTGTTTTGGGTTTTATATTAACAATAATATAATTACGGTAATCATACTATATAATTGTAATTTTTCTTCATTCAAATATGCTTTTTAGAAGAATGTTACTCGTATTGTCACGGATCTAATGCAAAATTAATACTCTTTATATGTAACAGCGCATAGAGAAAGGGAACTAAGGGTACAAATATCAATTTTAATTTTTTTCTTTTTTTGATGTGGACAACATCTGAGCATCGAATGAGACCGATCCCATGCCCCAAAAGTGTTCCCTCCCAGAGATATGCGCGTTTTATAAAAGTGAAGTCGACGATTCTAAGCGCAAATAGAAAGGGACCTAATCTTTAAAATAGCTCTCCTGAACAAAACTTTTCATCAACTTTTCACTTTTTTTGATGTGGACAACATCTGAGCATCGAATGAGATCCCATGCCCCAAAAGTGTTCCCTCCCAGAGATATGCGCGTTTTATGAAAGGGATGGTACACCAAAAATACACGTATTTAAATCTTTAAAATGGCTCTCCTGAACAAAACTGGTTTTTACCCATAGGCCCCTTTCTATTTTGCGCGTCACATATGGATATTAAAATTTTTCAAACAAACTGCTTTGGATTTGTTTAACTGAAATATTTTTAATAAAAACGCTTACGTTTTTTACACTGATTTTTCTACTGTTAAATAAATCCCTCTTTTTTATTATGAATTTAATGTTTTTTCAAATAAATGTAATAATTCAAATCTATTGGTGACAACTTTACCCAATTCTAATAAATAATTTTGGGGATCATAGTATAATTGTGGTTGTGGACATCATAGTATGATTGAGTGTGAATCATACTATGGTTGTGGGGATCATAGTATGGTTATGTGTGAATCATACTATTATTGTGAGGATCATAGTATGTTTGTGTGGATCATAGTTTGGTTGTATTTTAATCATACTATTGTTATACGATAACAATAAATTAGTATAAAAATTAGTATGATTCTCTTGGAATATTGTTATCCCAACCACACTTTTTTTTCTACGTGCAGTTGGGATAGATGACGAATTATCCTTTACTTTAAAACGACCATAAGCTCTTACTAGCCCTGGGAGAAGTAAGGATCTTTTTACGTAGACGCTGTTCGTGCACAAAGTTTTTAATGCAGCTGTTTAGTAATGGCATTATTCACAAACGCCTATTGCTTTCTAAACGTCTCCTTTATAGATTTGACTGCGTTCTGCATGCCTGGTAATCCTTTTTATATTAATATTTATTTCCCTTAACCCATTTTCATTACATCCCTAGTTGGAACATAGTTGTCACCGCCCGACTTTAGCCATTTTTTACTTATTTTGATTAAATTTAATTAGTTCATCAGATATTAAAAATCACGTGATCTTAGAAGATATGCAACAAATTTGAAAAACATAGAATTTTCGTACTGTATCAAAAAATATCTAGGTAAATAGGCCGCTGGCTGACCTCAGCGCTTCGAGGCGATAATTTAGATAATTTCCACAGATACATGGCATAGCTGCGTATATCTAAAGGCATCGGTTTAATTTTCCATTCCGTTTGGCGCAATGATAGGCTATTTGCGGAAATTGGTTTCGTTTTTTTTGTTGTTTCCTTTAAAGCTTTTGATTATGAACACAACCTAGGGCAAAAGCTGCCACAACTTCATTACCAACAGCGGCAACAACAACAAGTACGAAAGCAAGAAAAACGACGCCGCAATCGCAAACATTTGCTTGGGGAAGTTTCACTAAATACCAGAAACCAACACTTAAACACATACCGGCACAAGTGCCGCCATACTCCCACGCACACAACAGCAGGTCCCGTCCCACCTGTTCCAAGGTGGGTAGGCATACACACACACATATACACACGAAGGTGACTTTCGTTCCGTGTGTCTGTGTGTGTGCGTGCGAGTAAGTGGCTGTGGGGAGTAAATCAATGCCATTGACATAAACAGCAGGTTTTTGTAGAGACCTTGCTTGCGCCGTTCGATAATCGTGTGTAGGTACAGGTTCATACACAGGCATTCATCTACACCAGGACCCCCTTAGTGACTACGCGTGAGTGCGTGTGTGTACGGCTGTGAATGTGTGGGTGCGTTTGATGTTGTTGATAATATCCTTTTTGTTGTTTTTATTTAATAATTTAATAACATTTAGTTTGAGAAGCCATTATTATGTGGTTGCTGTTGTCGTTTTGTCGTTGTTTTCTATGTCACGGTGTGTAATTGCTTTATTTGCCACCGTTTCCTGCTACATTTCCTGGCTGTAAGTTAAAGTCTCCTCCCTTGGCCGCCCTCTTCTAGCTATCCTTTACTCCTCGTGTGCTGTTGTGTGGGTGTTTCACGTTTTAATCTGGCTAAAATAGTAACATCGGGTGTTAAATTGTTTTGCGAGTTGTGTTCGTTTGTTTGTCGTTTGTGTTTAAATCTAATTGTGGTTGAGTATTATTTGATTTATATTTAATTGTTGGCACTTAGCCGTTTTGGCCTTTTTTTCCTGTACTCAATTTGGTTTTAGTTTTGTTTTGTGTTTTTTGGCGTTTGTTGCTGTGCTGTTTACATTTCAATTATTGGAATTTTCACCAAATGTTTGTAATCACTTTTGGAGTATTTTAATGGCAAGTACGAGTAGTTGACAAAAAAAATTACTGAAAATTGAAGCAAACCCAATCGAAAGCAGTCATATTTTGGGCCACAATGAAATCTAATGTAGCCTCTAAAGTGTAGTGTGATTATTTCTGAGTTTTAAAGGTCAGTTTGTAGTTAAATTGTTAGAAACATAAATTATAATGTGTTCGTTTAAACACTAAAAAAAATATCAGAGGAATCCAAACAAATTATTTCAACAAGAAATATGTATAACCGTGGTTTCCTAAGATGCTCTGATCCTCACTACCAGACGGTCGCAAAACTTTTGGAAAATAACGAAGCAGCTTTTGTTTGGGAATAAATTTATGAAATCATTAATTGTTAACAACCAGAAAATATCCAGTAGCAAAGAAAAATCAGACATTATCGCAAAAAAAATTTGCAAACGCTCACCTGACGGCTTAAAATTCATATAGCTCAGCTGAGGGATAAATGACAACAATACTCGAAATGCTCTACCATAGATTTCGTTGTAGTATGCCATTAACCGTATTGGGGGATATAGTTGTTGGTGGTGGTCCATGTGTGAAAAATTTTCATTTTTGAAGCCCTATGCATTTTTTTGTTTAGGAAACCCATATGTCTATTGTTGGGGGACCTTAAGGATCCCGTAAAATATGCCTTGAATTTAGACAAATCATAAAAGTTAAAGCATAATGAGATTACTGCGAAAATTTCAATGTTGCTAAGTATTCATGTGACGATGTTTGAAGGGAACCCAGCCATAAAGGTACCTTTGAAGGGCTCAGATATAGTCGAATCGTAGAAATAAAGTTATTTTCTCATTCGAAGAGCCCACTAACAGTATATGCGTGATGTGCTGTTGACACTGGAGGAGTCATCGGGCAATTTTTTTGACACCGCGGGTCACACGCCGACTGTGGATGGCGCGCGCGCTATAAAGCCATGATTAACGAATGTTTTCTTCCTCAATTGAAGGAATTCGGACTGGAGAACATGCGGTTTCAACAGGAAATTAAAACAGCGCTCACTGCGGCCGATATTATGAAGGAAGCATTTCCGGGTCGCTAAGTCCCTCGTTTTGGTGATTTGCGCTGGCCAGCCAGGCTAGTACTCAATTTCACAGTTCCAGTGTTCCTTTTATGGTCGTTTTTTTTTAAAGTCGCGGGTCTTCGTCAACAAGCCTCGGAGTCTTGAAGCCCTATGGGAAAATATTTGGCAGGAATGCAAGAACCTGTCGATCGAAGTTCTGGCAAGAGTGCTGGAAAAAGGCATAAAACGAGCCCGTATAGTCGTCAACTATGGTGGCGGCCGCTTAGCCGATATCGTTTTCTCAACCTAATGAAGCAATAAATTTTAAATATTGGAAATGGATTAAATAA
Organism: Hydrotaea diabolus; assembly: GCA_963513945.1. NCBI lineage: Eukaryota > Metazoa > Arthropoda > Insecta > Diptera > Muscidae > Hydrotaea > Hydrotaea diabolus. Next base: position 48,550,491 of record OY740717.1, on the reverse strand, counting down.
AAAAAAACTTCACAAGCTCATTTTTCGTTTAAAAAAAATTAAACTTCTTAAAAAATAGCTTTTTGGGCTTCTTGGGACTATATGGGACTATATGGGCCCATATGACCCGAATGCCAAATTGGTCCAAATCCTTAATATACACTGAGAAGAAAAATAACCTAATAAAAGGTTAACTTAACCATAAATAAACATGATTTGGAGTCTACGTTATATGAGGTTATTTTTGAATTTTGTTGTTGACTGGCATTTAACAATAATAATAGTTAATTTAACTTTTCTATGGTTGACTTTTTTAACCATGAAAATGGTTAATTTTAAAATAAATATTGTTGTTTTAACAATGAATTGTTGAGTTTTTTAAACACTAACATTTTTATTATTTAAATAATTATTGTTGTTTTAACAATGCATTGTTTTTATCTATGAAAATTGTTAATATTAAAATTTCATAGTTAAGTTATTGAAACAATACATGTTCAATTTAACAATGAAATTGTTAGTGTTATTAGCTATGAAGATTGTTATAGAAATCATTTTTATTGTTAAGTTAACTAATTATTGGTAGCCTCTTTTAACCTGAAATATGGTTACTGTAACAATTTTCAATGTTAAATTTACCTACATATTCTGTTTTTGTTTTGTTTACATTAATTTGGTATTTTTCTTATTATGACTTGAACAGTTTTTATTCCGGCGCGACTTTTTTGTTGTTTCTTTTTCAGAATCAACTAAAAAATTGGCGAAATGTATTGGCTACGGTTGCCAGGCAGACTGTACAGCTGTTTCTAAACCCGCCAAGGTTTTTCTTCAGCAGTCTTTGGTTAGAATTACTTCGGCTACAAATCAAACTACTTTTATGGGTGTCCCATTATGATTAATGATAATTACCCTTTGCGTATATACTTTGAACTGTGCGAAAAGAAATCTTCATAGCGCAATATCATATTTTGAAAAGAGCGAGATAAATTTTCTTATGATCTTTCTCAAAATTACACACAAGTTCAGAGCAGAGGAAGAAAGGAAAAAGTGTGGGGGATAAGACATTTGTAATCGTTTCAACTTCGTGTAACTTAATTTTGAGCTTCGTATAACACAAAGCAGATCAAAAACTTTCGATACAACAGAGCCGAATGATCTTTACATTTTTGTTTATGTCGCACAATTTTCTGAATCTCTCTGGAAAAAACCAACCTTATATAATGTTTACTTAGCTATTTTGTATGAACATTTGACCTTATATAACGTTATTTTGTTCTAAAGAATCTATGCCCACCAATTCAAAAAACTGATTTAATAGTTATTTGATCCAATTTTCTAGAAAAAAATGTTGAAAAATTAAAAATGTGATCAAAAATTTATTTTCTTCCACAAAAGGGAACTTTTCTTCCTTTTTCCCACTTTAGACCATTTTCAGGACCAACCCAACGCTGGCTATTAAACATACATATGGAAAGTTTTAGGACTCTAACTCGTTTCGTTTGGACTAAATCGTTCTTTCAACAGATGGACAGACGGACATGGCTAGATCTTCTTAGAACTTTATAACGATCAATAATACGAGAATATACACTTTATATGATCGAGATAAGTATTTTAATTTCTTACATATGAAATAACAAACTTATACTATAGTGGAGAGTTTAAAAATTTAAAGGTCCTAGACCACCTATAAAGTATCGCATAATTTGTTTATTATCTTCCTTAGATAATTTATTTTACGAAAATAATATTCAGTAGGCTTTGAGCATATGGCGAAGAAAATATTATCTTTTCACTGATGCCAGTTTGAATTCGGAGCTCAAAATTGGACCACTCATCAGGTAAAAGGAATAGTAAATATGATAAATTCTAGAAAAACTAAAAGTTTTTCGACGAGGTACCCTTTATAGTAGATATAACAAGGCTTTTGACTCTATTTAGCATATTAAATTAAGCTGGTAAAAAAATGCCATGCTGACAGCAGATATGTTGTCGTATTACTCCATGGAGAGCAATTCCTGCTGGAACTCCTTAGAGACCAGTTTTTTATATTTCTTATACTCGCTTTATATTTTTGACTTTAAACCGTCTGCCGTCTTCTTAACCAATGACAGTGCATTTAAATGCCTATGAGTGCCTTCTCGTTTTCTCGCCAAAAGTCTTAAATGACATAGTAAATAAAATGCAAAAAGCATTGGTTTCCCAGGCAAATTTTATTTCAAATGGAAAGAACAACAAAAGAGGAGAAAATCCTTGAAATCAAACAACGCCCATCTGAGAATTTTGATTTAACAATTACTTATTTACTCTCTATATAGTTATTATTATCTTATAGTTATTGATATTTATTATTTTGTGATATGAAACTTAGGTTTGTGTACACTCTTTTTTCCATAAAAACTGTGTTTATTTTTGCTATACCTACTCGTTTTCAACGATAAAACTCGTAACTTTGTAAATATTTAAATAAATACTAGGGTTGCTATTTATATTTCGGGTCCTGACAATACTAGTGTTCGCAGATGCCATCTGGAACTTTTATTGAAAACTTTGACATTTTTTAGCATAACTTCATTCAGAACGTTTCGTCATTTGAGGGCGAATTGTCTTGTTTACAGTGGTTGAAAAATTCATATCAGTCAAAAAATAGAATTATCCCGTGATCATTTTCGTGCGATGATTTTTTAAGATTTTCGGCGCGGGTTATCGAGACAAGAGTGTTTAAATCAACTTGTTTCGACTTTTGACGATGATGCACCATCAAAACCCACTGTTAATCGCTGGAACCAAGAGTTCAGTCTCGGACGACGTCCGCTCCAGGATGAATTTCGTGAAGGATGTCCAACATTGGTCACTTTGCCAGGAACCATCGATGATGTGCCTGAACTGATTAAGCAAAACCGACATGTTACATAGCGTGAGATTGAGGAATCCTTAGACATTGTATGACAAGCATCAATAAGATATTGCATGTTCATTTGCCCGTAAGAAAAATTTGTTCTCTTTGGATCCGACATAATTTGACGAATGCTCAAAAAAAGCTCGTTTGGATTGGTGCAAAGAGATGTTGAAAAACTATATCTGCGGTAGCTCTAAGACAGTGTATAAGTATATAAAACATTGTCACAGGTGACGAATCATGGATCTATGCATATGAACCCACCGTATAGGTTTTTAAGGGAGAGCCAAATCCAACAAAATATGTTCGTGGAAGAATTACATCGAGGCAAATGATTGTGTTTTTTTTAGGTATAACCGGCCATGTTGCCACAGTAGAACGTAGGAGGTTAATTCTAAGTGGTATACAACCATATTGTTTGCCAACAGTGTTCGAAGAACTGATGAAAGATAATAAGAAAAGACGGATCATTTTGCATTACGACAATGCGAGCTATCACACATCAGCTGAAACGATAAGTTATTTGACCACTCATGATGTCGAATTGATGGGATATCCACCATACAGCCCTGATTTAGCACCCAATGACTTCTTATTTCCTAGCATCAAGAAAAAAAATGCTTGGTCAACGTTTTTCATCGCCCGAAGCGGCTGTTGAAGCGTTTAAAAATCATGTTTTGGAGGTGTAATAATTGGAGTGGAAAAGTGCTTCGAAAATTGGTATGTGCGCATGCAAAAATGTATTGATCTTAAAGGAGAATAAACCATTTCAATATTTAAGTAAATATCAGCCCTAGTATAAACCAAAGCTAAAATCAGGACTGTTTCTTAGTTTATGAGTCCTTTAAAAGAGTGAAAATTTGTCTTTAAAGGGAAGTCTTTTTAGAAGAAAAATGTACCCTCACTGTTTCTAGACCTCACCATAAAAAGAAGAATTTTGATGATATAAAATTAACAACGTTTATACAACTCACAGCAGTAAAGAGCGTCATTGATTGTTTTTCTTACCTTTTAATTTCCTATTCTGGCTTGCGGTAGTAACGTCCTTTATATCTACCATCTTTTGTCCACATAACAACTAAAATGACCACATGAAATAATGAGAATACGCCTTTACAGATAAAGGCGGACAAATTGCTTGATCCCATTCATGGATTACGATCCACAATGTCATATCCAGTACAACTACTGACCGCCTGTCAAGGAAAAATAAAAATATCTAAATGGCATGCCGCATAGCCTTATCACAATCGTACACAAGCTATAACAATTTTCGGATTAGGAATGGTACACTATTATTATTATATTACTAACTGGAGCCAGCCCGCGTTGCTGGTGGTATAGGTATCTAGAGGTATTTTTTTAAAATAAAAAAATACTACAATTCATATCAAGTGTGGAATCTTTATTGTCAAACGAAATATTTTTTAAATAAAATTTCCTTCAAATGTTGGCAACTGCATTATGGAAATGAGCGTTCGGTGCGAAACGGGAAGATCAGCTGTTTTCGACCAAAATTTGTTCAGTGATGAGGCCCATTTCAGGCTCAACGGCAAAGTCAATAAACAAAATTGCCGCACTTGAGCTGAAGAGGGACCAGAAGAGGTTCATGAGGTGTCATTATATCCAGAGAAAACCACGGTTTGGAGCGTTTTATGGGCTGGATGGAATTATCGGTCCATATTTTTTCAAAAATGATGATGGTCGAAACGTAACTTTCAATGGTGCTCACTATCTATCTCCTCTCTTGTGCTAAAATTTCTTCGTCGTTAAAGTTTGGCTTGTGTCCAGTCAAAGTACAGTGGATCGCAAGGGCAGATCGATTGGTCTATCAACAGCTTTTTGGTCAGATTTGTGAGAAGAAAGTCTTGCCTTTAGTTTTGTCCCAGTAGTGCCAACATATACCTTTTGGCATACGTTGGACTTGTCACCATCACATCAAATCTTATAAACTAAAGTGGACTTTTCTTCACTGTCAACCTTCGATTTCGTCTTACTAAATAATTCGTGAACTGTCCTAAACGTTCGGGGCGCTAATAAAAATTTGCCATTATTATAAACGTCCGATTTGTTGAAACTTTCGGAGAAACCAGGTATGTACGTCATTGCTTTATAAGTTATTAATCTTTTTTCTTCAACTATTTGGTCATAATTGGTTTTCGTCCGTCTAATTAAGTCCTCTTTGGTTTTAATTGGAAAGTCATTTTTCTTTAATACGTTCTTAATCCGTCTTTCATTGTCACTATGGAAACTTTTGTCACTTATGTTGAAAACTCTCTTAATAAAGTTTGTCGCTGTATTAATTATAATTCTTCGCGAATGTTTGGAGTGAAAGTTTATTTATCGTCCGGAAGATGTTGGTTTTTGATACCAATCCAATTTTAACAAATTGCCTTATCGGTGAAGGAATGTTTATGCCGTATGCCCATTTTGCAATATTAGCGTCAAAGATCAGTTTGGCCACGACTGTTCGTTTAGTCCGATAATTTGAATAGGTTCCGTTGTAACAACTTTATCCAACTTTCAGCTCTAGTATATGTTAACTATTATCACGATTGGTTAACTCTCATTTTAAAAATCAAATATAATAAAACGGTTCAAGCATCGGTCGAACATATATGTGGAAGCAATATTAAAACCTAAACCCAATTTTCTTTACATTAAATTCAAAAGTCCATGGCCCAAAAAACTTACTTGTGCCAAATTTAATCAAGATTGGATGCAGTATGTAGCTTCTAGGAGTAAATACATAAAACAGAATGGTTATATGTGTGGAAGCTATATTAAGTAAAGTAAGTAATTTGTGGAAGCTATATAAGGTAGTTACACACATTTGCCCTTAAACTAACTTATAATATCCAGTTACATACTTATAGAGTATTATAGGGTAAAAAATAATCTAACATCAAGAGATGGATTCGAGCCTTTTGGCGATTTAACCGCATGTGCTTGAGTTGGTATCAATTTATCAATATCTGCTTGGAAAAATTTACACAATCGTTGAACTATCTGTTTGAGTTAATTTAAACATTTAGACATCCCCACCTCATGCAGATGAACTACAGTTGATTGGGTTTACGATATTTGAAGAACATTAAAGCATGGTTGATGCTTTGGTTCTGGCGATAGTAAAAAAAAACTTCCTACATTTATAATTACATAGTCGAACTAAATGGTGGTCTAACAATAATGCACGAATGAACTTCTGGTCACACCTTAACGTCAAGCGTATTGGCCCAACTAACTTTGACATTTCCTTGTTTTAATGTTTGACAAATTCAACCATGAAGAGGTACAAAATAAAGAAGCGCATTAAGATTGTTCAAGACTTTTAAGAAAATGAGCGTTAATATGATATGTTTGAAATTGCGAAATGATTGAGGATATGGACCTGGACAATATGTGGTTCCAACAGAATAGTGTCACTTGCCACACAGCCAGCTCATTTTCTTGAGAAATGCAATGGCCGTGTTATCGCACTTCGAGGCCACTACGATCATGCGATTTGACACCGTTACAATACTTAGTAGGGTCATAAATACTGTTACACAGGTTTTATGCTGTAAAATAATACGTACTGAATGTTTTTGGACCAAATATTTTTTAATATATTTATTGATGTATACGAGGGCGGTTCGGATACTTTTTAGCCTTGCACTAAAAGCGCTGTATAAACAGAAAAAAGTTAAGTGTTTTGGAAACTTCCATCTCTGCTATGAACACATGTTAAATTTTGTTTCGATCTGGCAACTCCTTCATATAGAAACAGGTGTTCACAAAAGACACATCCGCGATTTTTTTACAATGGAAAAATTAGAAATGCGTGGTGTCATTAAATATTTACATAAAAAAGGTTTGTCGGGACAAGAAATTTTCAATGATATGGTGAATGTATTAGGTGAGAGTGCTCCTTCATATGCAATAGTAAAAAAATGGGTTGCTGAATTTAAACGTGGTCGTACAAGCAAGAAGATGAACCACGTAGTGGAGTCCAAAAACAGCAACAACAACAGAAATTGTAGCCAAAGTGCATGATATGGTATTAAATGATCGACGAATAAAAGTGCGTGAAATAGCTAATATCATGGGCATCTCAAATGATCGAGTCCATTTAATTTTGCATGAAGAACTACAGATGAAAAAGCTTTCTGCAAGATGGGTGCCGGACTTGTTAACAGTCGACCAAAAACGCATAAGAATGAACATTTCTCAAGCTTGTTTGGATCGTTTTCAGCGAAATAAAATGGATTTTAAGCGTCGTTTCATAACTGTTGATGAGACATGGATCCACCACTATACTCCAAAGGCAAAAGAACAATCCAAACAATGGACTGAAGCTGGAGGAAGTTCCCCAAAGAAGGCAAAAACAATTCAATCGGCTGGTAAGGTTATGGCAACGGTTTTTTGGGACTTCAAAGGTATTTTATTGATTGACTATCTGCAAAAGGGTAAAAATTGTTTTCAGAGTACTATTGCAACCTTTTAGATCAATTAAATGTACAAATTCGAGAAAAACGTCCTTGCTTACAACACAAAAAAATAATTTTTCATCAAGACAACGCACCAGCGCACAGGAGTGTTTTAACAATGGCTAAAATCAACGAATTAAAGTACGAGTTGTTTGACCACCCACCTTATTCTCCTGATTTAGCTCCCAATGACTTTTACCTGTTCCAAAATCTAAAAAAATTCCTTGCTGACAAGCGTTTTACCTCAAATGAAGATGCAATTACAGTTGTAAACCACTATTTTGAAGACCTTGAGGAAAACTATTTTAATCAAGGGATATAATTGCTAGATAAGCGTTGGACTAAATGTATTGAAGTTTCAGGAGATTATATTGAAAAATAAAAATATTTTTGAAAAACTAACTATGCTCTTTCATTCATAGGCTAAGAACTTTCCGAACTGCCCTCGTATTTTATCCAAAATGAATCTACTTATTCCAAATGTCTGCCTTTTGCCTTTACACACGCCTTAAGTCGCACAGGCCAATCGTCAGTAGCTGCACGAACCTAGTCCATCGGAAAATTGGCCACAGCTCAAACCAAAGCCGCCTTAAGAGATCCAATGTTTGGGTATCTTTTGTGACAAACCTTGTCCTCTAAAACCGTCCACAATTTGTAAACCAAACGATTCAAATCTGGACTGCCTGAGGGCCATTCTTCGGAGGAAATGAACGCTGGCAAATTGTTTCGAAGCCAAGCTTGGGACATTTTAGCCTTATTGGCCGGCGCAGAGTCCTGCTGGAAAGTCCATGGCTGGTTTTGAAACAGGGAATTGTTAAGAAGCTTCACAATAGCTTCCAAAACGGTTTCTTGGTAAACGTTGGCCGATTTTTTGACTCCTTGTTCGCAGAAATGCAGGTCAGTGACCCCATAGTAAGAGACACAGCACCAAACCATGACAGAAGCTGGATTATGACCCTTTTCCACTCTATCATTTTTCTTGTTACATTTTTCCTGAACGGTAAAAATTTTTTCATCTGTGAACAAAATTTTCTTTGCAAGTTATCAGAGTGCTTCACCAAAAGACGTTTGCATTTTTCAATCCTATTTTTTTTAAAGCTGCAGTCAATAAATGTCCGGTACGTCGTTTGAAAGCCCCAAGTCCCAAGTATTTTTTAATGATTCGACTCATGGACTTTTGCGTGATATTCATCTCAAGGGCCATGATTTTCTGTTTTCGTAGCGGATTTCTGTGAATTCTTGATTTAACGGCTTTTATGACATGCGATGTTCAAACAGAGCGTGGGCGGCCCGACCGGTGGCGGTCGTTTACATCTCCAGTCTCCTCAAACAGTTTTATGGATCGGTAGACGAACAGCGTTTCGAAAATATCGCTTTTTTTCATTTCACACTTGAAAAGCGCTATTACAGCGATACGGTTCTCATTATCTGACCACTCCATGATGAAAGTTGAAACAATTTTAGAATCCCGTTACAGACTAAGGCTGTTGAGGTTAGCTTTCAAAACCCATATGACATTAACGGGGTATGTTCACTTCTACTATATAAATGGATGTGTTCAATGTTGTAACAGTATTTATGTACCTATTAAGTATAATTGGCATAGCATATGGGCCAGTAAGAATGAAAATGGTCGCTCCTATATGAGACACTGATATTATATTGAGTTAATGAGCTAAAAATTATTTTTTCGCTAAACACGTATATATTTTGTTTGGAAAATTTGTAATAGACAAATTTAAGTAACGGATAAAAATAACAATTACTTTCAAACTGTGCGGAAATCCAGCTTTCCACTATATTACATGTGACTTAGACCACTGTCATTCTCACTGGCATTTATTATTGTTTACATAAAACTCGAAAAATAATTTATTTGTCGCACCAACTTTATTAAATATTTTTGCAAATCCTTTTTCAATTCTAACTTTGACATTTGAACTATTAGCTTTTTTTTGTATTCAAAAACATATTTTTATAAAATATGAATTTATGAAACTATTTTATGGTCACGACAAACATGTTTTTACTGTCAAGAACACGTGTAATTGTTGCCAGTTTAAACACAAAATCTTCGTCGTTTTTTCAATGCGTAATATAAAGTAGGCCATTTATTTTGTTGTCGTTATCTGGAATTCGCTTCACATGTCGCCAAGGCAATATTCACAATTATAAGGATCTGATATATCTTTTAATTAAGGGCCTGAATTTGTTTTACATTTCACCAAGGCAATATTCACTATTCGGAAAATAGGATCTGTTATCATGTCCCATGTTTTAACATTTAAATTTAAATTATTGAAAGTGCTGCATTTGATAAGGCTGAAAAGCCATTAGCACACGTTTTCAAAATGCTGTTACTCCTGGTCTACGATTTTGCGGGTAATATCCAAAGACGACTAAAACCGATAGACGTGACTTGATATAAATCTAAAGTATCAAAAACAATATAAAAACGTGTCATTTAGAATAACAACAACCACAATGACAAGAACGACGACAACAACAACAAAAACAAGGCCAACAGCAACACGACACTGAAAACACCACATATACGCCAACAATCAGACCGCCAGCTACACTGACATGGCACCGGCACCAGCACAACATCAATGTCGGTAATAAAATTATTTGAATTTCCTCCATGTGAGCGTGTGGGTAAATTGATGTCTTTGTGTATGTGATTGCGGGTGTCGCTGTTGTTGCTGTTGCTATTATTGTTACAAAATGAAATCATAAAATTTATGTAAATACAACTGCGAAAATTAAATTCTGATTTTTTTTCGCATTCGAGTCAGACAAAACACTTACTTACTATACCTACACATATAGACGAGTATTCCTGCAAACATTTTTGTTAGCGGATAAATCAACTGGACGATTGAATTGAATTAGCGAATAGTACGCGTAGGTGTCTGTTCGGTGCAAAGCAAATCGCCAAAATGAGTCGCTTGCACCACTCTTCATGATGATTCGCCTGTGATTTATCTATGCGAATTTATCTGGCGATTCGTCCAGGAGATTAACATGAACATGAACAGAGAGCAGACTCGTTGCCACATCCAAATTATTGAGGTTGTTTGCACCGCGAATATGCCCTGAGTACAACCGAATATAAGTTCGTGATCTGTAACGTAGACTCCGAACCTCCAAAAAAGAATTTTTAAATCTTAAAATCCACATGCCGCACTTGTTTAACGAAAACTTTTAAATTGTTTTCTTATATAAAGTGTGGTTCAACCAAAATGCACGATGTTAATTGTGAGTCACATATTAACCTCAAATTTTTTTGCACAACTTAATTTGACATTTATTTATTTCAGTGTTTGACAACAATGAAGACGACACAATCAAGAAGCGCGTCAAGAACGTTTAAGCCATTTACGAAAATGGGCGTTCAGATCAAAATTCATTTCGTGCACTTTGTGATTTTGTTTGTCAGTATAATTAGGCAAATTATTTTTACCATCGCGAGTATTGTGCTCAAGTTTCAGCAAACCGGGTCTGTAGGGAGTGTGAAAACTCGCGAGCGTGCTCGCCTAGTTCGTGCTGCCATTGGGCCTTACTTCTTCTTAAATGAGGTCGGCAGCAGTGTGGCCAGAAATTGAGCATATGGACCTGGATGGTATGTGGGTTCAACAGGATGGTGCCACTTACCACACAGCTCTTTTGCGCGAAAAATGCAATGACCGTGTTATCTCATGTCGCGGCTATGTTAATTGCCTGTCACGTGACACCGTTTTTTTGGGATATTTAAAAGAAAAAGTGAACGTCTATACGAGAGCGGTTCGGAAAGTTCTTAGCCTATCAATGAAAGAGAATAGTTAGTTTTTCAAAAATATTTTTATTTTTCAATATAATCTCCTGAAACTTCAATACACTTAGTCCAACGCTTATCTAGCAATTCTATCCCTTGATTAAAATAGTTTTCCTCAAGGTCTTCAAAATAGTGGTTTACAACTGTAATTGCATCTTCATTTGAGGTAAAACGCTTGCCAGCAAGTAATTTTTTAGATTTGGGAACAGGCAAAAGTCACTGGGAGCTAAATCAGGAGAATAAGGTGGGTGGTCAAGCAACTCGTACTTTAATTCGTTGATTTTAGCCATTATTAAAACACTCTTGTGCGCTGGAGCGTTGTCTTGGTGAAAAATTATTTTTTTGTGTTGTAAGCCAGGACGTTTTTCTCGAATTTGTACATTTAATTGATCCAAAAGGTTGCAATAGTACTCTGAATTTTTTGTTTTACCCCTTTGCAGATAGCCAATCAATAAAATACCTTTGAAGTCCCAAAAAACCGTTGCCATAACCTTACCAGCCGATTAAATTGTTTTTGCCTTCTTTGGGGCACTTCCTCCAGCTTCAGTCCATTGTTTGGATTGTTCTTTTGTCTCTGGAGTATATTGGTGGATCCATGTCTCATCAACAGTTATGAAACGACGCTTAAAATCTATTTTATTTCGCTGAAAACGATCCAAACAAGCTTGAGATATGTTCATTTTTATGCGTTTTTGGTCGACTGTTAACAAGTGCGGCACCCATCTTGCAGAAAGCTTTTTCATCGTTAGTTATTCATGCAAAATTAAATGGACTCGATCTTTTGAGGTGCCCATGATATTAGCTATTTCACGCGCTTTTATTCGTCGATCATTTAATACCATATCATGCTCTTTGGCTAAAATTTCTGTTGTTGTTGCTGTTTTTGGACGTCCACTACGTGGTTCATCTTCAATGCTTGTACGACCACGTTTAAATTCAGCAACCCAATTGTTTACTGTTGCATATGAAGGAGCACTTACACCATATCATTATGAATTTCTTGTCCCGATAAACCTTTTTTATGTAAATATTTAATGACACCACGCATTTCTAATTTTTCCATTGTAAAAAATCGCGAATGAGTCTTTTGTGAACACCTGTTTCTATATGAAGGAGTTGCCAGATCGAAACAAAATTTAACATGTGTTCATACCGCTTTTTGTGCTAGGCTAAGAAGTTTCCGAACCGCCCTCGTAAGCCAAGGACTATCTAAGAGCTAAAGAATGAGATAATTCGCTCATCAACGACATTAAACCTCCATTTTTTCTCAGAGTCATTGCAAATATAGAACATCGGATAGAGGTATGCCACCGAAGACGTGGCAAGCAGTTGCCGATATTTTGTTTTACACATAAATCATAATAAAAAATTGTAAGGTAATTCTCTGGAAGCTTTTTGTGTTAGTTACAATTAACATCGTGCGTTTACACTGTACTTGAAGTTCTATCAAGCATTGGGAAGATCATGCCAAGGAAAAATAGGAAAAGATGGTGAAACAATTTCACTAAATAAATTAGATTAAACAATTCGCCTAACGCAGTAATAATAGGATTATTTTTGCTTTCGGTTATGATAAAAGTTAAGATATCTTTCGACGTGGACTATCACGACAAGAGTGCATCGATAAACTTAAATTTGTGTATAGCGATAAAGCACCATCCTATAGAACTGTGAAAAACTGGTTTAATGAATTCAATCGTGGCCGACGCTCGCTTAAAGACGAAGGTCGTCCAAAAACGGCCATTATGCCAGAGAACATTGATGCCGTGCAGGAACTGATAATGCAAAATCGTCATGTGGCATACCGTGAGATAAAGGCATCCATAGGCATTTCTTCCACCAGCATACATTCGATATTGCATGATTACCTGGCCGTAAAAAATGTTTGTTCTCGTTGGATCCCGCACAATTTGACAATCGCTCAAAAAAAGGCTCGTGTCGATTGGTGCAAAGAAATTTTGAAAAAATAATCACAGGTGACGAATCATGGATCTATGCGTATGAGAACGAAACAAAAAGCAATCGACCGCGTGGATCTTCATTCTTCCAACGAAAGTTGCTCGTGGAAGAAGCACTTCGAAGCAAATTGTCGCCTGTTTCTTCGGCAAAACTGGTCATGTGGCGATTGTTGCGCTGGAGCAACGTAAGAGGTCAATTTTGAGTGGTACACCATTAGTTGTTTGTCTGAAGTCTTCGGAAAAATTTGAAAAACGAACAAGAGAAAACGAATCCTTGTGCACTATGACAATGCGAGCTTTCACACACCGGCTCAAACCAGCGTCTTTTTGACAGACCAAAACGTCGAATTGATGGGTCATATACCGTACAGCCCTGACTTGGCACCAAATGACTTCTTTTTTTTCCCGCACATCAAGAAAAAAATGCGTGGTCAACGATTTTCGTCTCCAGAAGATGCTGTTGAAGCGTTCAAAAACCATGTTTTGGAGGTGTCTCAATCGGAGGGGAAAAAGTGCTTTGACAATTGGTTTGAGAGCATGCAAAAGTGTATAAATCCTGCTGGAGAATACTTTGAAAAACAATATTTTTTTTGATGATAAACATTTGCATTTTCATTATTAGATTAGAAATATATATATCAGCGCTCGTAGGAACATATTGTAAAGTTAAGTTCAATATAAATATTAAATATAACAAACGTTTACTAATAATAAAAACATAAACGAGACTTTAATCGTTTGCCTACACTGTAATTACGTCGACAATGTGTTCCTGTGGCATGAATTAAATTTTTAAATTGGCTGTAAAATAAAATTATTGGTGGAAAAGAGCTGTTAAAAAGACTTTTAGGTGTATTATTATAATATAGCAGTTCAAAATTGTATTGTAAATACCCTAGATACTCGAAAAAAAATCTACTAATATCGCAGTATCGCACAAAACTAGTTTTCTGGACATACCGCGAATGCATCGCGAAATCTTCTACCCAAGCGATGTTGACTCGAAGTTCCGGACAAATTTTAAATTCGTTTGCCCAAGCCATGTAAGCGCCACTGATCGCCAGGAGGAATCGCCAATTCTTCGCCTCGGGGATTACTCCTCCACAAATCATCCAATTGGTTGCTGGTTGTATGTATGTGTATTTGAGTGTATTCAAACACGCATCTAGGCAAAAGTGTTGAACATGTGTGAGTGTTTGTGTGGTGTTGTTGTTGATTTTTGCATAAAATATAATGTTTTCCCTTTAGTTCACACCTGATTCTGAATATGTGTTTGTGTGATTTTTACAACTGTTCGCTTATGAAATCCTTTTGGGTCATAAATTTTTATGATTTTTATGTATGTGTGTGTGTTTGTGTGGAATGTATGCCATGCTTGAGACAAGAATAGCTAACGACCGCAGAGTTGTAGGCTAGGCTTGTTTTGGGAAGGGCCAACGTAGCGATTATCCGACCAATGCTCATTAGTAGTAAATTCTTGTAAAGTTGTCTTTAGGCAGACAAAACAGTCAAATTTCCATAATAAAGAATGGTCTAACCATAATTTTTTTTACCAACAAGAAAGTGTTATTCCTTATAATTTTCTTTAAAGAGGAACAAAATATTGAATAAGAAAAATAAAAAAAATAAGAACCTTGGCCTCGAGCTCAATGCATCAATTATTTAGTAAAATTTCAAAAAAGGCCGAATAGAAAAAATTTAAAATAACTGCACGATGTTGATTGTGAGTCACATCTTCACTTCAAATTTTTGAGAACCTTTTTAGGCATTTCTTAGCTTAAGTGTTTGACAAATTCAACCATGGAGAAGTACACAATTGAACAGCGCATTACGATTTTAAAGCGTTTTAGGAAAATGGGCGTTTATATTAAGATGCACTTCGTGATTTTTTTGGCCAGGATGATGACCAAATGTGAACACAATCGGAAGAATTGTGCGCAAATTACAGCAAACCGGGTTTATAGGAAATGTGAAAACCTCTCTGGAAGCTCCTACAGTTCGCACTGCGGAAAACATTGATGTTATTCCCGATAGTCCGCCAGAAAACCGGTCATCCTCGACTCGTGGATGCTGTTTGCTATCGCGAGACAATAACGGACTTCTTGAGGCCAGAAATTGAGGATATAGACATGGACGACATGTAGTTCCAACAGGATATTGTCATATACAAGGGCGACCGCAAAAGTAACTGGCCTAACTTAAAAAGATCCGTTTTTTTGAATTATTATTATTATTTTTTAACATAATCTCCTTCCAACTCAATACACTTCATCAAACGTTTTTCAAGTTTTTTAATTCCATTCGAAAAATAAGATTTTTCAAGACCGTCAAAATATGCCTCAGTTTCAGCAATAACTTCGCTATTGGACGAAAATATTTTGCCACCGAGAATTTTTTTTTAAATTTGGAAACAAGAAATAATCGGAAGGAGCTAAATCTGGACTATATGGTGGATGACAAACGCAGCACCCATCTTGCGGATAGCTTTTTCATGTGAAGTTCATCATGTAAAATACTCCAAACTTGTTTTTCGGGTATTTTAACAATACCGACAAGTTCTCTGAGCTTTATTCGTCTATCTTTAGTCACTTCATTAAAAAAATTTCTAATGTTTTCAATAGTAGTAGCAGTTTTCGATCTTCCAGAGCGCGTTGTTCATCTTCCGTACTTGAAGGACCCATTTTAAATTGTTGAACCCAGGATTTAACGGTGGAGTATGATGGTGCATTATCATCATGAAGAGAATCCAATTCATCTTTGATTAATTGTGGCGTATAAACTTTCATATAAAAGTGTTTAATTACCGCACGAAACTTTTTATTTTCCATTTTTCAAAAATTATAAAACTTGTTTACTTCAATCACCTGTAACAAAGAAAATAATCATTAAATATTTCGGAAATTTTGACAGATGGCTTATAAAAAATTGCTTTTAAAAAACAAAAAAAAGTTGCTAGTAAAACAGAAAATGTGCCAGGCCAGTTAGTTTTGCGGTCGCCCTCGTAGACAACGAAACAGTGGCTCTTTTGCGAGAGAAATTCAATGGCCGTATTATCGCACGTCGTGGCAATGTTGATTGGCCGCCACGATCATGCGATTTGATACCGTTAGACTTCTTTCTTTGGGAATATTTAAAAGAAGGTGCTTACGTCAACTAGCCAAGAACAATTCAAGAGCTAAAGGATAAGATAGTTCGGCATATTAACGACTTTGAACCTCTATTATGTCATAGTCATTAAAAAATGGCTCATCGGGTCGAGGTATGCCATCGAAAATTTGGAGAACATTTGGCCGACATTTTATTACACTCATAAATGTCATAGATTATTCTATCATACGGGTAATAAAAAATGTTAAGACAATTCACTGAAAACTTTTTATTTTATTTACAATTAATCGAGCGTTTGTGTTGGTCCACCTTTTTTGATTTGTAAACCCTCCACCAAAGGATTGAGTGTCACAATTTGTCATTCCGCATGTAACACCTCGGATTATTAATCATAGTCCCTATAAAGTAAGTAAAGGGTGGATACATTTTAAGGGTCGATCGTTTTGTTAGCTGTGTGGCAAGTGACACCATCCTGTTGAAATCACATAGTGACGGACACACGGACGGGGATGGCTAGCTCGTCTTCAAATTTCACGACGATCAGTAAAACATATACTTTATAGGGCCTCCGATGAATATTTCGTAGATTTGCAAACGAATTGAAAAATTAAATTTACCATCCACTCTTCGGTTGAGGCTATCAACACGTATTATTTTGAAGTAGTTGAGTCTTTTTTTTATAGGGTTAAAGAAAAGAAGACATGTTCCGATTAAGTATAGAATAAAATATCCGTCAAATGGTGCCTACGCCTCTGAACGCAGCCCATTACTCTTTTGAATGTGTCTGACGAGGTGGACCTCGACTGAAAGCTTATAAACTGTTTCTATTTTATACGCATAAACCCATAATTTCACAACAAGCCAAAGAAAGATACCGCACGGCGTTAAATCTTAAAATCTAATTACAATTGTGGCCTTTAATTTGATTTTGATAGTAGGATGAACATCGCTCTATGGAATCGTATAGTGATTCTGAATCGATCTGCATAATAACCATTAGATCTATGTCCTTTCCTTTAAGGTGCTACAAACATCAGCACTTAGTCATAAAACCCAGTACTACAGTACTGTAGAGGGTATAAAAAACCAACTCAATGCAACTGCTATTGGTCTTGCTGGGAACTTCATTTAGCTCGTAGAATCTTTAAACTAGAGGAATGACCACGTTTTGTACTGATTGCTGTCATATCCAATCCCCATGACTTGAAGACTTCTCAAAAGAAAACTACCATTAGTTCTGTCATATGCTTAAGGTAATGACATACCATTACCTCATAAGGCCTCATAAGGTAATTAGACATTTTTTCGAGTTTTGACATGGAGGTGTCATATAGGATGATCCATGTAGAGGTATTTTTTCAGACCAAAAAAAAATATTTAAAATTCAAATAAAGTGTGGAATCTTTATTGGTAATTTGAAAGCACATTTTATGGCATTAATTTTTTGAAAATAATTACCTTCAGATGTTGGCAACTGTATTGTGGAACTGAGCGTTCGGCGAGAAACGGGAAGATCCGCTGTTTTCGACCAAAATTTTGTTCAGTGATGAGGCCCATTTCTGGCTCAACGGCAAAGTCAATAAACAATATTGACGCATTTAGGCTGAAGAGCAACAAGAAGAGGTTGAAGAGGTGCCATTATACCCAGAGGAAACCACGGTTTGGTGCGATTTATAGGCTGGAGAAATCATCGGTCCATATTTTTTTCAAACATGATGAAGGCCGGCACGTAACCGTGAATGGTGCTCGCTATCGCACCATGATATTATGCTTTTTGCTACCTAAAATTGAAGCCCGTAATCTTAACGACACTTGCTTTTAACAGGACGGTGCCACTTGCTATACAGCTGCTCAAACAATGGACCTATTGAGAGGTCATTTTGGAAACCAGCTAATTTTACGCTTTGACAGGTGAGTTGGCAGCTTAAATCGAGTGATATCACACCTTTCGGCATTTTTTTGTGGGGTTGCGTAAAGTCCAAAGTCTATGCTGACAAACCAGCTACGATTCATGTTTTGAAAGCCAACATTACGCATGTCATTAAAGCCATACCGGTCGAAATGCTTGAACGAGTCATCCAAAATTGGACCCTTAGAGTGGAAACCCTGAGGCGTAGTTGCGGCCAACATTTGAAGGAAATTATATTAAATTAATTACCAATAAAGATTCCACACTAGATTTGAATTTTTATATTTTTTTGTTCTAAAAAAATACCTCTAGATGGATCACCCATTATTATTTCAAGTATTTTTTGCACCTCTTACGAATATTATTTTGCTTCCAGCCCTGAGGGGGAAAAATAGAAAACCTTCGAGCTGCAACTGTTTTTGTTGTTGCTATAAACATTTGTGTGTATATATATGTGTGTGTGTATGTGCGTGGCTCTTTGACTTGTAATGCTGCTTATTTGGGGGGCTATAAATTATGTTAATTTATTACAATTTACATATGTTTGTTTTCAGCTTTATATAGTATCGGTGTCTGTACATAACAGCGTTGATGTTGTTATTATTGCTCGCGTTGCGATTGTTGTAGTAGTATTTGTTGTTGTTGTAGTGGCTGTTGATGTGTTTTTGTTACAACATTTTATGTTTAATTTCCACGCATTTCCTTAACACTTTGTTTTCTGTCGTTTCCGTCGAAGCATCCGCTTGTATTTGCATTTAATGTCTCTCTCTCTCTTTCTCTCTCTCTCTCTCTCTCTCTCTCTCTCTCTCTCTCTCTCTCTCTCCATATCTCAGTGCGAACGTAAGGAGATTTTGTTGCTGTGTGAAATCTACAGCAACGTACATATGTTGTTCTGCAAGTCCTTTTGTCTTACCGTTGTAGGCATGAATTGAAGGAATATCCTTTTGTATGACACAGTCTGTACCGGTATGTCAATGTTTCTGCGCTAGTGTGAGTGCAAATTTTCGTTCATCGCTTAGTTGGAACTTGTGTTCCTTCGGTGGCTGCGTGTATTTTACGAGTTTTTCGCATTTAAAAACGTTTTAATTTCCTTTTGTTTTTTTCTCGCTTGCACTGTCTTCATTCTATTGACTTTAATGTCTTTATTTTTATATGTTTTTGAAATGTTGCTGATGCTCTTTGATTTTTTTCATCCTTTCTGTGTGCGTGTTTTAACCCCCCTGTGTTCTTTCTGTTTTTCTTATCTTTCTCTTTGGCTTTTGTTCTGCGGAGGAAATAAAGTAAAACGGAAGTTGTCCTAAGAACGTGTTTGCATTGTCAAGTCTTTATTTCCAAGTAAAAGTGGAAGTCAAAACGCAAACACACAGATACTTTTGCAAAATCGAAAGAGCAGCTATGAAAATGTGCGTGTGCTTTCTTTTTTCACATTATTCCGCCAAGTAAACAATATCATTTTCACTTCTGTGTTTTTTCTTCGTTTGCTTTCTGCGCGCCACACCGTAAAAGTTTCAGCGAAATGGCAAAGCGTAAAGTGTAAATGTTTCCTGTTTCTTAAAAGGAATTAAAAGGATTAGATGTAATGGTGTTTGTTTTGTACATTTCTTTTTTCTTTCTTTGCTATCCTCTGTTGTAGCTACCAACGACGGCTAAACATTTCCGTGGTAAGGAGCTTTGGCAGCAGGATGGCTGACTGACTGACTGACTGGCTGGTTGGCTGTCATGCCAATGAACCATTATCACGCTGTCTTTTGTGGCGTATGCGTTATATTTCAATTTATATCTTTCAAACACTCATACGCTGCGATGTACCAAGGAAATGTTTAAATGTGATTTTCGAGAAGATTCGATTTCATCTGAATGTAGAAATATGTTTTTCCTTTGAAAGCAGATATATAGAATTATGTTTTCCACGAATTATACAATGAGTTAACTATTGACTTAAATTCTTAGAATTAAGGTTTTTTAAGTGGGATAAACAGGAAGCACACACACATAAAAGGCACATATAGCACATTTATGAATCCGATAAATGTCGTTTAAATTACAATACATAATACGCATGCTTATGTGGAAAGAAAGATAGTTAAGATAACAGTAGAGATTTCGAATAAATAATTCAAAGTTTATGTATGTAACTGAGGCTGGTAAAAGGATAAAGAATCAGTAATCATAACACAGCGCATAAGCAAATATCAGTCCTGTCAGATCTGACTTACGGACCTCGTTAACTGTAAAGAGAGAATAGTTTGTACTGAGAGTTTTCATACCCCACACCACACTGTGGTATAGCTTATAATGACTGTGGTATAGCTTATAATGCTAATGTTTGTAACACCTGAAAGAAATGAGGATTCAACCCATGTTAAGTATAACTGCTTGATTTCATTGAGTGATGTCCATCCATCTATCGTTATAATAAAAATAGAGGGTGAAATTTAAACTGATTTCATTTTTTGATGTTACACAAAAGTTTTTCCGGACTTCAGGACCTGCAGCCCTAAAATTCACAAACTAAAGGGTGGTCAAACCACAATGCAAGAAGTTTATTGTGAGTCGTATATTTACGTCAAGTTTTGGGCTCAACTAAATTTGACATTTTCTTGTTTCACTGTTTGACAAATTCAACCATGGAGAGGTAATTAATTGAGCAGCTTGTTAAGGTTGTTAAAGCCTTTTAAGAAAATGAGCATTTAAATTAAAATACATTTCGTGATTTTGTGATTTTTTGGTCACCATAATCGACCTAATATGTCACAATCGGAAAATTGTGCCCAAATTTCAGCTAACCGGTTCTGTAGAGAATGTGAGAACACCTGCGCATGTTTGTTGTTGTTCATAGCAGGGCAGAGGAGCCGTCAACCTCGACTCGTGAATAGTGTTCGCTATCGCGAGTTGATAACGGACCTCTAGTGGTTAGAAATTGAGGAAATGGACCTAAACTATATGTGGTTCTAACAGGATGGTGCCACTTGCAAAACAGCCAACGAAATAATGACTCATTTGAGCGAGAAATTTAATGGCCGTGTGGTGATGCGATTTGGCCGCCACGATCATGTGATTTGACACCGTTGGACTTCTTTCTTTGGGGATATTAAACAAGAAAAGTGTACGCAAATAAGCCAACAATAATTTAAGAGCTAAAATATGATATAATTTGGCACATTAACGACATTGCACCTCCAGTATGTCTCAGAGCCATTGAAAATATTGACTACTGACCATCGGATAGAGGTATGCCACCGAAGCCATACCAAGCATTTGGCTAATATTTTGTCTACTCCAGTTATTCCATCAGAACAACCGAATGTTAATTCGTGTGCTGGAAATTTCGGTACGTGAGACCTCAGACAGTATGTAAATTCCCCTTAACTAGAGTTGACTTTACTTAAAAGTCAATAAGGCAAAGTCAAACAATTTTGTAGTAAAGAAAAGAGAAATATTAAATTGGGCAATACACTCTGCGACAAATGGTAAGGGTCAGTGATCGGTTTGGAATGAAACCACCGGGGAAAGTTATATTGGTAAAAAAAAGTCATACGTGTTCCAGCGTTTCGCTGGGTCTCATCTAGGAATCGAGATATATCGATTTGAAGTTAGTAAGTATCGTATAGGGGAATTTGTCACGTTTTAGGCTCTTTTGTTTGACATAACTAGAGAACCACTCGTCCGATTTTAAAAATTTAAAAATTTTAATTTTTAGGCAAAAATAATTTTTTTCATACATTTATTTATAATTGCGAAACTGTTGCTTAAGTAGGAAAACGGTTTAAGAACAGATTAGAGGAATTGTAATTCTTAATTTTTCTAAGTTTGTTTCAGCTAAATCGGACGAGTGGTTCTCGAGTTATGTCAAACAAAAGAGCCAAAAACGTGACAAATTCCCCTATACGATACTTAGTAACTTCAAATCGATATATCTCGATTCCTAGATGAGACCCAACGAAACGCTGGGACACGTATGACCTTTTTTTGACCGATATAACTTTCCCCGGTGGTTTCATCCCAAACCGATTGTGGCTGTCGCACAGTGATATCAGCGTTTGGTCTTCTTTGTTTTACTACCTTTCGAGGACTATTTTTTGCTTGCCTATCCGATATATATTTTTTATTCCGTTCTAATAGGCATTACAAATGAAAACCCATAAACGTCAACCCCTTTTTGATTTCCATTGTTTTAATTTTATTTTTGGTTTTTTACGTTGGGCTCTGCAATACTAGATGGTCTTAAGAACAAAACTTTTTGTTGGCATTACCAATAGTTAGTACTAAGGAACAATTATAAAAAAAACTATCAGTTCATTAGTACAACCGAACAGTTGGTTATAAATGATGATTTTTAGACCGGTTTTTTTCAATCTCGCCACACTTTATTCGGAGTTGGTCTTTTTGATAACTGTCACTTGATTTATGCTCAGTTTGGTTTCTCACTTCATAATGAATACGAGGGCGACCGCAAAAGTAACTGGCCTAACATAAAAATAACCGTTTTTTGGAATTATTATTATTTATTTTTCAACATAATCTCCTTCCAACTCAATACACTTCATCAAACGTTTTTCAAGTTTTTTAATTCCATCCGAAAAATAAGATTTTTCAAGACCTTAAAAATATACCTCAGTTTCAGCAATAACCTCGCTATTGGACGAAAATTTTTTGCCACCGAGAAATTTTTTAAATTTGGAAACAAGAAATAATCAGATGGAGTTAAATCTGGACTATATGGTGGATGCGGAGCAATTTTAAATCGCAATTCGGCCAGTTTTTGTTGAGTAAAAAATGCAGTGTGTGAAGGAACATTATATTGATGAAAAATAACTTTTTTTCTAAATGCGGTCGTTTTATCTTGATTTCTTCACTCAACCGATCCAATAATGCACAATAATATTCACTATTTATAGTTTTTCATTTCTCAAGATAATCAATAAATATTTTACCCCTCGCATCCCAAAATATTGTGGCCATTACTTTTCCTGCTGACTTAACAGTTTTCGCCTTCTTGGGACCACTTTTACCAGCTTCTATCCATTGTTTTGACAGTTCTTTGCATTCTGGGATGTAGTGATGGATCCATGTTTCATCAACAATTATGAATCGGCGGAAGAACTCTATTGGATTACGCGGATAAATCGCTAAAAGCTCCTCGGAATTGGTCCAACGGACGATTTTTTGGGGCAAAGTCAACAGGCACGGCACCCATCTTGCGGATAGCTTTTTTATGTGGAGTTCATCATGTAAAATACTCCAAACTTGTTTTTCGGGTATTTTAACAATATCAGCAAGTTCTCTGAGCTTTTTTAGTCTATCTTTAGTCACTTCATTAAATAGTTTTCTAATGTTTTCAATAGTAGTAACAGTTTTCTGTCTTCCAGAGCGTTGTTCATCTTCCGTACTTGAACGACCCATTTTAAATTGTTGAACCCAGGATTTCACGGTGGAGTATGATGGTGCATTATCACCATGAACAGAATCCAATTCATCTTTGATTAATTGTGGCGTATAACCTTTCATATAAAAGTGTTTAATTACCGCATGAAACTCTTTATTTTCCATTTTTCAAAAATTATAAAACATGTTTACTTCAATCACCTGTAACAAAGAAAATAATCATTAAATATTTCGGAAATTTTGACAGATGGCTTATGAAAGATTGCTTTTAAAAAACAAAAAAAAACAAAAGTTGCTGGTAAAACAGAAAATGTGCCAGGCCAGTTAGTTTTGCGGTCGCCCTCGTAGACCTACTCCGAAACAACGTTTGCAAATCCTTGTGAATGGGCTCAAAACCAAATGGCCACCGATCCTGATTTATACGATAAAATTTAATTTATGAAGCTCAGTTTTGGTTGAATGGCTACGCAATTAACAATAATTGTCGCATTTGGAGTAATAAAAATCCACAAGCCATTGTTGAGACGCCGTTACATCCTCAAAAATTTTATGTTTGGTGTGCTCTATGAGCAGAGGGAGTAATTGGTCCATATTTATTTAGCAATGATGCCGGCCATAATGTTACAGTCAATGTTACGTCTTGTTGGAACCAAAGATCTTCCACATCAACATCCTCCAATTCAGGCAGAGAAAAGTCAATAATCATGTCTCTATAGATTATTGACTTTTCCCTGCCTGAATTGGAGGATGTTGAAGTGAATGATCTTTGGTTCCAACAAGACGGCTCTACATGCCATATAAACATTGAAACAATCAATTTATTTGTTGAAAGAAACATTTGGTGAGCGCATTATCTCGCGTCGTGGGCCTGTTTCGTGGCCTTCAAGATCGTGCGATTTACCATCGCTGGACCATTATTGGGGGGTTATGTGAAGTCGCTTGTCTACGCAGATAAGCCCGACACGATTGACGCATAGGAAGAGAATATTCGGCGCAGTTTTGCTGGCATACAGCGCTAAATACTGTAAAAAATGGTTGAATATTGAGACTCTCGGCTGGAATTTATACGAGGCAGCCTCGACGTCCACTTGCCCAAAATCATTTTTAAACCATAACGGCAAACCCTTATTTTTATAAAAAAAAGCTGAACTCTTGGCTTTTGTATTTCTCCTGCGTTGTATTTCTCCTTGAAAACCACTCATCTGAGATCGTTAAAATTTGGTTTGACCAACTGAAAATATTTCCGTTAAACAGAATTTTCGAAGTTCGAACCGATTTTTTCGAAGTGTGTATGTTAAACTCCATCTAGCCAGTGAAAAATGTAGATTTATTTTAAGGATTTTTAGAAAAAAAAACCTAATAAAAATATTGGGTGGATTTCACATCCAATACGCTAAATTTTGACATTTCGTAAAAACCTGTTCAAACTGCCAAAATTTAAAAGTTTTTTACGTCGTTTCCCCATTTAACTAAAATTTTGTTTATATACAGTCAGAGAACTGATTCGTTGTCACAACCAATTTGTTTTTGCCAACCGAACTATTAAGGTTTCATGCACCCCGAGTATTTCATAAGTACAACCGAATGTTAATTGGTGATCTGTAAGAAAAACACTACAACATTGGCAGATTCATGTCGAGGAAAAATTTGAAAATATGATAGAAGTTTTTTACTGAAAAAATTGGATGAAACTTACTTTATGTTTTATATCTTATTTTTTTAGAACTACCTTAAAAACGATGAGCTAGAAAAACACATTTTAGACAAGTTATTGTCAAGATATCATAAATGTTTTTGCAATTTTTTCTCTCCAAAGTTATACCAGAAACATTATATTGATCATATATTTTACGAGGTTTGCTATATATATATTTTTGACACTAAGTGTTGCCTTGCGCCATCTGACATTTCCACTGGAAAGTTTGACATTTTAAAGCATAAATGCATTTAGAACGTTTTGTCGTACGACCATCATTTGTGTTGTTTACAGTGACTCGAAAAATCATTTTGGCAAAAAAATGAAATTAACTGGTGAACATTTTTGTGCGATAATTTTTCACAACTTTCGACGTAGATTTTCACGACAAGAGTACATCGATGAACTTAAATCTTTGTATGGCGATGAAGCTCCATCCTATAGCACTGTGAAAAACTGGTTTAATGAATTCAATCGTGGACGCTCGCTCAAAGACGAATATCGTCCAGAAACGACCGTTGTGCCAAAGAACATTGATGCCGTGCGTGAACTACTTAATAATGCAAAATCGACATGGGACGTACCGTGAGATAGCGGCATCCTTGGGCATTTCTTCCACCAGCATACATTCAATATTTCATGAACACCTGGCCTTAAAAAAAGTTTGTTCTCGATGGATCCCGCACAATTTGACAATCGCTCAAAAATATGCTCATGTCGATTGGGGCAAATAAATTTTGAAAAAATACGATCGCGGTGCTTCAAAAGACGTTTATAAGATCGTCACAGGTGACGAAGCATGGATCTATGCGTATGAGCCCGAAACAAAACAGCAGTAGATCGTGTGGGTCGCTCCAAATCCAACGAAAGTTGTTCGTGGAAGAAGCACTTCGAAGCAAATGGTCGACTGTTTCTTGGGCAAAACTGGTCATGTAGCGACTGTTCCGCTTGAGCAACATATGACGGTCAATTCTGAGTGTTACACCACATTTTTTTTGACTGAAGTCTTCAGAGAAATTCGAAAAACGAACAAGAGAAGAAAATCAAAATCACACATCGGCTCAAACCAGCGCCGGCTCAAACCAGACCGGCCAAAACGTCGAATTGATGGGTCATCCGCTGTACAGCCCTGACTTGGCACTCAATGACTTCTACTATTCCCGCACATGAAGAAAAAAATGCGTGGTCAACGATTTTCGTCGCCAGAAGATAGAGGTGTCTCAATCGGAGTGGAAAAAGTGCTTCGATAATTGGTTTGAGTACATGCAAAAGTGTATAAATCACGCTGGAGAATTATTTGAAAAACAATAAAAACATTTTTGATGATAAATATTCGCATTTTCATTATTAGGCCAGAATTATATATAGCATCCCTCGTAATCATTGATAAACCAATATTATTATTTTAGCTGAAAAACGAAATTTTCTTGATTTACTCATAACATTTATATCAACTAAACTGTAAAATTTTGAAATATCAGGAAAAATTAAATTAAAATGATTAAGGTATATATATGATTTATGTATCTTCAGTTCTGACCCCTTTACGAAAATGTTCCCTTAATATTGACCTAAATTCAATATCTGCATTCAAACTTACCTTTTGTGAATATTGTCATCAAAACAATCCACAGCAATTGCAGTAATCTTTGTGATGTTTGCATTTTTCCTTCAGCTGCACTACCTCTGTTGTGATCCTCTAACCTCAACGATGATGACCTTTTAGCGTAAAACCCTTCACTTGTCCCGGTTAAACCCTCAAAGTCTGTAATGAAAATAAATGCAAGAACCAAGAGATTTAAATATATTGTACCACCAACAATTAAAGGGGAGAGAAAAAAATATTTCAATATAACATCGTCTTATAATAAATCGTGCTACATCCACCCCTAGGCGACATTTGAGAAGAAAGCAAACAGCCAAGACAGAAATATATGTGTCACCCTGCTGCCACATAGAGTGAGTGATGGTAGTAAGACATACATCTTGTTTGTTGCAACAGCAGTATTGAGGGGGTGGGTGCCACCCTAGCATCTACCATAATGTATGTACTTCCCCCTCAATAAATATATACTCTACTTCCACATAGCTTTTCTGGATAAAATGTACTATGAATATATTGTTTTTTTTTAATGCTTTTATTATTTACTCGGGGGATGGGGAATTAAAGTTTATGGGAGGTAAAGAAAATCCAAACATCTCATATGCTCACACAGTGGTTTGGAAATATGATTAGATCAGAGTATAATATTTCTGCCTAAAATTGACCATAAACGATCGTAGCCTATACAAGTTATTACTTGTTGAGCTTCTCAAAAGAGACCCTCTTTCTTTGTTTTTGAAACTTTTTCATAGAGACTGAGATATAATGATCTTCCAGGACAAATCTGTAAGGATCACGATTTTTTTTTGACTGTTCATTTTTACAAAACTTGTTTCATTTAGTAGGTATTCTAAAAATGTAATCTGCGACAGCTGCCAGGATCGAGTTATGTCCGTATGATTTTTTTAAAGCACATTGTTTTCTCTTAAATAGAGAGCAAACCGGTATGCTGAGTTCCGTGCCAGCTCCTTGCTTCGGTTGCTTTCAACACTGTCTTTCCAGTTTCGATTTTATTTAGGTACGATATTGCATATACACTTTAAAGATTTCCGAAACCCCTAAAATTGTTTTACTTGATTAACTATTTTGTATTAATTTCTTTGATAATGTTACTGCCCAGACATTGTGCAAGATTTAGAGTCGTCTCTTTTTATTGAAAAATTCTTATGAAACCTTAACAAATGTGAATCGATTTCAATTCTTTATCTGTCTATACGAGGTTCAATAGAAATGTTTAAAGTTAATTTTTCTTTAAAAACATTTATTTATTCATTTATTTCTATTTTCAGGGGATTTCCTCTTCATATAGTTTGGACCATTATTTTTTTTTAATTTAATTTTAAATTTCAATCGTCTGTAAAAAAAGTACTTATAATTTTCAAAATTTCTGGTTTTATTAGAAAGGTTGAACTTTGTCATTTAATAATGGAACACCATCCGATGCGTTTTCACATCGCCCAATGGGCTCAAGATTGTTTGGCAGAACATGAAGAATTTTTTCGAAAAATCGAGATTTCCGAAAAAGTTCATTTTCATCTTGGTGGCTATGTCAATAAGCAAAATTGCCGCACATATGGTTCAGAGAACTCACACGTGACTGTTTGGTGTGGATATTGGGCTGGGGTCATCATTATACCATTTTTCTTCGAAAATGAGCAAGGGGCCGCCGTTACCGTGACATGCTCAACAAACTTTTGTTTCCACAAATTCAAGAGAATGACTTCAACACGAACGGGCTACGCATCACACAGGCAACGAAACCATCGATATGTTACGCACTATTTTTGAAAGTCGAATAATCTGCCGAAATTGTGATGACAATTGGCCACCTTGGAGCTATGATTTGAGCCCTTTGAATTAGTTTCTGTAGGGAGCCATTAAGGATAAATTTTTCCAGATCCAGAGACAATTGAAGCGTTGAAACATGAAATCAAAGTTGCCATTAAATAGATTAGACCCGAAAAAATCGAAAATGTACTGAAAAATTGGGTTGATCATATGAGGTACTGCCGAGCCAGTCGCGGTTGTCATATAAACGAAATTGTGATCCATTATAAAATGAAAAAGTTTAACATTTTCAATAAAACCAGAAATTTTAAAACATTATCAGTATTTTTTTTGCAGCCTATTCAAATTCAAAACGATTCAGCTTTTATCTCCCCAATCGTCACAAAACGCCCTTCGTTCATAAGACTCTTAAATTTGGGAGCAGCAGAGGGCCAAATCTGGCAAACACGGTGGCTAAATACGGCATTTTTCTCGGCCAAAAAATTACAAACAGTTAATAACAAATTAGCATCCATTTTGCAACAAACTTCGCTGCCTCAAGCTTCATGCCCAAAATTTCCAAAAAAAATTGTATGGCTTAAGCCAACCTATACGCCGATTCCCTTTGCAACAACTCTAATTGTGATTCGACGATTCTTCTAACAATTTGCTTCACTTTCTCAACATTTTAGTAGTTATTTGATAAAATGGATCTTCCAGGATGAGCGTTGTCATTTACAACTTCTTAATATTTTTCTGACTCAGAGTATTATCACCATATGGCACTCGCAGAATTTCAAGTGTTCTGCAGGAAAAGTTGGAGGTGTCACGCCCCCTTAACAAAATCGCGTTCGCCCCCCTTTACCAAATCGCTCATGGTCAATGTCCATCATGACCAATCTTTTTAAAATTTAAACACAATGAAAACAATGACTGGGGCAGGGCCACGGCTCCTTTAAAATATCGCATTAATGGCCAACGTAATGGAGCGAAAGCTATATAAAATTATAGACCATATTGTGTGAAATTGCACCAAAGGGCGTGGCCCTACCCATACAATTCTTTACATTGTAAAGGCTATTTCTCGTGAGCTAATACAGCTATTACGAAAGTAGTTCGTAAATATAAAGTTGGTATGAAAAAAACACCCTGATGGAAAAGAGGCCGGTCCCACTTCCCATTACTACAAGTTTAATACTGGACCGTAATCTATGATGGATAATACGGATGGTATAAACTTCGGCACGGCCGAACTTAATTTTTGTATTAGGTTTACCAGAAAGTTTAGAGTCTAAAACCATAGTTAGGGATTTCGCTTCATTTGATAACTGCAGAGTCTTTAAATTTAGTCTAGGGAGTTTAAAGGTCGGTATATATGTTGTTTATGGTTGACACCAAAGCCTTTGATTATTGTCCATTTCAATAACATATTCGGCGGTAGTATCTAATTAAATGTATTTCCCTTTAATAACTAAGTTTTTTACATATCAATCAATTTTAGAGAATTGTAGATATGACACCTCATTATAGAGGAGCAGGGGACATAGTGAGGACATGGCAAACAGGTGAACAGTTTTTAGTTTTTCTACCAAAGAAGAATATATTTTAGGTACTCCAATTCATCACCTACTTCTATGTTAAAACGAATATATGGTTTAGACACTATGCTTCGACTCAGAGTCTGAGGAGCTCGAACTGTAAACCGACCTTAGGGGCATTTCGCTGTGGCTCAGGTTTGTAAAATCTCTGGGATAATTTCGACTTTCTATGAATTTTCAAAGCAATTAGGTGTAATAACACATAGAGTAATAAAGGCTTTAGATGTTCCTCCACCTCTTTACAAGAAGGCTTTCTTAGCTTGCTAACATGGTTTTGTCGAAAACTTTACTATATTCCCTGTTGAGTTTTCCTCTGTTGTCCCCCATGGGTTGAATTTCATGGAGCTTAAAGTTCTGGGCATAAGCTTAGACATACTTCATTAGGGATTTTAGTCAGAAGATCCATTGAACTTTAAAGATCGGAAAAACCCTTCGTCACTTAGAAATATCAGCGAGACTTAACTATTCAATGCATTTATTGCCGAGCAGCTTTATCTCCAGAGTCCACCATGATTGTCTGATTTTTCGTGGAGATCAGATAAGGTTAGTCAAGGTCATTTAATAATATCAGCGAGATTTAACTGTTGCCTGAATTTATTGTTAAGAGCTTTATCTGCAAGATTGTTAGACTTTTTGTGGAGGCCAGATAAGATTCCTAAAGATTATTTTTAAAAGATCTTATATAATTTCCAGATTCTTAATACCTTCTTGACTACTTAGTAGTGTCAGGCCAGATATCACTAAGTGTTTTATAAGTTAGTTCTAGATGTTATCTCTATTGATTTGTTTGAAGAGTTTTCTGTATTTCTCTCTGAAGTATTATATCTCCGGTGAATTCTGGCCATGACTTAAGACATGCTTCCTAAAAGTTATCTGTCATAAGATCCAACATATTTTTAAGATATTTTTTTATAAAGGGTGGTTAAATTTTAAGGGCCGAATGTCAAGTTTTTTCTGCATTTCATTCGATATTTCTCAATTTCAGACTAACTCAATTTGAACCATGGAAAGATATACAAGCAAACGACGCTTTAAAGTTATTCAGGCTTATTATAAAAATGAAAACCAATTTTTGAAGAAAGTCTTCTTCAGTGATGAGGCACATTTTCAGTTGATTCTTCAATAAGCAGAATTACCCATTTGGGCGTATGATAATCCAAGAGTGATTGTCAAAAAAATAATGCTCATACAAAGAGTGACTGTTTGGTGCGGTTTATGGGCTGGCGGCATCATCGGGACGTATTTTTTTTCCAAAATGAGGCCGGTCGGGCAGTTATTGTGAATGGTGTTAACTATCGTAACTTTCTATGGCCCGAATTTGAAGATATAGATGTGAACGATATGTGGTTTCAACAGGACGGTGCCACTTGCCACAGCGAAACAATGGCTCTTTTGCGCGACAAATCAACATTGGCCTTTAAAACTTAACCATTCTATATCTGTCTCGTTTGTGCCACCACTTTTAGGCTGGCTTAATGGTTAACAAATTGATTTGGAAAGGGTTCTCAATAAAAAGCATTAATAAGCCATTTTAAAGCGACTTTCAATAGTAAATCCTGAACAGCCTGATTTGAGAAAAGTTTTCCGTTTGTTCTTTTTTGGCATCTTGACGGAAACACGTGTTTTAAGTATAGGGTGAATAATCAAGAGGTATTTTTTTCAATAGTGTTTTTTCACAGATTAGGCGTGCGTTGTGTTAAACTTTTTTTTTCATCCTTTCAGTATTGTTTGGAATGGACAACCTGAGGCATAGTTGCGGCCAAAATTTAAGGGAAATTATATTCAAAAAAATTATGGGCAAAAAATATCCTTTCTATGAACAATAAAAAGAACACACTTGATTTGAATTTTTTGTATTTTTTTTATTTTGAAAAAATACTCCTAGATTTGATGACCCTTTACTACTTAGTAATAACTTAAACTTTTCGAGGCTTTATTAAAGCACAAATTCCGGCCGCCTATTAAGGCTGTCCTTCATCCCTTACCCTCCACTGTAGTTTCCAAGCTGTTTTCATCACATCGAAGTAAAAAAACAACAACAAAAACATATATTATCCGACATAATAATAAATCAATGTTGCCATTTACAGAGTACCACGTGTACTCGCAGGCATACAAGACATACACTTACTTACAGCCTTTTCTATGGAGCAATAAATAGTGTCCTAGCAGGTAATATTTTTATGCAGGATACCAATGGCATGCGACTCTACTCCTCCTGGCGCTGCATTGAGGTGAAGTAAGTAGTCCAGTCAAGTATTCAAGTTCAAATATTCCGAAATCATGGCAGCCAGCCAGTCAGCAGAGCAGCAGGTTAAACATGCCATGGGCCATCTTGCAACGTCCCTGGATATCCAACTTCTCTATTTCTAGTTTTTTCATATAAAACAATTGTTTACATAATATTTATTCAAACCTTGTATATCATTACTTGGTCTTTATTTGTACATTTTTCCTCTAACGTCCATTCATTCTTCTTTATCTTTCAACAATAAATCAGAATGTATGTCCGAAAGGTAAAAGGATTTATTATTTATTATGTAAGTAATGTATGACAAGAGTAACTAAGGTTACCGTACTACTGCATAGAGGACATAGAGTCCTTGGTCGTAGATAAGGAATGTCCAGGGATGGTATGCACGCAGATAAGTGTATGCAAAATAAAAAAGGTAAAATAGTTGCAGCTTAAGTATTTTGTGCAGCATTTTCAAAATCAAATGTGAGAAAAAACATGAGATAAAGAGATGGTCAAGATGAAATAAGACCACAGAAGTATTTAAAATATTTCATTATCAATACCCAATAAGCACAAAGTCGGACTCGGATCCGATTCGGATCCGATTTGAGTCCGATATGACGGACTCCGCTTTCTCTGTTCCGATTCGGATCCGATTTGAGTCCGAGATGTCGGACTCCGCTTTCTCTGTTCCGATTCGGATCCGATTTGAGTCCGATATGACGGACTCCGCTTTCTCTGTTCCGATTCGGATCCGATTTGAGTCCGAGATGTCGGACTCCGCTTTCTCTGTTCCGATTCGGATCCGATTTGAGTCCGATATGACAGACTCCGCTTTCTCTGTTCCGATTCGGATCCGATTTGAGTCCGAGATGTCGGACTCCGCTTTCTCTGTACCGATTCGGATCCGATTTGAGTCCGATATGACAGACTCCGCTTTCTCTGTTCCGATTCGGATCCGATTTGAGTACGAGATGTCGGACTCCGCTTTCGATTCAGGTTTGCAGTAAAAATTTGGAGTTTTATTTTTATATTTATTAATGAATTTATTTATTATTTTGAATTTATTACTTAGTATATATGTGGTGAAATAAGCAACAATTAGGTGAAAAGTAATATGACATTAAAATTTAATATAAATTGAATTTGTTCCGCCTTATTATTTTATGCTAAATTATGCAGGATCAAAAATCGTCTCGGCAACGGATCAGAATTCATTTCGTTTTCGGATCCGACATCGTTTTGAGTTCGGGTCCGAACTCATATCTAAATCGGATCCGAACTCACTTCGATGTTGGATCCGACATCGTTTTGAGTTCGGCTCCGATATCATTTCGAAATCGGACTCAATTCTCGGTCCGATATCGAAGAGGGAATTGCTCCCGTTCTCGTGTCCGACCTCGGACCGAAATCGGACCCGTTCTCGAAACCAAATCAGAGAAGTCGGATCCGATTCGGATCAGATTCGGATCCGATGTGCTTATTGGGTATTTGTGCTTTTTGCGGCTTGTAGCAAAGAATTTCCAAATGACGGTATTTTATTTAGCACTAATGGAATCATATTTTTATATTTTTAAACGGTGCTTAACAAATATTATCATATTTGTGTTGGTCATCCAAAATAAAATCAGCATATGTGACAGCACATAAAGAAAGGGACATAAGGATAAAAAAAACAATTTTCACTTTTTTTTGATGTGGACAACATCTGAGCATCGAACGAGACCGATACAATGCCCCAAAAGTGTTCCCTCCCAGATATATGCGCGTTTTATGAAAGTTATGGTACACCAAAGATACACGTATTTAAATCTTTAAAATTTCTCTCCTGAACAAAACTGGTTTTTACCCTTAGGTCCCTTTCTATTTTGCGCGTCACATATGTTTAGAAAAAAATGGTCCTTTTTATCCTTCTTAAAAATAAAAAAATTTTTTGAAAAAAAAATTATGTTTTCTTGGAAGTCAAATTTATAATTTTTGTTTGTTTTCAAGTATGTATGGCATAATTGAGTTATTTTTAGATTGAAACGCCAAATATACACAAACGTCACATATAAAGACCTATCTTGAACAAAATGCATACAGTGTCGCGAAATCTTCTGAATATTAGAATGTTTTTTTTTTCTTAGTGTAATTATTTTTCAAATATTGTGTTAATGTTTTATTTATTGTTTTTTTTTAGTAAAACCCCCGAAGATGAGATATTGGGAAAACTAAAAATTAAACCAAACATAGAAAATCGAGAATGACCGGAAGCTGAAAATAATTTTATTAAGATGATGGTGTGAATTTTCAAACTTGTTGCTAATATAATTGTATAGGTAGTTTCATTAGTCATGTATGGCATTTTAAAATAAATGTGTTTTTTAGACGTGTGGTTTTTAGGAAGAAATAAAACGCTTATAATATAATGTTATGGCCAAGAATGTATCTGTATTATAAAGAAAAGGGTTTGCCACTATGTTTTAAAAATGATTTCGGGTAAGTTGCCGCCCCAGCTAGCCCGAATAAATTCCAGCCAAAAGGCCCAATTTTCGACTGTTTTTTGCAGCATTTGGGGCCGTATGTCAGCAATAACGCGCCCAATATGATCTTCTAAGGCATCAATCGTGTCGCGCTAATCTGCGTAGACAAGCGACTTAACATAACCCCACCAAAAATATTCAGCGATGTTAAATCGCACGATCTTGGAGGCCACGACACAGGCCCACAACGCGACATAATGCGCTCACCAAAAGTTTCCTTCAATAAATTGATTGTTTCGTTGG
This sequence comes from Hydrotaea diabolus, assembly GCA_963513945.1. Classification (NCBI taxonomy): domain Eukaryota; kingdom Metazoa; phylum Arthropoda; class Insecta; order Diptera; family Muscidae; genus Hydrotaea; species Hydrotaea diabolus. The sequence goes on along the minus strand of OY740717.1, from coordinate 48,515,299 downwards.
CTGTATGAAGCGCCGTATTGTTGAAACCAAAGGTTGTCCACATCAACATCCATCAGTCATAAATCATGGCTCTATAGCGTTCCCTATGACTGTAACATTATGGCCAGCTTAATTTTTGAAGAAATAGGGATCAATGATTCCCTCTGCCCATAGAGCACACCATACAGTGACTATTTTAGGATGTTATGGCGTCCCAACAATGGCTTGTGAATTTTGATTACTTCCAAAATTCGAAAATTTTGGTTATTTTACCAAAAAAAATTCGCTGAAGAATTTTTTTTTTGGTAAAAATCAGGATCGATTTGCAAACGTTGTTGGTCTTTTTGACTGCAGTCAAAAAGACCAAGCCAGATTAAAACCATACGTCTAAAAAAACTCCCATATGTATATTTAGTTTCGTGTCCATATTGTGATGTCCTGCCCTTTTTCTGCCCCTAGAAAACTTGGGTCTGGGTACTAAATTTATTCCGTGCCAAAAGAAGAATTTCAGTTGCACGATTGACGACTTGAAAGAGAATATTCGGCGCGTTATTGCTGGCATACGGCCCCAAAGTATTTGAAAATTGCGCCTCTCGGATGGAAATTATTTGGGGCGACTGTCGCTGGGCAGAAATTTTTACGGTGCAAACCGCCTACAGTTACATTTCTTCTTAGCTGACTTTGTAACTGATGAAGTCATCCTAGCAGGCAGGAAGTTGTGATTGTGTGGGATTTTTGTCAGATGCTTCAGCTTCATCCTCTAAGTCTGAGAAGAAGGTTTCCAAAAGGATTTAACAGTTTCTTGACTATGTTCTGTATAAGAGCCATTGGTCCTTATTATAAAGCCTGGTACACTAGGTTCCTTAGATAGTGCCTAGAGCCTGGTACACTGGGATCCTTAGATAGTTTCTAATGTAGCCTCATGCATTCCAGCTTCTAACATAATATCGACCAGGACTTTCTCTTGGCTCTCCTAGTCTATTTTTTCAAGGTGGCGAGTAACTTTCTACTTTTGACAATATCGGGAAATATCGACCAGGATATTCTCTTCGCTCTCCTAGACTCTTTTTTAAAGATGGCGAGTAGTTAACTACTTTGGCCAATATAGGCACATATCGACTTTCCTTTCGCTCTCTTAGACTATTTGTTGAAGGTGGCGAGTAGTTTTCTACTTTGGCCAGACGAGTTGCCCTTTTGTTAAAATTCACGCTCAAAAAATTAAGCAGCACTCATAATATTTACCACTGCTAAAATGCTTACTTTTGTACCAAATCTCTATGCATTACCAAATTACTAGACACTTTGTGTATCAAAATGTCAAACCTGTTGGAAAACCTGTCTTAAGCAAAACTAAAATTACCCTTGAGGCCATTTAACAACGATTCCACAAAAATGTATTTAAAAAAATCCACAATCGTGCAGATTCCACAACCACCTCTTTTTCTCTATCTCTAGAAAGGGAGGTACGATAAAGGTATGCACATATTTGACCATAACCCGGAGGGAGAGAAATCCAATGAAAACGATACGGGTGCGGTAAGACAAAACGATAGAGAAAAAAAGTCTGACATCGATAAAAATTGTCAGAGTATGTAAATGCAACAAATTCCATTTTGTTTATGGAACACCTGAGACTGTTACATAAAATCACCACCTTCTAAATCCATTCCCATAGAGCCCCACCCACAATGCATTCTTAGTGTGGGAGAGGGGTGAGGGAGGTGGGCGAAATATTCATTGCTCAATTCATATGTATGCATTTTAATAACGTCGGTGCAGAAACTGTAGTAGGTGTATCTGTGTGTGTGTGAGTGTCGGGATATGCCTTTGCTTCCGTTTCCCATACTCTAGTGCTGAACGGTTTCTATGCAACATTCAAAGGATATTTTGCTTTCGTTGTTTTTTTTTTGCATCTTCTTCTTTGATAGTTCGAAACAAACTGCCAGGAAAGTTATCGAAACCTGTTAAATATGCTAAAGTTGTTCAAGTATGAAAAAATTTATAGTTGTATAGAAATCTTGTAATTTCTAGATAACATTAAAGATTTTCTCTAGGGTCTTGTTTTTATTCTCCGGGATTTTCCGTGCACTAGAGTTTTTTTCAGCTTCTTTTTCTACGTTTTGGTTTTTTTTTTTAAATATGGAAATTGTATAAATACATGGATGTTGTTGCGTTCAATTCTAGTTTCAATCTCGTTTTTTTCTCCAGCTTTGCCGGTTGTTGTGGGTCTTGCCGTTTGTCTCTATATCGGAGTTGAGGGAAGAGGGTAATGTTTTGCACAATCGGATTAAGGTACACCGTAATGGAGAAACTTGTTAGCTTTTTGCATTTATATTTATGTATGTATGTATGTAATTATGTATATACGAGTACATATCTATGTATGTCTCTCTCGGTCTGTCTGTCTGACTGCAGCCAAGTGCGGAAGACTAGGAAAGAGGGAAAATCTTTTAGTAAAAGTAGCACGAAGAGTGGTTATGCAAAATTTATGTCATTTCCATACAGAAGCGACCCAGAAAGAAATGAAAAGTTTAAATTCGTTTGTTTGACTTTACTATAAAAGAAAAAAACAAAACAAAAATCAGAAAGCATCTTTTTTTTGATAAACAATTTCAAAGGAAAATAGATAGAAATATAGTTTCTACCACGCTCAATTGTGTTCTTTAATCTCGGCAATGCCAGAGATGCTATGCTCACTCAGGTACCTCAGGTACAGCAATAATTGAAAAATTCATTTTTGGGAAGATCAGCTTTTGTGCCTGATGAATTTTAATATTCGTATTTGTAAAATTTGAACGGACTTGTTATCCCAGCCATGCAACCATTAAACTTTAATATCAAAAACTACACACAAAGAACATATTTGTTGCCACAACCTAATTTTTGCCAACCGAATGTTGGTGGTTGCACGTATTCCGTGTATTCCATCAGTACAACCGAAAGTTGATGGTTACACAGCAATTTTCAGTGGGGGAAACTGGCCTTTCAGTTGACGAAAACGAGTATCACTTATTCTAACAGACTAAAATGATTATTGGAATTGAATTTGTACAGACATTGGTTGTTATAATAGACTGTTGGTGTTAAGCACTTTTTGAAACAATGAAATATTTCACCGCCTGCGATGGGTCAACGGATCAGTAAAATATATATGTCTTTGCATAAATTTTTTGATAAGCATTGCAACGATGCCCCAATCTAAAAAAATATTTAAGGCATATAACAATATTTATTGTCAAGCTTGGGGTGGCCTTGACTCTGAAAAAATGGGTCACTACCAAAAAAATTGGTTCTTGTTTTGAATCATTATGAGGTCTTTCTATGGCAATAATTCTGATCAAGTCTAATTAATGTCGCTGAATTACAGTTTAGCCTGTTTCTATATTCTGGAAAACATTTTTTTATTTATAAAGGGTGATCCATCTAGAGGTAATTTTTCAAAATAACAAAAATACTAAAATCAAGCGTGGAATCTTTCTTATTCATTTGAAGGAAATTTTATGCCATTTATTTTTTGAAAATAATTTCCTTCAAATGTTGGCCGCAACTACGCCTCAGGGTGTCCATTCTGAGGGTGCAATTTTGGATGACTCGTTTGTCAGCATAGACTTTGGACTTTCCGTAGCTCTAACGAAAAAAATCTAAAGGTGTGATATCACACGATCCACCGGTCCAAAATGTGAAATTAGCTGCTCTTCGAAATTACCTCTCACTAGATCCATTGTTTGACCAGCTGCATGGCAAGTGGCACCGTCCTGTTAAAACAAAATGCCGTCAAGAATACGGGCTTCACTTTCACGTTGTAAAAAGTCGGATATGATAGAGCAAAAGCGATCACCTTGAATGTTACGTTTCAACCATCATCATTTTTGAAAAAATATGGACTGATAGTTCCACCAGCCTAAAAACCGTGGTTTTCTCTGGATATAATGGCACCTCTTGAACCTCCTCTAGTTCCTCTTCAGCCCAAATGCGGCATTATTGTTTAATGACGTTGCCGTTGCGCCAGAAATGGGCCTCATCACTGAACACAATTTTAGTCGAAAACAGCGGTTCTTCCCGTTTCTCACCGAACGGTCATTTCCATAATACAGTTGCCAACATTTGGAGGAAATTATTTTCAAAAAATAAATGCCATAAAACTTCCTTTCAAATTACCAATAAAGATTCCATACTTGATTTGAAAAATTAATCGCTTTACTCTTTAACAACGTTGGAGAATTAGGCAATAAACGCAGTGTTCGTAACCCCTAAGGTTTGTCAGCATCCGAGCGTGTTGTTCTCAAGTATGGGCAAATAGTTTGTGAGACTGGCATGTTATTGGACAACACTTAGGATACAACAAAAGATTCAAAAATACATTGCTCACAGACAAAAAGTGCCGCAGCTGCGATTTAGTCATTGAACATCGAATCGCCATTGATCTTAACAATTCAACATTTTACGATAAGAACTTCGCATAAAAAAACTGTACCGTAATCGCTCACAATCTAAAAATGACTCAGCAATCGAAAGGCACTTGACTGACCATTGGCTTTGTTATCACTTCTCCGTTTGGATTTAAAGCAATTTGAAATAGAATACGATTTTGCTAAAAAAAAAAAGTCGGTTTTTCTTATATAGAGCATTTTTATCCCGAAGGCTGTGCGAACAAACAAACTGCCATATCTGGGAATTGGAAAATCTCAGACTAGATCATTATATAGCCAACTAATCCTCAGAGATATAGAGAGACAGTTTGTAGAAGAATTTTGAGTGGTGGCAATATTGGCCTTTTTCTTGGAAGCTCTGCAGGAAAGCATTTGATAAACCCTTTTTATTTTCGTATACTCACTGGCATTTTTGACACGCTTTTACAAGACATAGAGATGACTCTCTAAATAGTAAAGTTACCAGCATTTGTCATTTACTATTAAAAAAAAACAGCATTCCCGGATTCAAACCTGTGTCTATTTGTATGAGACAAGGGCTGCTATACTTATATATATTTTAGGCCTAATAATGAGAATGCGAATATTTATCATCAAAATTGGTTTTATTGCTTTTCAAAGTACTCTCCAGCATGATTTATACACTTTTGCATGCGCTCAAACCAACTGTCGAAGCACTTTTTTCACCCCGATTGAGACACCTCCTAAAATGGTTTTTGAATGCTTCAACAGCAACTTCTGGCGACGAAAATCGTTGACCACGCATTTTTTTCTTGATGTGAAGGAATGAAAAGTAGTCGCTGGGTGCCAAGTCAGGGCTGTGCGGCAGATGACTCATACATTTGACTTTTTGGACGGTCAAAAAGGCGCTGGTTTGAGCCGATGTGTGAGAGCTTGCATTGTCATGGTGCACAATGATTCGTCTTCTCTTGTTTGTTTTTCGAATTTCTCCGAAGACTTCAGGCAAACAAAATGTGGTGTGTCACTCAGAATTGATCTCCTACGTTGCTCCAGCGGGGAAGTCGCCACATGACCTGTTTTGCCGAAGAAACAGACGACCATTTACTTCGAAGTGCTTCTTCCACGAACAACTTTCGTTGGATTTGGCTCGTCTTCGAAGACCACTTGGTCGATTGCGGTTTTTAAGGGCTACTACGCATAGATCCATCATTCGTCACCTGTGACGATCTTATAAACGTCTTTTGAAGCGCCACGATAGTATTTGTTGAACATTTCTTTCGACACGTGTCTTTTTTGAGTGATTGTCAAATTGTGCGGGATCAAACGAGAACAAACTTTTTTTACGGCCAGGTGTTCATGCAATATCGAATGTAAGCTGGTGGAAGAAATGCCCAAGGATGCCTCTAGCTCACGGTATGTCATATGCAATCTTGCATTATCAATTCACGTACGGCATCAATGTTCTCTGGCACAACGGCCATTTTTGAAGGCCCTTACGACCTTCGTCTTTGAGCGAGCGTCGGCCACGATTGAATTCATTAACCAGTTTTTTACAGAGCTATAGGATGGTGTTTCATCACCATACAAAGATTTAACTTCATCGATGCACTCTTGTCGTGATAATCCACGTCGAAAGTTGTGAAGAATGATCGCGCGAAAATGTTACAAGTTAATTTCATTTGTTTGCCAAATAATTATTGGTAATAACTTACAACAGCGAACTAAACTGGGTTTCGTTACTACAAATATATTATTTGCTGTCACCACCAATTATTGTTACCAAAGTAACATTTACTTTATAATTGATTGGTTGTCATAACCACTAGTTGTGGCAACCAATAGTTTTACTGATTCGGTGGGTATAACCGATTTAATAGCAGTAAGAATCGTAATGTTACTGTGGCTATCATCTCCTGGTAAGTCAAACATGGAAAGTTGTTAATTGCAACGGAAAGTATGTTAATCAAAGTGAATGATTCTACTTGGGACTAATTTTCAACTGTTTTTTTTTCTGTGTACTGTATGCCATAAACTTCATATACACCTAATCCTGTGGAGGTAGGTGTAGAAAACATGATTAAGACCAACTTTTTGTAAGCAACATTGGCCTGAAGGTCAACTTTAAGAGAAGAAAATGTGGGCCGTCTAATCGATGTATAACTTCCATGGAATTTTTCACGACAAATTGTAGCGTAGGTTTCAAGGTTCGTCGGCGCAATTTTCTCAAAAAAAAAACTCTGCAGCAATGAAAAATCCATCAAAAAGTTTTGAATATTTTGAGTATTAGCCAGTGTTATCTGCTATCTTTGTTTTAATTGCCATCGATAGCGCAAAAAGTTTTTAACACATTCGAAGAAAGACAAAAATATCCATCCAAAGTAAAGCAGCACAAGGACACTTTCTTCCAGTAACAGACGCGCGTTACTTTTTCGCTTAGGGCAATTTAACTTTTGATGACTCTGTTTTCGTTTCGTTCGTGCTCTTTAAATTTCTTATTAAACTTCCATTTATTTTCGCCCTGTACTCTTGGTGCTCTTCGCTGATTGTTGTGGCTGTGTTAAATGCCAAAGTCAAAACCCAATACGGCATTAAAATGCGTTAAAATATCTGACAAGCTGCGAAAAACAGCAACAAATGCGCGAAAAGTACAATCTGGATTATGCACTATCGCGTTATTTTTCTTTCGCTGTTTTTTCGCTTGCTTTTTTATTTATTTTTTTTTTCTTTAGCTTGCTAGTCCCCACTTGCCTGCTTTCTTCTGGTTGGTTTCTTTTTTAAAACATCCTTGAGCATTAAAGAAATAAATAAATGCACAAACAGGCGAAGACGAAAACGGAAAGTTGCGATGAAGAAAGCTAAGGAAAAACAACAACAACACAAGAACAAACGTCAAGGAAAACTTTTTTGTTCCTTTCGAAATAATACGAAATAAAAATTACATTGAACATCGATTGTACTCTTGGAATGAACACAACAGAAAGCAACAAAAACGCAACCGCGAGGTATTTCCAGAGACGTGGAAAAAGCGACAAACAGCAAACACAGCGGATATCTCGTAACAAGAAAAAACTGACAATACAGAAAGGCGGTTAGCACAAAAAGTCCATTTTACTGCGAGTAGGAAACTCGTGATTTTTTTTTGTTTTTGCATTCCAAAAGAGATGGCTGATAGCAGGTTGAGGCATTTTATTTTTAAGCTTTTTCGTAGCGCTAATAAAGCAATTGAAGAGAATAAAATGTTTATAAAAAGCGAATTTCCACAAAATTTAACAATTTCCATTAGTAATTGTCCGAATCCGGCTGTTGGTCTTCAATTAAGGAGATGCAGCTAAAAATTGTAGGGATGAAATCACAGTTTTAGATGCTTTATCAAAAACTAGTAGAAGGACTTCTATTCTTTAGAATTTACGCACAGAGAAAGAGACGGTTGAGAGTCGGTAAGAGCTACAAAACTTGCGATGGACGAAAGGACTTTCTGTTGCAATCAAACTGAAATCAGATGTTACTAAATATTTGGTTGTACGAATGGAATATATAGGGTGTCCCAAGAAGAACGCAATTTTTAAATCTGGCAACATTCGAAGTGTCATTGTTTGACATTTGAACAATTGTTATTGTTTGTTAGTAGAAGGTACGAGGTTAGTAAAAATGGAGCGCTACACGAAAGGGAGTTCGTTAATTGGGTATTGGAGAGACAACATGAAAATGCTGATTTTGCCGATAAAATCATCTTCAGTGACGAGGCCCATTTTCATCTTGATGGCTTCGTCAATAGGCAGAATTGTCGCATTTGGGGTGCGGAAAATCCTCGAGTGATTCACGAGAAGCAAATGCATCCTCAACGTGTCACTGGGTGGTGTGGTTTTTGGGCTGGAGGAATCATTGGACCTTTTTTTATGAAAATGAGGCAGGTCAAGCGCCAGTCAATGGTGTTTGGTATCGTGAAATGATAACCAGTTTTTTCTTGCCTAGAATTGAAGAAATGAATGTGGAGGGCATGTGGTTCCAACAAGACGGCGCCACATGTCATACAGCCAGAGAAACAATTCAATTGCTGCATCAGTCAGTTAAAAATTGCGCTCTTCTTAGGACACCCTTTAGTTCAAATAATTGGTTGTCAGCTGCTGCCAAAAATTGGCACTGACAACCAATTTCTATTCCCTTTTATTTCTATTATACTATTGTTGGGTATATGGTTGCGACACAACAATACTCGTATTTAGATCCTCACAACAATAGTATGATTCACACACATCTATACTATGATACCTACAACCGTATTATGATTCACACTCAACCATGCTATGATAACCATACCCATACTATGATCCTCACAACCATAGTATGTTTTACACTCAGCCATGTTATTATCCTTATAAATTTATTTACATTAAATTTTTTAATATGAAATAAATTGTATTTCAAATTATGAATATTATAGTTGGCGGCGATGGTTTTCAAGTATCTATTTCAGGTCCAAGGTGTTTCTTCTTCTGTGGCGTACATCTCCTTCAAAATTAAGTAGACCTCTGGCGAGTGCATTTGGATTAGAACGTAATTTGATTACGTAACAACTGGATCAATCTTATATTTCTTCCGTGAAAGTTTTAATTTTAAGATCCTTGCTAATATTTGAGTTCTGACGGTCATTCGCAAGATTCTGGATTGTCTTCTCCGTAGCTTATTTATATTGATCGCGCATGCTGTCCCCCAAAGCTGGGTTCCGTATGTTCAAAGTGCTTTGATAATCTCATAATACACAGAGAGAAAAAATCAGTTGGAAATCGGTCCGAAATACAAATATTCGGTTGGATGAACATTCTTCTGTTGCAATCACCAACATGCCATGGTATTGATGGTAACATGGTTCGACTTACTACAATACTCGTAATATTAGAATTCTTACAGCCAATAAGTCGGCTATGGCATTCAGTAAAACTAGTCACAACTAGTGGTTATGACAACCGACCAATTATAAATTACATGTTACTGTGGTACCAGTAATTAATAGTGATAACAAAAAAAATCTTTGCAGCAACAAGACCTTTTACTTCGCTGTTATCACATTTGACACTATACAACAATAGTTTGGACAATAGTTCTTCTAGAAATTTAAGATTTTGCTGATAGAAGTAAATTCACACAAGGCGGTCCTCGTAGTTCCGAGTTATTTTTTATTTACCAATATACTTTTTATTTTATACAGTGTAACCTCTCTAGCCAGGACACCCGCTTACTGGATAGTTAGGACAGCTTAGTGTTTCGGGCAGTTTGTAAATTTTACCTTGTACGAGTAGTCCGCACATTATTTTATTTTTTTCGTTAGCCCAACAACAACATAAACGATAAAATATGTCAGAAAGAAGGAAATACTAGTTTACAGCCATTTGGTCCAGATATTTTTTCCTATAGTTTTTGGACAACTAAATACGAAAATAAATATAAAAAAAAATTTAGGCCAAAGGCAAATCTGGTCTACGGCAAACCTTAGGTTATTTTAAAAGTAAAATGCCGAAAATTTTACCACGACGTAAACCTCTACCATTTGTTGCCTAATTTTTATAAACGACAGCTTGTTTTGCTCAAGAAAGTTCTAACTTTATGCTTAATTTATTTTCATATTTTTGTATTATGGTTAATATATTTTTTTACAATTTATTACACAGTACGACAAAATCAATTTTTTTTTGAGTACACAAAATAAAGAAATGCTGTTCGGCGTTTTGCTGTAGCACGTCAGAATTTTGAGAAAATCGATTTTAAAGATTCGAAGGACCGTGGAGGTTCACTTGTAACGTAGTACTATTATAAAAAGTTCTATAAAAATAGAATGGGTGAACCGATTTAAGTGCTTGAGCCAGTTTTGAAAAGGGAATTAAATTTGGATTTGTACTACGTACTACGTTACAAGTGAACCTCCACGATCCTTCGAATCTTTAAAATCGATATTCTCAATCGATATTCTGACGTGCTACAGCAAATCGCCGAGACACGTATTTCTTTATTTTAAGCCTATTTTCATATTCTGTTAACATTTCTCATGTGTACCAACCACTGCCGTACTGTGTTATCGTGATTTTTGCTCAAAAAGTTCAGTTTTTTTAAATTTTAAACGCCTCTAACATCAAAACTAATGAGCTGATTTTAATACGTACCTTGTATAAAAAAGTTTTAGAAAAGCTAATTTCCTTAAATTTGAGACTACTCTTTAATATAGCTTTTGGGAGACATCTTCTAACAAAGTGGGCAGCCATGGTGTGACGATTAGTGTTCTCGACTATCAAACCATAATATACCAGGTTCAAATCTCTGTAGCAAGAACTACTTATTCCAGCAAAAGGGTTCTCCCACTTGTAATGGCTAGCAACATTGCAAGTTAAGGATAAATCACTTAAAGCTTCTGTATTATGTACCATTAGCCGTTGGGAAGCAGCATTAAATAATACTGGTCAACACTAAATTTGCGGCAGAAGGTTTGAAAATCACCTTTAGTTGTTTAGAGCTGCTGATCAGATATCTGGCCTCCGGTTTGCCAAATTCGCTCCAGTTTAGGAGATATTTATTTTCAGTTTTTATTTAAGAAAGGAACCCTTAACTGCTTTTGTAAACTGATTTTGAAAAGCTTGAGCGCGATGCTTAGAAGACAAATTGGCCTTTTAAACGATGTACAGCGTTTTTATTTTAGATAACATTTGTTAAATATATTGCGTTACAAAAAATTATATTGAACTGCCTAAATTTTTTGAATTTTTTACCTGTGTTGTATTTTTATAATAACTCCATTTTAGCGTATTAAAATCCGCGCCCAAAAAGCTAATAAACGTTACAATCGGTTAAAATTGTACAGAGTTTTTCAATATTTTTTTCAGCTTTCTGAAAACAAAGAAGTTCCCCATTAGGTATAAGGTAAGTAACAACCAAAGTAGGGTGTAAGTTACACAAATATATTGGGAAATATTCCTAATAATAACCATAATATATATATTAGTGTTATATCATCGAAATATGATAACCGATTTTCGGATCCAGAGATGAAAGCTTCAGCTGGAGAAGTCTAAACAAAAACGACACTTTGGATTAGCTGAGCAAGCAGCCAAGAGTTTTTCTTAATTCGTAAAAAGAATTGTGTAATCCTGTTTCTTGATTAAGTAATCTCATCGTATTAGAGGTGAGGTAAGCTACCGTGAACACTACAGCGTCATTGCAGTTTGATTCTGAGCTCTCAGTGGTCATGGATAATTACGAGTATTACCTTGTTAACTATCGGGAGGATAACGAATTTTTCAACGATAAATATATAACGTTCAAAGAAACCAATCAAATCGAGAACTACCTTCCGCTTCCTAGAAAACCCCGGTAGAATTTCAAAGCCGATTCTTCGCCTTTTTATTGATGTATTTCACATTAAATGCCTCCGCTTCTTCTACAGGGGTATTCCACCAGTCATCTTCATGTTCCCTCTTTTTCAATCACTTCTTTTTGTTTTAAATCACTCCAAAACGACAAATATTCGTAAGTATCCTTGAATTGTGTGGGAAATGGTAAAGTCGTTCTAACCAAATAATTGCTTAAAAGAAAATTTTAGGTATTTTCCAAAGTTAAAAGTTAATTGTTTGGTAGTTATTTGATTTTTATATTAGATCGAGAATTACCAAAACTTACGGATGTTAAGTTTCATTGGTAACATTTTGGTTTCCGTTTGTGTGTGTGTGGTACAAATCCTTTTTGGTGTTGGACTTGTGTGGGGAGTTATTGGAATTTTCTTAGAATACTTTCGACATATATTGAGGATTCCGAGTAATATGGAATTGGTTAGTTAATTTTATATCCAACAACCTTGGGAATTGAATTAAATTCACAGCTTGTTGTTGGGCTTAATTTCAATGTTTGTGAATCGTAAGGAAGACATTGACTATTGGGCAATTCGTTTGGGGGTAGCTAAACCGATAACTTCTCACCATTTAAATGATTTTTTTTGAAGTCAACTACAGACAATTGCTTAAAAACCCGTTTGTTTTAAATAGCTAAAAATGCGGGAAGAATGTTATTCACGAATAACCTTAAGCGACTTTAAACGCAAAATAGAAAGGGACCAAAGGATAAAAACCAGTTTTGTTCAGGAGAGCCATTTTAAAGATTGTAATACGTGTATCTTTGGTGTACATACAATGCGCATATCTCTGGGAGGGAACACTTTTGGGGCATGGGATCAGTCTCATTCGATGCTCAGATGTTGTCCACATCAAAAAAAGGTGAAAATTGTTTTTTTTACCCTTTGGTCCTTTTCTCTATGCGCAGTCACATATTACAAATGTTCAAATAAAACGGTTTGTTATATAAAGCAAACAGTTCTTGTATAAGTATACAAAAAGATTTCAAAAAATGGTCGTAAAGTTTTTCACCCTGGCGATCTCTTACTGCTTTAATAAGTGAGTACCAATATAACACGCCTATTATTTCGTCCTTATCAAAACCTTGCCTTGGGATTATAAATATTAATATTATTTTAAGTGAGGAACAAGTTAATTTGTAGCGACATTTTCTGGTATTTGGATATGCGAGAAATCCATATTAGAGTTAATTTGGGGCATGTTTGGGTCTCAATAGATCCGATAAACATGTGAGGAATAAATTGCAATGTAGATCTTAGGCAGCACTTCGATCGAACAATATGAACATGTGATGATTTAATCTTTTTAGGAAACTGGTCGTTCAGCAATAACTGAATTTCGTGTATGGCATATAGAGGGTCTAAAGCTGAAACAGAAAAGTGGCATTTTAATTTAGATGTGTTCAGTTCCTAGTTATAACCTGCACCACTCTGTGGGGTATTATAGAGGGCTGTTATAAATACTTCTGGCCTAATAATAAAATGCAAATATTTATCATCAAAAATGGTTTTATTGTTTTTCGAAGTATTCTCCAGCATGATTTATACACTTTTGCATGAGCTCAAACCAATTGTCGAAGCACTTTTTCTACTCCGATTGTGACACCTCCCAAAACATGGATTTTAAACGCATCAACAGCATCTTCTTGCGACGAAAATCGTTGACCACGCATTTTTTTCATGATGTTCGGGAATAAAAAGAAGTCATTGTGCGCCAAGTCAGGGCTGTACGGCGGATGAACCATCAATTCGACGTTTTAGTCGGTCAAAAGGCGCTGGTTTGAGCCGATGTGTGAGAGCTCGTACTGTCATGATGCACAATGATTCGTCTTCTCTTGTTCGTTTTTCACACGGTCGATTGCTGTTTTGTTTCGGGCTCATACGCATAGATCTATGATTCGTCACCTCTGAAGATCCTATAAACGTCTTTTGAAGCACCACGATCATATTATTTCATAATTTCTTTGCACCCATCGACACGAGCCTTTTTAAGAGCGATTGTCAAATTGTGCGGGATTCAACGAGAACAAACCGTTTTTGCGGCCAGGTGTTCATGCAATATCGAATGTATGTATGCTGGTTGAAGAAATGCACAAGGATGCCTCTATCTCATGGTATGCCACATGACGATCTTATATTATCAGTTCACGTACGGCATCAATGTTCTCTGGTACAGCGGCCGTATTTGAACGACCTTCATCTTTGGGCGAGCGTAGGCCACGATTAAGTTCATTAAACCAGTTTTTCACAGTGCTATATGATGGTGCTTCATCGCCATACAAAGATTTAAGTTCATCGATGCACTCTTGTCATGATAATCGACGTCGAAAGTTGTGAAAAATGATAGCACGAAAATGTTCACGAGTTTATTCCATTTTTTTGCCAAATTGATTTTTTCAAGTCACTGTAAACAACACAATTGATGGTCGTACGACAAAACGTTCTGAGTACGTTTATGCTAAAAAATGTCACACCTTCCAATGGAAATGTCAGATGACACTAAGTGTTGCCTAGGCCAGAACTATATATAACAACCCTCGTAAGTAAGTTTTTTGGCAAATGTTTGTAACTACCAAAAATATTTGAACTAGATCCACCATTGAGTGTACAGATCATCACTAGCTGATACGATTTAATGGTATCTATCCGTCCAGACGTCCGTTTATCTTAAGCTTGTTATTAAACTACAGGTCGAAATTGTTGCACAAACTTTATTAAAAGTGGTAAAAGTAAGTTTTTTTCGAACACGTATAAACGCTATTGAAATTGAAGAAAATCACTTTAGATTTAGAAATAGCTCGCACATATAAGTTCTTCCGATTTTTTTTGCTCTAACAACGATATGGAAATTAAAGAAAATTGGTTCAATTTTATATATAGTTCCCATATATACATGTTCATAACGAAATTTGGTATACGTTAGTTATTCGGACCAAGGAAGACCATTATTAAAATAAAAAAATCAGTTCAAATTAAGATTTATACATTTTTCCATGTTATACCTTTAGCTCTAGAAGCACACGCTTGTTTTTTGGACTAAGGTTCCGGTTTAGATATAGATCCCACATTTAGGGCCCCCGCAGACTGCAGACTTTTTATCGGCCGATAGTTTGGTCGGCTTCTTAATCAGTATGGTTACAATCAGTTACAAACTATTTCGAGAATAGTTGGCCGACTGTTGGATAGTCTGCGCCCTGTTCACCAAACAAACTGTTTAGTTGGCTCGGTGTGCGCACTTTCAGCCCAACCCGACTAAACTATCGGCCGATAAAAAGTCTGCAGTCTGCGGGGGCCCTTAAGGTCATCGGATTTTTCTTTTTTTAGCTTTAGGAGCCAAATCCTACATCCAGTCTTGGTGAAATTTGGCACGAGTAAGTTTTTTGGCCAAAGTCCTTGGCCAAAGGAGAACGCTTTTTAAATAAAATAAATATTATAAGAATTAGATATAGCTCCCACATATATGTTAAACCGATGTTAGCAAAAACAATCATATTTTCACACAATTTCAAAAATGACAATAGTTTTAAAATCTGGGTAAATTGGGTCCAAAAACATAGTTTTTGTTGGCTTCTCTGAGCATCCAGGAGAGCAAGGTATAATACACCAGTTTTTACTTATTTTACTGTTTAAAAAAACATTGAAATATTTAAAGAAACTATGGGGTGTTTTCAGTCGGAATAAATTGCCGCTCTTTAGGGCCCCCGCAGACTGCAGACTTTTTATCGGCCGATAGTTTAGTCGGGTTGGGCTGAAAGTGCGCACACCGAGCCAACTAAACAGTTTGTTTGGTGAACAGGGCGCAGACTATCCAACAGTCGGTCAACTATTCTCGAAATAGTTTGTAACTGATTGTAACCATACTGATTAAGAAGCCGACCAAACTATCGGCCGATAAAAAGTCTGCAGTCTGCGGGGGCCCTTATACGAAATTTTGTTGGAATCGCCCTTTTTCAAAAAATGGTTTTCGGATTAAACGAAAAATGGCAATTTTAAAGAAACCTGTTATCATATTAATTTTTGTAAGAATCCGATTAAACCGGGTTTTCCCATACAAGAGAGCCTTGATAATAAAAGAAAATAAAACATTATTATTAACGTATACTAAGTATATTTCGCAAAACAACATCCCATTAAGGAACAAGGGGTAACTTCTGTTAAATTTGTAAGCTGTGCACGATACTACTCTTATACTCATTGACGGGACCGACCTACTGTTTAACGTCGACAACAAACGGCAATGCATTTTATGTCGAAGTTTTTACGCGGTTTAGAGAATAATCTCTATTTCGTTAAGTCGCCGGCATACACGAGTTAAAAACATGCTGCTTAAAAATTGTGAGATATCATTACCCGGAGTTAAAATTGAATTTACTAGTATGATAGCCGTACACACTAACCATCACATGCATTTTATAGAGTAGTTTTTACACAGTTTAGAGATTAGTCTCTATCGTGTAAGGTCGCCGCCATTTACGAGTTAAAAACCGGCTGCTAAAAAATTGTGAGATGTCATTACCCGGAGTTGAACCTGGATTTACTGATATGATAGCCGTGCACACTAACCATCGCATGCCTTTTTCAGAGTAGTTTTTAAACGGTTTAGAGATTTATCTCTAACTCGTAAAGTTTCCGGCATTTGCGAGGTGTAAAGCGGCTGCTGCGAAATTGTGAGATTTCATTACCCGGAGTTGAACCTGGATTTACTGGTTTGGAAATCCAGTTGAGACTGCGTGATTACTTGGACGCTGAGTTTAACTCCATGAAAAAAACACCAAATATAATGGAGTGATGTCCGTGCTTGGACTTTGAATACAAACACTGTCAAGATTTGCGCACCGAAATCCTAACATCTCAAACAAAAACCACAAAATTCATCGACAAACTGGCAGTTATTTGAAAGCCACGACAATAAATGTCATTTTGCCATTAAAAAAAATCCAATAAAATAAAGATGAATTCGAAAACCGAAAAACGGAAATTTTTTAAAACCCGACCCGGTTCGGTTCCCCTGTGAGAAACCGAGCTGCGAATTTTCTAAAACCGAATTGATCGCCCTAAGCTATAGGTTCGAAAGTGCAGACAGGTAAATTTTTCGAAAAATCGTAAAATTGAAAAAAAAATCGTCAAAAAATCATCATACAATAAAAATTAAATAAACGCACTTTTAAGGGTTTTTGAAGGCTTTCTGAAGAGGGTTGTCACGGACCCGAAATCATGATAAAAGTAGTGTGCAGCCACGAAAATCAATGTCACTTTGCCATTTTGTTAAAAACTTAATAAATATAGAATCAAGAGGTCTTGAGCCGGTTTAATCCCTGTTCAATGTGTAAAAGCAATAGACCGAAATAAAACAAACGAGCTAAACATACGTACATGCACGGCACGGCACACAAGTTGACATAGTCATCTAAACTCTTTTTACAACACACACACGTTGTTGTAAAAGAAATCTATTGATGGCTCTCGATGTGGAGTCTCTTTAGAGGTGGCAAGAGTGAGTTGTATTTTCGTGGGCAATTGTGTGAAGAAAACTTGAAAACTAAGGTTTACAACAGTAGTTCTCATTCGTTTGGAGAAAACCTGGCCTTATAGAGTTTGTTTTTACTTTCAACAATTGCAGCAAGGCTTTCTAAAGAGGGTTGTCACGGACCCGAAATCATGATAAAAGTAGTGTGCAGCCACGAAAATCAATGTCACTTTGCCGTTTTGTTAAAAACTTGTCTTCTATTTAAATATAGAAGCAAGAGGTCTTGAGCCGGTTTAATCCCTGTTCAATAGTTTTTTTTACACAAAAATATCACTAAAAGTTTAATAAGCACGTCCTTTTAGGATAGTAAAGCCTAATTTTAGGTAAAGTTCATGAGTTTAGAAAAAAATCGTGTTAACCAAAAAAAGAAGGCATCCAACCACTATAAATACTTCAGCTATTTTAACAAATTATTTTGACATTTGCTTAAGACTTTAACTACATTGTTAACACTGGCATTTTAGTTATTAGAGAACTTAGTTGACAGTTTTACCAACCATAATTATTTTATTAATTTTTTTTTTTAATTCAGAAGTCATCATTAGAAATGAAATGATGGACACTCGATCTCAGAAATTCAACTAAAACCCCCCTATTTAAATATCAATTGAGTTTTGAGTGGTGTCGAAAATAATTTACGACTCGATAGCCAAAACGCAATATCAAGTTGCTGTCAAAAATTGTGTGCAGTACTTCAACCTCCTTAAACAATTTTATTGTATAATTTGTAATAGCCGTTTTAGAACTTAGGCTCTACAGCTATCAAGTATAAGTATACGTATATATCCAGACGCCAAATTATTTTTTGAGAGACTAGAGTGAAGGACGTTTTCCATATACATGAAAGAGTTCAACACTCTTCGTATAATGACGACTTATCTATTGCGTCTTTGAAACCCAATGTTGTTTACCAGAACTTTGTAATAAGCAGCACTATTATGAATTTAAAACTTAGTTCTAAATTAACACAACTTTATTTATGTACTCATATAAACATCGATAAGCGATAAATCAGTTTAAATTCCTTAGTACTAAGTTTTTCTTGAATTTAAAATTTTAAAGAAAATCGTCAAAGTATCAGCGTGATGCAACCAAAAATATGTTGTTGTCATTTGGGTAAATTTTCAACAAAAAATCGACAAAATTACAAAAAAAAACTTCACTTTTGCCACCTGATCGGGTACAATTTGTGGCTTCTAGAGCTGCAGGACCTCAAATTTCAATTTCAATTAGGTTCATCCTTATTCCAGACTTGAAAAATGTAGAAAGTTTCATAGAAATCGACCTTTACTTTCATTACAACTATAAATGGGCAAACAGGCGGACGGACATCGCTCTATGGAAACTGAGACATGGGGTCTATCTTCATTCCTTTAAGGTGTTCCAATCCAAATCAGCACAGAGTAATAATAACCTGTACCATAGGGTGGTGAAGGGTATTAAAACGATGATCACAAAAGCTGTCATTTTTGCAAACCCGCCATAAATTATAGGGTGAGCAATTTTACATTTTAAGTTTTAATCGGCTGTAAAAAAAATACTAATAACTTTTTTAAATTTCTGGATTTATTGGAAAGAGTGAACTTTGTCATTAAATAATCAAACACCATGCGAAGGGTGGTTAAATTTTAAGGGTCAATTTGAACCTTGGTCATCATCAATGGTCAGAATGGTTGCAAGAAATGGCAACAGTGGATGATCAATTTTCGAAGAAAATCACCTTTAGTGGTGAGACACATTTTCATCTCAGTGGATTCGTCAATAAGCAGAATTGCCGCATTTGGGCGAATGATAATCCAAGAGTGATTGTCGAAAAACAATGCATCCACAAAGAGTGAATGTTTGGTGCGGTTTATGGGCTGGCGGCATCATCGGGCCGTATTTTTTCCAAAATGAGGTCGGTCAGGCAGTTACTGACAATGGTGTTCGCCATCGTGAGATAAAAACGAACAGTTTATGGCCCGATTTGGAAGATATGGATGTGGACGATATGTGGGTTTAAAAGGACGGAGCCACTTGCAAATTCAATGGCCGTGTTATCTCGCATCGTGGCGAAGCTAATTGGCCGCCATAATCATGTGATTTGACATTATTGGACTTCTTTCTTTGGGGTTATGTGAAAGAAAAGGTGTACTTCGATAAGCCAGCAACAATTCAAGAGCTAAACGATGAGATATTTAGGCACATTAACTGCATAGAACCTCAAGTATGCCTGAGCGTAATCGAAAACTTGGACCATCGGATGGTCGCGGCGGCCATTTGGCGGATATTTTTTTCCATACATAATTGAACCATACCAATACTTATATTATCTTAATAAAAATAAATGACAATAATTTCCTAAACAATATAGGTTTTATTCAAAATCAACATCGGCCATAAATTTTTTTTTACAGCCGAGCTTAAATTTTAGTAGGCTAAGTTTTTAACTATTTTTGGCTTCATACAAAATGAGACGTTGTAATGTACGTACATTTAAATGGCTGTTCAACCATAATGCACGACATTAGTTGTAAGGCACACCATAACCTCAAGGTTTTGCCAAACTTTATTTATCACTTCTTTGTGTTAATGTTTGACAAATTTAACCATGGAGAGGTATACAATTGAGCAGAACGTTAAGACTTGTGAAGCTTTTTAAGAAAATAAAATTTATCGAATCAAAATTCATTTCGTGATTTTGTTTGTAAGTATAATCGACCAAATGTGTTCACAATCGGGAGAATTGTGAGCAAATTTCCGCGAACCGGATCTGTAGGAAATATGAAAAACACATGTGAATGCTTGCCCAGTTCGTTCTGCGAAAAACATTGATGTTGTTGGCGATATTGTGGTAGAGGAGCCGTCAACATCGACTCGAACTTACTGTGGCCAGAAATTTAGGATATATATCTGGACGATATGTGGTTCCATCAAGATGGTACCTTTTGTCACACAGCCAACAAAAAAATTACACTTTTGCTCGAGAAATTCAATGGCCGTATTATTTCACGTCGTAGCGATGTAAATTGCCCGCCTGGATCATGTGATTTGACACCGTTGGCCTACTTTCATTGGGGATGTTTAAACGAAAAAGTGTAGGTCAATTAGAACAGAACAATTCAAGAGCGGAAGGTTGAGATAATTCGACACATTTACGACATTGAACCTCCCGCTGGCTATAGAGACCTCAACCTCTATTTCACGAAGTTTAAACTGAAAAGGGTTTAGGATTCTCAGTTGTGTGAACGCTTAAAGGCCTACAGCAGTACGTACAATATTCTTATGTGCATAAAATAGACTCCACCAACCTAGAGTTACACGTTATATAAAACCAGAGTTCTTCACTCTACAAGTCTAGAGATCTTTTCTCTACAATCATAAAATATCGCGAACACGTCGTTAATTGGCTGTGAAGATATTCTAGACTTTTATCACAAGCTTTAAGCTAAGCTTAAAATTCACAAACGTTTAATTTTACACAGTAAACATACCACTGTGAACAAATTAACGGAAATCCTGCCAAAAAGACGCAGAGAAACGCATAATACAGAAATCCATGTCAGGATTCACTATTGAATTTTACCTTAAGATTTGATTACTTTTGTAAGGCTTCTATGGAGCAGATCCAAAAATACCAAATAAAGCTTAACTAAAAAAAAAACCAAAACCTTCATTATCTCTCAGTCATAAAAAATATGGACCATCGGATAGAGGTATGCCAACGAAGCTATGGTGAGCATTTGACCGATTTTTTGGTTTACACATAAAAGTCATAGCTCATTCTATAAAAATAAAAAATATCAAGATTATTCTTTGAAAACTTTTTTGTTGAACCACCCTTTATAAATAGAGATTTCTTGATCAACATCCTGAGTCTTGGACATGTGAAGTTTTCCCCCCAGTTTGACATGAAATGATTCATAAATAGTTTTAAGAGAAGTATTTTTTATTCTTAGAAAAACCAAAACTTCAACTTTGAAACTTTTGTTCGTTTTTTATCATGGATGCGTTTGTTCCGGCTTGCTCGCTCACCGAAAACTGTTTAGATTTCGAACTTACCTTTACTTTTTACTGCAGTGGTCTCCTGTTGATATTCCTTATTCTCGGTATCCTTCTGAACTCCTTAATTACGTTTTCAGTGACAGCAACTACTTGTTCTTGTTTTTCGTTTTTCCAAATAATTCAATCTTTCTTTGCTTTCTTTCGTTTTTAACGCAGACACACACACTCTTTTGACAAATAAATTTAAATGACTTTAACAACACGTGATACTTTTTTGTGAGGATGTTGAATTTTTGTTTGGTTTTTCCCAGCTACGAATGATGTGAAAAATGAAGACACTCTTTTTCACCGGCACGTAACCACATTATCAAAAAAGCTCATTCTTTTTTATATGCTGCCATACAGACAAACATTCATACACACACACACTTACACAGAGATACACGAAGCGCATAAAGGAAATCAAAAACGAAAATTCGTTTATACGGCGGAAAAAATATTGTGTGCAAAATATACACACACACGAACACATTCACAGACAGCGAGACAGAGAGAGAGTCGCACTGGCACTAAAGCACTTGCCAAATTTGGGTCATACGTTTTAAAGGAATAACAACCTGATTATGTTTTCACACAAACAATCACTGGCATTCGCATAAATTCATTCACACTCCCACGGAGAGAAAACAAATCCTTTTTTCGTTCTTTTTGAATACACGCGGCGACGACGGCGGTAGTGTTGCTGTTTTTAGACGAATTGTTTTTCTTTCTTTTTTTTGGCGGGGGTGGGGGGAGTAAATCGCTTTTAACTGCACACCAACTCTACTACTCAAGCATTGAACCCCGAATGCTATCGAATTTTGCTACCGAAAAAAAAGTACCGGCGTTCCAGTCGCCGTGACAACCTCTTTGGGCAAATGTTAGAACAGAACTGATTTGATAAATCACTGACTATGGGCGAAAATGATAAGCAGCGTATGGCGAAAAGCATGACGACAGCGGTGGTCGTCGCCGTTGCCAAAAACAAAACATAAACTCTGCACAAACACACACATACGCACAAGAGCTCAGAGTAACACGATGGTGGTGAGTTTGTTTTGTCGTGCTCTGTTGGCTTACCAGATGGGGGATTTTCTCTCAAACTGAGGGGATTTTACTCCAGGCGAAGGTGAAGACGGAATAAAACGGGATAAACAATAAAATTACAAAGTCAAAACTCCCTCAAACTTGGCTGGACCGAATCTCATAAGTTCTCGAGCAATAATTCACTATTGAAGTGGAATAAATACTTATTACTAGGGATACACTAAAAACACCTTTAAAGCGCTTAAATATGCATTTAAGAAGAATGAAAATATGCATAAAAAATCTAAAAAATGTGTACACAAATTAATTTTTTGTAATCAATTAATCCCAATAATTGAAACTTCAATAATTCTTTTTATCCCAAATCTTGCAATTTACTATTTCACTCAAAAAAATTACACTTTTGCTCGAGAAATTCAAAGGCCGTGTTATCTCACGTCATGGCGATGTTAATTGGCCGCTACGATTATGTGATTTGACATCGTTGGACTTCTTTATTTGGGTATATTTCAAAGTAAAATTATACTCAATAAGCCAAGAACAATTCAAGAGCAAAAGGATTAGATAATTCGACACAATAACCACATTGAACCTCCATTATGTCTTAGAGTTGCTGAAAATATGGACCATCGGATCGAGGTATGCCACCGAAACCGTGGCGAGTATATGAGCTATATTTTGTTTTACACCTCATTGTCAATAGATCGTTCTATAACAATAAAAAATATCAAGATAATTTTCTGAAAACTTTTAGTTTTATTCACAATAAAATATATCAAGATAATTTTCTGAAAACTTTTAGTTTTATTCCCAATTACCTAAGGATGCACTAAAAACACGTTGAAAGAACTTAAATATGCATTATAAAAATTACGCACAAAAATTATTTCTATGTGTTCAATTAATCCCAATAATTGAAATTTCAATAATTCTTTTTCTCCCAAATTTGGCAGTTCACTATTTCTCAACTCCCTTCATCTATTTTGTAAAGTATTTGTAGTCTATTTTGTACAGTGACAGATTGTGAACATTTTCGACAAAAGACAAATGATCTTCTGCGAGTTGTTACATTTTTTTCTTAGTTTTATAATGGCATTCTGTTTTTACCATTTTTTATGAAAACAACAAATTTCAAAATGTTGGGTGGTATTTAGTCAAAAAAATTGTTTTTACAGAAATAAATCCGGTCAAAAGAACAGAAGTGCTTAAAGATATGACTAAATTCAGGATTTAATTAAAATTAAATGCATTATCCTTTTAATATCAGCTATAAAACATTATACATTTAAACTTATATTTTGCTTCTATTCTTTTAAATACTAATGCTTCACAGCGACGTTTCGTTGTTTTAGCTAGTCCTTTGCACCGTTTGCTGGATATTTTTGCTTATGCGTCTTAAATAACTGATTAAAGTTAATTTTTATTATTTGGATTAGCTCGTGCGAGCTCTTTTTTTAAATCATCCGTCGAATGCGCCGCTCATTCTTTAACTTTTTTAGTTGTGTCCCCTTACCATCTTTTCCAATCGACAGCTGTGTTTGGATCATTGTCCTGTTAAAAGGTCGACTTTATACTTATAAACATTTTATATTCTGTACGTGGCAATAATATTTTGAGGGATTTCTACATATTGGACAGCAATTACTACGGTTTTGATACAATGAATTGGACAAACACCGCAGAATGAAAACCGTGTCCGTATCATTACACTCGATCCACCATGTGTTACAATTTTTATTGTGTAGTAGGAATCTTATTACTTGTTCTGACATACAGTCGATGCCTGTAACACCATATTAAACAATTTCGGGTTCATCGGGCCATAAAATGTTCTCCACTTTGAGCTTGCCACACCAGATGTGATTTTACAAACTGCAAAAATTTATTGGCATTCGTTTTTTTAAAGTGGCGCTTTTCATGGGATTTTATAATACAGATTATGTTATCGTAGTATTCTGAGAACGGTTTTAACACTTACGAAAGAGCAAACACTCTCTCAAAGGCAGGATCAAGCAGGATTTTTTTCGTCGCTTCGTAACATTGCAAAGTGACATTGATTTTCGTGGCTGCACACTGCTTTTATCAAAATTTCGGGTCCGTGACAACCCTCTTCAGAAAGCTTTGCTACAATTGTTGAAAGTAAACCCGAACTCTTGCCTGGCCTTATAGAGTTCACTCCTGCTTGCAACTTAGTCTTTTCGACTGCCGTTTTTTTGGTTTTTTGTTAACGATTCACCAGATGTTCCATCGTTCTTAGCAACGTCCCCATACACAATTGTTTTTCCCAAAGCGACTTCGCTGAAGTATTTCCTCACAGAGCGAAAAACAGTTGTTGTCCCCAAAATTTCAATTTCTCTATTTCCAATCCTCCTGTTGAATCCTCCATTTCCAATCATGCACCGAGTAAGAGAGTAAGAGATTTCACCACATCTTTATAATAAATACTAATTTATAGTCACTATCTGATTTCATTTAGCTTTGTGTGTCCACCCGCCTTTCCTTGCATAAAAAGTACAAGTCGAAAATATAAATATATATCCGAAATTTTGCACAGTAAAAATGGGGACTACAAATAATAAATCTGGCAAGTATGATGGCTAAATGTCAAGAACACACTCTCAATTTAGCGAAGTTTCTTTAACGATAGAGGAAAAGAGAGTAAATGAGAACGACTTCAAATTCACCATAGACAGTCTAGTCAAATAATTACTTTCATTGCCCTAAAATACTCTTAAACATATCATAAACAAAAATCTAGCGGAACTTTTGTAAACAAAAATTGTCATTCGATCAGTCTAAATGAAATTCATTTTTTAAATGTACAAATTTGCCTAGTCAGTATCTATATATTAAAGATTTTGGAAAAAACAGTACATACTTACTATTTTTTTTGGCACTTTTTTACATAAACAAACACTGTATCCTCCACTAATAGTAATTTTTATGAGTTAAGTCTAATTCGTGGTCATTGCTTGGCCGTCTGTTTTAAAAAAGTGTTTTTTCTTCTCAAATGATAAGCTTTGTTTATTATGCTGAATATTGGGATAACAACCCAAGCTCTGGTGGCAACAATACTCCCCACAAGAGTAAGAGATGTTAAATAAGTGTGATGGAGTGCAAGAGATGGACTGTGAGAGATAAAATGAGAGTATGCATCGCTAAAACTCAAATTATATTTGATTCTCTCATTGTCTTTTCTCTCTCGCTCTTTATATCTCCATCACTGTGTGAGTATTGTCTTCTCGTAGTCACTCTGCGAGCTCGAGCACGTGTTGTTTGTTTTGTTTTTTTCTTGATTTAGTCAAAGCAACAAGTGGCTTGCCTAGCATTGATTTCAGAGAGTGCTCTTTACACCCTTGTTGTTTGTAGGCAAGCAGTTGCTCTTTTCGCTGGTGGTTTTATTTTCATTGTTGACAATTGAGCTACTTTGAGTGATAGTATAACTGTTATACAGTGTGGTAAATAAGCATTTATTAGCACTTCGTCAACAGGGAAGGAAAATACAAAGTGTAGCAGCAGTAGCTTCATGTATTGAGAATTTGTGGTGTACGGTTAAAATGTTAGATGGCGCTGTGATAAGATATACTGCAGGGTTTGTATTAACACTCAAACATAATGGTAAAATGGGCATTAAAATGGTACTTGTGTTAAACCGAAAAAGTGGCAAATGTACCCCTCGAGAAATGACAATTGATACACGGTTGATTCTGAGATTATGGGCCAATTTCGACATGATTTTTGGCATTCGATTTTTTTGCAGAATTTAATATTTAAATTAGGTAGATGTCTTAGTTTTAAAAATGACTAGTCATTTTTAAAGGGTACACATGATATCGCTTTATTTCTGCTTCTCGTTTTTCTGCAAACACTTCCTCAATTTTTTCAACTTATTTTTAGCCATCATTAAATCCTAAAAATTATTACACTTTATTAACTAAAGTTTAGTTAGCATTTCCCTGTTAATAATTTTGGCATGGAAATGATGTCAGGGAAATGATAAATTTCTACAAAACCAACTGAAATGTTTATTTAATTACTTACCCTTACAAAATTGACTTGAGCTGGAAGTTTATATTTGCAATAAACACAAAAAAACACTTGCAAAATTATAAAAAGTATAAATTATCTTTTTAAAAAACAACACCGGGAAATGACCAACTTAAGTGTGAACATTCGTAACGAGTGACAAAACACGACTTACTAAATTTTAATATGACTTTTGACGAAAAAACTATTAGATGTGCATCCACTTCATGAAATGTTCAAACATATTTAAGTTGCTTGAAATCAAGATTGGTTTGGAAATTTGAATTTTAGCAAATATTAGATTTTACAGGGGAATACAGTATATTTTTAGGGACAAAAAATAAACATCCATAAAAATATAAATTGAATATAAAATTAATAGCAACAAAATTAATTGAATATTATTTTTACTATGGACTGGTTTTATTAAATAAATAATTAATATTTTTGTAAAAACTTGAGACAATTTCAATTGAAAGTGGTGTAAGGGACAACCAGGGTAATGAACAAAACAAAATACTGAGAAAATCGCCTTTGAAGTGTAAAATAAATGCAGAAAAAGGGATTTGATGAAATCCTGATTTAAATACTTGCAATAAGTGGTTTCTTCCGTACCAGTCGATGAATACCTAGAAAACTTCGGAAACCGCTATTTTCTAAAAGTGTGGCTTATCGAATTATTGCATTAATTTTATAT
The DNA here is from genome assembly GCA_963513945.1 of Hydrotaea diabolus. Classification (NCBI taxonomy): domain Eukaryota; kingdom Metazoa; phylum Arthropoda; class Insecta; order Diptera; family Muscidae; genus Hydrotaea; species Hydrotaea diabolus. Next base: position 48,488,219 of record OY740717.1, on the reverse strand, counting down.
CAATTTTTTTTTTATTTTGAATATCAAAAATTATGTTATTTTGATTGAAATAAAGTGGCCAATCATGTTTTGCAGTCCAAAATTTTTTATTTTTTTTTAAAAAAAATGAAATGAAATATGCATTAAAATAATAATTACATTAAAAAAAATTCTATAACTTCTTATTCAGTTTCAGTGGAAGACGGCTCCAAGGCGTTGTAGAAGGAATGATAAATTGCTGGAATATATGTGGCAGTAAGGATTTTAAGCTGTGTATTTTTTTCGCCGCTATAGGCATTCCGTGTATTCTTTTTTTTTTGTTGAATCCCTTTAAAGTTGTATTTGCAGGTCTTTCCTTTTTTCAAAATACTTACTTCTTTATACCCTCCTTGAATTGAATTCTTTACAAAAATTAATCTCGTATCTTCCTCCCGAAAAAGTATGTTTTTCCGCAAACATCTTTGTTTTTTAACATTTAAATCTTTATTTAGAATTTGGTTCACTCGTCTGGTCGTTATATTTAATTTTTATTTTATTTTCTAACAGCTGAAGTTATTTGTTACTGCGAAGCGTTTTATTGATCTTTTATCACGTTTTGATACAATTGGTCGTCTTTTAGATCTTTTAATAGATCCACATATTTTTGGATCCGCTAAATAATTCTGAATTGTCATCTTTTTCACTCCAGGTTCACTTCATCACTGTCTCTCTCTCTCTTCGAGTTGTGTTTAAACAATTGCCCACGAAAATAGAATAAACAGCGATAGAAAATATCTTTCTGCTTGTTAATAATCGCTACAGCAATAAAAAATCAACAAAAAAATTTTCCAACTTAAGTTGGAAAATATTCCGCTTGAATATTCGCAAATGGTTAGCTTACATACTAAGTTTAAATGTTGCTAACACACTATGCGAAGCTTAAAAGTCCTCCATCGACCTGTTGTCGCAGCATTTAAAAAAAAAACAAGCACAAAATTACAAGCACTTTTAAATAAATAAAATGAATTATTTCATTGTACGCTGTCTTGTTGAAACTTCAGCTAGGATTTGGCAATACTGTCGAGCTCTAAACGAGCTCAGAGGAGTATCGACTGTAATGTTGTCTCTTTTGCACTAATCAGTCCTCATGCATTTTGGACTGCTAGGTCGAAGTCTTGTCAATTTTGCTTCTTGACACAGCAGCTGATAGATATTGACCTCGTACGAGAGAAAAGTTATTTTTTTGCATATTCAAATTGCAGTATCTAACCATTCTTTTTGGATGGAGGTGCACTTAATAAATCACTTGTGACCTAAAAAAAAACGGAACATGTGGGCCCAACGAACACTCTAATAAATGCAAATTTCAGTACGAATTCAATTATTTATTCGCTCGCGGGATCAAACTGAATTGTGCATCGAGCTCATAGGACAGTAAGGGCCAAAACAAGCGGTTAATAGTGTATATGTGACAGCGCCTAGCGAAAGGGACCTAAGGGTAAAAAAAATCAATTTTCACTTATTTTTTGATGTGGACGAGCATCGAATGAGACCGATCCCATGCCCCAAAAGTGTTCCCTCCCAGAGATATGCGCGTTTTATGAAAGTGATGGCACACCAAAGATACACGTATTTAAATCTTTAAAATGGCTCTCCAGAACAAAACAGGTTTTTACCCTTAGGTCCCTTTCTATTTTGCGCGGCACATATAAGAGAGTTTCTACTCAAATTATTGCAAATTCCGCTATGAAACCGTATGTGCATTTGTTTGCATGATCGAACTCATATTAAGGATCAGACATATAAGGCCATAGGGGCCCCAAATAGGACTTGTGATCAAAATAAGCGACCAATTATAAATATGGACATATTGGTCCATGATTGAGAATAGCCCTCAAAGAAAGGTAGACAGAGACGAGGAATCTTCTTAACGACAAAGTGGTGTAGGCTATTCAATAGTCAGACGAGCCCGACATTAACATTTTTTAGGCGTTGTGCCTTTCATTCGATGAATCAATCTGCATAAAACATAATTAAATGCCATTTTAAAATAAACAAAATATCATGCAAGGAAATTGCTCACAATCTGTGGTGACGTTACTCACTTTTAAAACCATTTTTTTATTATTATTAGTTAACTCTGCTAACCTTTGTTTAAATCCAAAATTTTACTTTATCTTTACTTTATCAGCGCGGAATTAATTCAATAAATGTCTTTTTATCGAGTGACGTTAAGTAAAAATGCCCCTAAAAGCTTATCAGAATTTTACCTTTAAATGATATTTGTTCATCATTGATTTATTATATGCATTGCATTTTTTTTATATAGGGTGATCTATCTAGAGGTATTTTTTCAGAACAAAAAAAAATATATAAATTCAAATCAAGTGTGGAATCTTTATTGGTAATTTAAAGGACATTTTATGGCACTTATTTTTTGAATATAACTACCTTCAAATGTTGGCCACAACTACGCCTCAGGGTTTCCATTCTTAGGGTCCAATTTTGGATGACTCGTTCGAGCATTTCGACCGGTATAGCTTTAATGACACGCATAATGTTCGCTTCCAAAACCTGAATCGTAGCCGGTTTGTCAGCACAGACTTTGGACTTTACGTCACCCCAAAGAAAAATGTCTAAAGGTGTGATATCACTCGTCCTAGGCGGCCAACTCACCTGTCCCAAACGTGAAATTAGCTGCTTTTCGAAATGACCTCTCAATAGATCCATTTTTTGAGCAGCTATATGGCAAGTGGCGCCGTCCTGTTGAAACCAAGTGTCGTCAGGATTACGAGCTTCAATTTCAGGTAGCAAGATCGATATCATGGCGCGATAGCGAGCACCATACATGGTTACGTTCCAGTCATCATCATTTTTTAAAAAATATGCACCGATGATTCCACCAGCTTACGTGTATAAACCACAACCAAACAGTGGTTTTCTCTGGGTATAATTGCACCTCTTGAACCTCTTATGGTTGCTCTTTAGCCAAAATGCGGCAATTTTGTTTATTGACTTTGCCGTTGAGCCTGACATGGGCCTCATCACTGAACAAAATTTTGGTCGAAAACAGCGGATCTTCCCGTTTCTAACCGAACGCTCATTTCCATAATACAGTCGCCAACATTTGAAGGTAATTATTTTCAAATAACCAACAAAGATTCTACACTTGATTTGCATTTTTATAAATATTTTTTGTTCTGAAAAAATACCTCTAGGTGGATCACCCTATATAATTATTTGTTATTTTAGCAAAGGCATGGCTATAAAAGTTCAATTGAACAACAACTCTGAAAAAATTAAATTGTAAAGAGAAGATGCTCTATTAAATATATAAAACTGACCCAACGTGAACCTGAACTTTATGGTCCGATATCTCGGCATCGTGAACTAGGCTCTAAACACTTTAATCTATTTACTTTTAAATATTTCACTTTAATATTAAAGGATGGTTTAGTTCTAAGGGCCGATGCCATTTCTTGTCACCATTCTGACCATTGATGACGTTTGGAATGGTCAAGAGGCTTTAGTTCGTAAGTAAATTGCACCTTGTAAGCGTGCAAATGTAAGTCTTTGTGCATAATGTTCATCAACGACGAGCAAGAGGGGTGCAATTGTTGGGCAGGACGACGGAGTGGACGGCTCTTCAGCCACGCTATCGCGAACAGCAATATTGCAGAACCAGCTGTACGAGCATGCACTGGTGTTATCACATCTTCTACAGACCAGGTTAGCTCAAATTTTTGCGCGATTTCCCGATTGTATGCACATTTGGACGATTAAATTGACCGAAAAAATCACGAAGTGCACGATATGCATTTTCATCTTTCCATGGTTCAAATTGAGTTAGTCAGAAATTGAGAATTATTAAATCAAATGCAAAAAAAAGTTTGACGTTTAGGTGTGGTTCACATTGAACATTGGCCTTTAAAATTTAACCACCCTTTACATGTAAAAAAATTCTTAATTAACTCTTAATTTTTGGGTCACGGTGGACTTTCCCTGGAAATGTCCATGTATTGAGTTTTCACATTTAACCAAGATAAGGGCTCAGACTCAGGGGCCACCAGGGCCCAAAAACTGTTGTAATAGTCAAAACAATAGACATATTAGCCGTGTTCTTTTTGGGTAACTAGCTTTATGGCCTAGCTAGTTTATAATATCTATAAACTGGAAACATTGAACACAATTGAGAGTAATATGCCAACATTGTTTTTCTCTTTAAGCATCAAAGAAAATTGAACAACAAGAAAAAAGTATAAAAAAACTAAAAAACTTCAAATTGTAATTGCTGGTATACGTCTGAAGCAGGGGGCCAATTGGAGTGAAACTGCATTTACTGTTTTTCATTAAGTCATTAGGTGTCCTTTTAAAAGAGCTTTTATGTTTTGATTAAAAATATTTTAAAATGCTTTTGACTATCCTACGATGTTCGAATTGATGTCAGATGAAAGAGGAGACTCAGGGATATTGAATGATATTTTTTTATCACTGAAAAGGAAAACGGATGCAAATAAAATCCTTTCGAAAGTATATCTTTTAATATCCTTCGGAATTCTCATCCATACTTTTTTAAAGTTTTTTAGTTTAGTTTATTTTATTGAGACTTTTTTCAAAAACAATAAAACAATAACAGACATATAATAGATCTATGAACAAGAAATTCTTATGACTATCATGTATTGTCTAAATTACCAATAACGTGCAGCTAACGGCACCAAGCCCTTTTTGTGTATAATAAAGGGGAGGGGTTGATTACAAAAAAGAAAATGATAGGGAAAACAAAAAAAATTGAAAAAATAAGTAGAAAAAATAAGAGATTTTAAAAAATGCTGTTTAAGAGCCTTAACAATAGTCCAATCATAAAGATGCTATCCTCTATTAGCACCCGAAACCACTTTTTTTTAGAACTCGGGACGAAAGGAAACCGAAGTATCAAAATCTGCCCGACTTTCATTCAAAAATCCAATCGGAGATAAATAGCAAACATCTGACCAGGAAATGTCCTTCTGGGCATTGTAAATATCGGTTGCAGTAGAATTCTCGTGAAGGGAAATCCTTGTAATAAATTTATTATTTACGTCACAATTAAACCGACCAATAGGAGTAACATCTGACTCCTTATATATATACTTATTCGAATATAGCTTGGAGAACGACTCAAAACTTTTACCAATACAATATCTCAATATCTTTCTCTCAAATATCTCAAATTCCTTTATAACTGTGGGGATACATTAAACCCTATTGGAAACCCATATAAAATGACCGGGCGTATACTAGTCTTGTACAGTAATAGCTTCGGCTCTACCGGTAAACTCCTATTCCACAGAATTTTCGAAAAAGATCCCAAAATTCTATAGCCCTTCTGGAGAACAGACCTATTAAATTTCAAAAGTTTGTTGAAGTGAATGCCTAAATAATTCATGTCATTCCTGAATGGGACTTCCTCGTCATTAATACCAATTCTCAACCGTTTACTCTCAGGAACCACAAACCTTCTACACTTGCCCGAGGCGTTTCGAATACAAATAGCCTCGGTCTTGGACGCGTTGATCGTTAAACCTAATAATCATAGAACTCCCTGACAGTGACAAAGTGATCCGCATCTTTCATCAACGCAATATTCGGGGACTCATCGTGCTCATATAAAAGAGTGTCATCTGCATATAATAACCCAATCGAATCTGAACCAGATGTGGAAAATCGCTCATAAAAATATTGTATAAATGCGGCGCTAATAATGAACCCTGTGGGATTCTACAACTTATCTCACCAAACTCCGAAATTCTATTATTCAATAGAACGCAAAACAATCTGTCCGAGAAATAACTTCGAAACAATTTTATCACTCTGGGGTCAAAGCCTATATGAATCATTTTAAACAAAATGCCATCATGTAAAGTTCTATCGAAAGCTTTTTCCACATCTAGCGAAACCGCAACCGTACAATATTGACTCCGTAAATTCGACACAACGTCGTCCTGAAATTTCAACAGGGCATCAGTGGTCGAATGCCTCTTCTTAAACCCAAATTGTAGGTCTGGTATGTAAGATTCTCTCATTCCATCATCAGCCTAATCACCCTCCCAAATAATTTGCCTAAGTTGGATAAGAGTGATATAGGTATTAAGTCATTAATATCGTCAGACTCAGCTTTCTTTCTAATAGGCATAATCTTGGAAATCTTCCACGATATCGGGAAGTACGAATAACTGAGGCAGTTATTGAACAATATCATCGTCAGATATTCAAAAGTCTTCGTGGGAAGCCTCTTAACAATGAAATTTGAAATTCCGTCCAACCCCGAAGACTTCTTATTATTTAGGCATCTGATAGACTCCTCTAGCTGGTCCAAAGTAGTCAAACCGGATAAAGCACCTACATTCAGAGCCGAGCACACTGGCGTGAAAACATATCAATTCTCAGGAACCGAGTCGTCGATGTCTGAAATATCCCTGGCAGGAGCCGAACTTGAGTATATAACAGAAAAGTGATCCTTCAATTTCCCCAATTTCGTATTATCATTTTCTATAGCCTAGGTATTATTTAACACACACCAAAATCTCATATTTCTAGGTTTATTTGATAAATTAGAACAAAAGTAATATACAGAGTGGGCCAAAAAAGTTACAGTGGGGCTTAAAAATTTAATAACTTTTTCGTTTATATTTTTTATTTAGTTTCTTTAAGATTATGTAAATAACACTTGGAGAATAAATAATGGAGAGATTCAAAACTGAACAAAGAATCAGAATAGTAGAATTTGTTTTATTTAAATCAGCGAACAATTATTTTAACGCAAACGCATGAGTGATGAAGCTCATTGCCATTTGAATGGCATTGTTAATAAGCAGAACTGTAGGTTCTGGGGATCTGAAAATCCACCATGATAAAATGGCAAACAAAAAAATAGAGTTTTACACAACTCACTCGTAATATGTGAAAAATACCTCTAGATTGATCACCCGTTACTAACCTTCCGACAAAAATAAAGAATAAGCCGATGGCATACACAGAAAAAAGTTAATACGTTTGGTTTTTGTAGCACAAATCGTACGCCACCCTGTATATGTAGTTTAGATTTTTAGTACTGTCCTTCAAAAAATCAGGGATTACTTAAATATAGGTCCAAATAACGGCCCTTATGGGCAAAACATGCGTGCAGTAGTAACTATGGGGAACTATATCTCAAATTGAACCAAATATACATTTGTCTTTCTAACAAAACCTACTTATTCAAAACATTTTTTACGACAATTTTCGACTGTTGCAAATAAACACTGCGTTGCATCAATGAAGTTCTGCATTGCATCAACGTAAACACACATTAACAAAGTTTGCCTCATTACAGTTTGATTTGTTTAACCTTTATGCGAAGATAATTTACAATGCACTTTTCTTTTTTTTGTTGTGTTGAGCAAAACTCGTGTCACGATTTCAATAAGCTTAGTCAGCTTTCTTTTTCTGTTTATTTGAGTTCGCCCCCCACCTTCTCCCGCACCCTCTCTATTGTATGTGAGGTCTCTTGCCGTTTGCCTCAATTCCAATTTGAAAAAGCCTTTCACATTTCGCCAGCAAATCGCATTTCCAGCGTTATTTTATGACTTTATTATGTAAAAATAATTCTCGCACAGCAAATATGTTTACGTTTTACATTTTATTAAATATTGAAATTGTACAACGTTCAAATTGTTTACACCTTGAACAAGGCAGCGGGCGACACCTCCGCCTATGAGCCCGCCGCGTCCTCACTTCCTTCCGTACACTCATTTAACACTTATTGGCACTTTACGTGACACAAACTGAATGGGAGATGTCACACCGCACCACACCATGCCACGTCACGCCACGCCACACCATGCGGCCGGAATGCTCCAAGTATTCGTTCCACTTATTGAATACGAGTGAGCACATGTATGAATGACGGTATTTTCCAGCGCGCGCCTTCTGCGGAGGAATGCTGAAAATATCTCTGACAACATATTGATGTTTATCCTTCTGTTGATAACACAAATTGATTTGATTTGACAATTTCTTTCATTTCGTTACGTAGTTTTTTTTTATCCTCCATCTGCTAGTGCTCTCTTTCAGGACTTCATATTTTCCGTGTTGGTGGAGGAGGACACAATCTGTATGTAGGTAGATTGGGAGGGGAGAACACAAAAATTGAATCACAGCAACAAAAAAGAAGAGAAAAGGTTTCTTAACGCGTGATGTCATTTAAAATTGTACACACAATAATTTTTTACGAGGATTGTGAGCCCAGTTGCAAAAGGCTAAAAGCTCGACAAGAAAAGGTGTTACCTGTCGCAAGGACTACCAGCAACGATATGGACATACTCGTACAACATTTGCCTTTAAGGACGGATAGCAGCAGCAACAGCACAAAGCACGAATTGTACTTATATATGCCGTCTAAAGACAGTTGGTCGCACAGTGGGATTTGTCATAAAATCTGAGGCAAAAATTAGAAGGAATCCCGCAAGTACTTTTAAATTTTGCATAAAGCTTGTATATTGACAATTTAGATTGAAAAAAATTTTTTGTAAAAATATATGAAGTAGAGTAAAAAAATAAGAACAAAAATGTAGCAAAAAACCCCGATTTGTCTAAATTAAAGGCAACAAGTGGACAAATTATGTTTGGATGTGCCGAAGCTCATATACCCTCCATCATGGGTCACGCTATAAAAAGTAAGTCAAGGAGGCGCATACTGTGGATTTCGAGAAAAATTTTCAACATACTCTTCATGCATTATGCAGTACTGGTATTTTGAAATTTAAGACGAAATGGTACAATCAAAAAGAAATACTTCGATATTACAGCTAGTTTTTTTAGCCGTTTCAGTCAGTATTTGCATGTTTTATTGAACTGACTTAATATAAACCTAAGAATTTCAAACAAATATTATTATACTAGATGAGCTAATGTTTTTCTTTTTTTTAAGTAGGATATTTCAATATTCTATAAGTAAAGTTGAAAAATAAACTCTGCAGAGACTTAATTTTTTTTAATGTTTTGTTTATTTTCATCAACATATAACAAACATCCATTTTTACACCAAACATTTGGATATGCTACTTCAGCTTTACTTGTCGACAGTTGCAAATCACTACTAATATATAGTCTTATACTGAATATATTAAGCGTTGCATGCTCTATAGTCCGCAATTTTTTTTGGCAAAATCAAGAATGGAATTTTACAACTAACGGGACATGTATGTATGTACGAGTGTGTATGTACGGACATTCCTAACTGTGAATTTCTTAAACGGTCCTGGGTCCAGGGTGCCCAATTCTACTATAATGTCCCGTTGGAAACAAATTCATTCTCATAGAGGCAAAGCCTGCTATGGCTAAACGCGTTACAAATTGTACAGCTGTAAAGTCTTTTAATATTTCTATTGGACATAGGAACGAGGCATAAAAATAGATTCCATATTAATGCTTAAATAATTGCGAAAAAAAAGCTTTAGAAGCATGTGCATTGAAGCAAGAGCAAACATACATAACAAGTTTTGTTACAAAAATTTAATAATTTTCAAGATATAAATATTTTTCCTTTTTTGATTGAAATAAAATTTGTTTTGAAATTCTATTTTGTTTTTAATTGTCAAATATATATAAATAGCTATTTTAAAAAATATGCATAATAACAGCAATCATTAATTCGGATTAGCGAGCTAGCGCTGTATCTGTTTTTACATTTTTTTCAGTTAGGGCCTTTTAAATAGTAGGGGATAATTTATATTTTTTCCAACTTTCTTTATATTGATTACCTTTGTGTTTTACTTTAAAGGGTACATCGCGGTAATTTGCTTATTTTGGAATGAAATAAAAAATTATGAACCTTAAAGTCGACCTTCGCTAATCACACACTGCCGCATACGTTTTTTTAAGTTTTCAAGAACTCTAACAAACATGTCGACAGGTATTCTGCCAATTTCAGCCCCAGGTATTCTGCCAATTAGGTCTTCCAAGGTGTTGGGACGGTTGATATACACCTTCGCATGGTGCTAAGGCTGGTGAGCGTGCCAGCCAGTCCCATCACCCCTTGCAGAGATAAGCCGTCCAGGAAACATTGCCTCTAACAATTCTTGGTAAGCCTTGCTGTGTGTGCATGGTTCCTGTAGGAACCATGTATCCTTTAATTGCATTATCTCAAGAGCCGGCTGAAAAAAAATCCTGTACCATAGTCAAGTACCGTTTGGAGTTCACAGTTACGGCAAGACGGTTATCCTGGAAAAAGTAAGGGCCAATGATGTGGATTGTGATGTTGTAATCCTTTGCTCAGGTCCCCTTCGTACACATGACTTATTCTCTGCTGCTCTCAATGAAGTTAACCAAGTTACAATTGATTGCCGTCCAGGAATACTCCGTGTGGGGGAACAGCGAATCTTTAACGAAAAGCACGCTGCATTGCAATGAAAGGCAGACAAATACAAATTTCCCGTCAGCCACTATAAGCCATGCACACTCTCCGCCCTCTTTGACCAACAGTACCGCCACAGCCTGCAGTGCAAAAAAGGTCCACTCTGTATAAATAACAATAAAATTGTGTTGAAATCACTACCTTTTTTTCGAAATATCTTTTTTCCCTCACCTCCATACTAAAAAACCGGTTCAAGAGATATGGTATTTTTAAATTTTGGGTAAATAATTTTTGCCGAAGTTGACTCAGTCCTTGTGAGGGGAAAATGTTTACCTATTGACCGATCTGGTCCATTTTTAATACTAACCGTTCTGGTCCAGCCACCTAGATTTACGTAATAGTGCGTCCTGAAGTTTACTTTTCACAGACTGATGGACATGACTAGATCATCTTGGAATGTTACGATTACAGTGGCCAAAACTGTAAAACAACTTTTTGATTTTTATGTCTAAACCCGAAAGGTGCTTTCTCAAAAATGGCTTAAGCCCGACCTGTTGGTTTACCCGTTTTTTGCAGTCGGGTTTTCGGGTTTTCGTTTTTTTTTTTGAATTTTGTATGTGTAAGTACGAAAAACGTAAATATCAAAAATATCTAAGCTGGATTAGATTAAGTGTATTGGATTTTATGATATCTGTCTGTCCGTCGATGCGCCAGTCTGATGTCTTCCTAAAGCTTTGTCGCAATTGTTGCCCGATCTTCATGAAATTTGAAACAGTATTTTTTTTTAATTTTAAGCGGCTTTTGACTTTTTTGAAAATCGGTTAAAATTTATATATAGCTCCCACACATGTGTTGAAGCAATTTGATGTATTTAGCTTTGGAAGCCACATAGTACATTACATTTTGATGAAATGGATCGCTCAGCAATCAGCTCAGATAAAAAAGGTTCATACCGGTTCACGGTTTGATATAGGCCCAGTGCAAAGATCTCTCCCAATAAAAAATGCAACCAATCAAATTTGGTATGGTATATTTCAATTAACAAACAACTAATTTCAGACCGATTTGAATCATATGGGCTTATTTTTTTAATATAGTCCGCGTAAACAAATGCCTTCCCATATTCATGGACTTATGGCTTTAAAATAACTTAATGGTGTATTTTTCATATGTGTGGTTTTTAAGAAGACAGACAGTTTAATGTTACGGCGAACAATTTAACTTTTTTATTAAGATAAGGGTTCGCCATTATGTTTTAAAAATGATTTCGGGCAAGTGGCGGCCGCGAATGGCTCGAATAAATTCCAGCCAAGTGGCCCAATTTTCGACCAATTTTTGCAGCACTTGGAGCCAAATGTCAGCAATAACGCTCCGAATATCCTCTTCTAAGGCGTCGATTGTGTCGGGCTTATCTGCGTAGATAAGCGACTTCACATAACCCCACCAAGGCCCTATCGATTGATTTGATAAGTAGCTCGCGAACAGTTAATGCGTATTGACTGGTAACAATCTACATATTTTAAACAAAAGTCCTTCGTGCCATATTTTGTCAAAGTCTTGGGAAATATCTTTGAAGAGAGCTGAACAGTACTGTTTGTTCTTGTAGGCTTCTCTTATCGAAGATGTTATACGATGTACTTATGCTATGGCTCTCCCGAAATTCGCACTGGTGGTCGGGAATTACGCAATTTGTAGAAATGTAAGATTGTATTTTTCAGAAACATTTTTGAAAGAAATGATAAGCTTATCGGTCAATACGAAATGATTTGAGTTGGGTCTTTGTCAGGTTTCAGAATCATAACTATTACAGATTGCTTTCATGATTAAGTGAAACAACCGAGGCTTAAAATGCTGTTGAAGATATGTAATATTGTTCTGATAGCTAAATGAGAAAGCTCTTTTATCATTTTCGCATTTAAACCTCCTGGCGCTTTTTTTAGTTTTAGATCGTTTGTCGAGTGTTTGATATTTTTTAGCTTTAAACAAGCGGATTCGAGACTACTTCGTCTATCATAGGTAGACTAATTATGTATATGTCAAGGTTTGGGGTTCCTGTACAGTTCATACTTGTAGGATCGACCATAGAAAAATTAGTATTTGGTGTAAAAACAGTTTCAAGATAGTTTTCAAATGAGTTTATTTTCTCTTCGGTAGTCTTTAGAGGTAGAGGTGAATCATGAGCTATCGGTCATTGCATGTTTTCTGTGGCTTTTCTGAGATTATAATCTGTTCCTTCGGATGGTTCCAGGTTCCGTAGATAATTCCTGGAACCGGATTCCTCAAATGACTTCAGCGTTTAACTCCTTCTAAAAAAATTTTAATCTTAGGCAAAAGGCTAAAACCGGATTCTCGATTAATGCCGGTTTTTAACTTTTCAAATCTTCGACAGACTTTTTTACAAAACATGGGTTTGAAAACACCAGCAGTGCCGTTTTTCTAAAAACTTTGAATTTTTTTATTACTACCTACAGACCCGGTTTGCTGAAATTTGCGCACAAATCTCCCGATTGTGGACACATTAGGACGTATGTTGACCAAAAAAAAGACAAAGTTCACGAAATGCATTTTGATTTAAACGCCCATTTTCCTAAAAGGCTTCCACAATCTTAAGTCGCTGCTCAATGGTATACCTTGAATTTATCAAACAGTGAAACAAGGAAATGTCAAATTAAGTTAGGCAAATAACTTTACTAAACTTAGCATCGTGCATTATGGTTGGACCACGCCTTATATGTTTAATCGGCACCTTCCGTTTAACTCCGACTACGAATAACAAAAGTCCCCTGCCTCTAAAAAGTGAAAAACCGCCACTGAAAAAATCTTAAATGCTCTTACCCGGAGTTAATAAACATTTTGGCCCACTGTGCCCCCGGTGAATTGTTGTAAATTGACTGTTGATTTCCTTTTATTCATCCGATGAACAAGTACTAGTAGCACCAATGACAACAACACCAACGACAAGACAAGATGGTGTTTAGGGTTAATAGAAGGAATCGAATTGAGTCGTCTACACTACAAGGATATTTTTATGAGAAGCCTTCAAACAAGGACTGACAAAGCAAGCGGTAAAGCGAAAGGTGTGGGTGTGGGAAAATTCCAGGACCGTAAGTACGGTATAAAGGACTTGCGGCACGATAAGGTTAATACAATTTTATTGAATTATATTATTTTATAGGGGGTGCGCAAACGAAAAAAGAAAATAAATAAAGAAAAAAGAAACGATGAAACACATTCTTCACTTCATTTCATTTTGCTTCGATTTTTTTCTACAACATTTGTCATCGTCATGCAATTGTGGTAAATTAAATTTTGCAAATGCTTTGGCAACATTGCAAGGAACAGTTCGTAGAACAGCAGAGTTGACTGGTTGGCTGTGAGGGAGTCCTTTCTATCGCTTGGGTGATAACAACAAAAAAGAATAGAATAGAAAGAGGGAAGATTTGATTTGTTTACGTGCAAATATCAGGAAAATTGCTCAAGAATAAAAAAGCGAAGAACGCAACAACAACAAAAAAGACAAAAGAACGTGAAAGGATTTATTTTTAAAATCATGCTATAAAAATGAAGTCATTTCCTTGGTGTTACAATTCAATTGAACCATTCACTGTGAACAAAGCGCGAGAGGAAAAATACAAATATAATTCAATAAAAATTACTTAGCTATTCGCTAAATTTTGTACATTTATCATTGTCTTGCAATTGGCGCGTATCATTGCTATCATTAATAAAACGTATGCTAATTTTGAAGCTATTTTTGGGGGCATTATTTCGTACAGCTATAGCGGAAGTCGTCCTTTTTATGCTTCCTATCATGATGACATTATTGGCTCATCTCACAGGCTATACACAAGTGTGTGTAAGAGGAAGAAAGCGCTGGTGATAGTCATTAAGTCCTTGCTTCCATTTATAGAATTGTACAACTTGGTTATCCTAAATTGTACTGCGGTACATCCTTTTCTAAATGGCACATCCTTGTTGTAGTAGTTGTTGCCCTGTGATAGTTTTTTTTTATTTTTTTTGCTATAAGTGGAGGTTTAGAGACGCCACTAGGACAGTAATTCATAAATATGTATGTAAGTATATAACATTAAATATCTGGGTTTATGTATATTTTCCTCTTTTTTTACTACAAAACATATTTAACGGGTGGCCCGTGTGGTGATTTCTCTTTAAATCATATATTGTTTCGTCAGCTTTTTCCCCCGAAATCTTTACAGAAAATGTGTACCTTAATGGAAGGTTATCCGTCTGAAGTTCTATCAAGGATATTTAAAAGTACCAAAAAAAGGGTTTTTTTATTACCTCCATCATAGGATAGAGGATACTTTTACTTTGACCTTATGTTTGCAACACCTAGAAATACTGGTCGGAGAACCCTATGTTTGGCTGCCTGTGGAAAGCAAACAATAGGTCATAGATTGAAATCAATGACTAGGAAATTATTATAGACCATGTTGGGTTAAATTTGGTCATGGGGCGTGACAAAACTAGACAGAAAATTAGTACCTTAATGGAAGGTTATCAGTCTGAAGTTCTATCAAGGATATTTAAAAGTACCAAAAAAAGGGTTTTTTTTTATTACCTCCATCATAGGATAGAGGATACTTTTACTTTGACCTTCTGTTTGCAACACCTAGAAATACGAGTACTGGTCGGAGAACCCTATGTTTGGCTGCCTGCGGAAATCAAACAATAGGTCATAGATTGAAATCAATGACTAGGAAATGTAGACCATGTTGGGTTAAATTTGGTTATGGGGCGTGACAACGCCCACCCACTTTGAACTAACCAAGACCATATCTAACGAACTATTAGATATAAAATACAACAGGCTGAAATGAGGCCGGTGCCACGACCCTTTTAAAAATCGGTTCTAAGGCCAAGGTTCTGGGCTATTTGTTATGAAAGAAAATCAATGTTAGGCATATTATTGTAGGCAATATTGTATTAAAGCCAAAAGGGCCTAGCATTGTCCATAGAACCCTCAAAATTTAAAAGACTATATCTCGTGAATTAACACCAATATGACGATAGTAGTTAGTATATACTTAGTAGGGACATAAATACTGTAACCCACGTTTTATGCTTGAATAAAAAGTACTGAATGTTTTTGGACCAAATATTTCTTAGTATATTGCATTTTTGTGACAAACCTTGTCCTCTAAACCCGTCTACAATTTGTAATCCAATGGGTTCAAATCTCGACTGCCTGAGGGCCATTCTTCAGAGGAAATGAACGCTGGCAAATTGTTTCGAAGCTAGGACTGGGACGTTTTAGCCATATGGGCCGGCGCAGAATCCTGCTGGAAAGTCCATGGCTGGTTTTGGAACAGGGAATTGTTAAGAGGCTTCACAACAGCTTCAAAATCGGTTTCTTGGTAAGCTTTGGCCGATGTTTTGACTCCTTGTTCGCAGAAATGCAGGTCAGTGACCCCATCGTAAGAGACACCCCACCAAACCATGACTGAAGCTGGGTGATGACCCTTTTCTACCCTTGGGATCAGTTCAGATGCCTCCTTAGATGACCGCGCATACACTCACTCTTTTTTTGCTTGTTAAATTTTTCCTGAACGTTAAAAATTTGTTCATCGGTAAACAACATTTTTCTGTGCAAGTTATCAGCGTGCTTCACCAAAAGACGTTTGCATTTTTCAATCCAATTCTTTTTTAAAGCTGCAGTCAATAAATGTCCGGTACGTCGTTTAAAAGCCCCAAGTCCCAAGTCTTTTTTAATGATTCAAGTCATGGACTTTTGCGTGATATTCATCTCACGGGCCATGATTTTCTGTTTTCGGAACGGTTCTGTGAATTCTTGATTTAACGGCTTTGATGACATGTGGTGCTCGAACAGAGCGTGGGCGGCCCGACCGGTGGCGGTCTTTTACATCTCCAGTCTCCTCAAACAGTTTTATGCATCGGTAGACGAACATGCGGCTGATCCCTAGTGGCTGGAGCGTTTTGAAAATATCGCTTTCTTCATTTCACACTTGAAAAGCGCTATTACAGCGATACGGTTCTCATTATCTGACCACTCCATGATGAAAGTTGAATCAATTTTAAAATCCCGTTACAGACTGGCGCTATTGAGGTTAGCTTTCAAAACCCATATGACTTTAACGGGGTATGTTCAGTTCTACTATTGAAATGGGTGTATTCAATGTTGTAACAGTATTTATGTCCCTACTAAATATAATGTTGGTATGCAAAAAATTTAACCCTAATAAAAAATAGGCCGGCATACAGCCACCTTAAACTTAATAATTTTATTTAAACTTAATAAAAAATCCATGATGGAGGGTACGAGGGCTGCTGTATATATATCTGGCCTAATAATGAAGAAAAATATTCATCATCAAGAATAGTTTTATTGTTTTTCAAAGTATACTCCAGCATGATTTATACACTTTTGCATGCGCTCAAACCAATTGTTGAAGCACTTTTTCCACTCCGATTGAGACACCTCCAAACATGGTTTTTGAACGCTTCAACAGCATCTTCTGGCGACGAAAATCGTTGATTACACATTTTTTATTGATGTGGTGGGAATAAAAAGAAGTCATTAGGTGTACGACGGATGACACATCAATTCGACGTTTTGGTCAAAGTGGCGCTAATTTAAGCAGATGTGTGATAGCTCGCATTATCATGGTGCACAATGATTCGTCTTCGTTTTTCGAATTTCGTTTATCGTTTTTCGAACTTCTCCGCAGATGTCAGGCAAACAAATTGTGATGTACCAATCAAAATTGACATCCTACGTTGCTGAAGCGGAACAGTCGCCACATGACCAGTTTTGCCAAAGAAACAAGCGACCATTTGCTTCGAAGTGCTTCTTCCACGAACAACTTTCGTTGGATTTGGCTCGTCTTCGAAGACCCACACGGTCAATTGCTGTTTTGTTTCAGGCTCATACGCATAGATCGATGATTCTTCACCTGTGACGATCTTATAAACGTTTTTTGAAGCACCGCGATCGTATTTTTTCAAAATTTCTTAGGACCAATCGACACAAGCCTTTTTTAAGAGATCGTCATATTGTACGGGATCCAACGAGAACAAACCTTTTTTACGGCCAGGTTTTCATGCAATATCGAATGTATGCTGGTGGAAGAAATGCCCAAGGATGCCTCTCTCACGGTATGTCACATGACGATCTTGCATTATCAGCTCACGCGCGGCATCAATGTTCTTTGGCCGTTTTTGGACTATCTTCACGACCATTGTCTTTGAGCGAGCGTCGGCCACGATTGAATTCATTAACCCAGTTTTTCACAGTTCTATTGGATGGTGCTTCATCGCCATACACAGATTTAAGTTCATCGATGCATTCTTGTAGCGATAATCCACTCGAAAGTTGTGAAAAATGATAGCACTAAAATGTTCAAGAGTTAATTCCATTTTTTGCCAAATTGATTTTTTCAAGTCACTGTAAACAACACGAATGATGGCCGTAGGTCAACGTCGGAGTACGTTTATGCTAAAAATGTCAAACTTTCAAATGGAAATGTAAGATGGCACCAGACAACACTTAATGTTGCCTAGGCCAGAAATATATATAGCAACCCTTATTCAAGCAATGCGTAATCAAAGAGTGACTGTTAGGAGCAGATTTTGAAGCGGTGGCATCATTGGACATTTTTTTCTATTAAAAAAACCGCTGTTAAGGAAATTTCAGCTAACCAAGCTAAAACAATGATTTTTGGCCGGAGAGGGAAGACATAGACATGGACGACGACGCGTCATGGCACACAGCTCACGCGACACGACAATCGATTGGTTGCGCGTCCACTTTTCGTTTCTTGCCCAACTCGCCGATGTCAAATTGGCACTTTGTAGTTGAGATATCAGACCTTCACAAAGACAGTTTTTTTGTTGGGATAACAATATTCGAGGAGCATCATACTATTGTTGGGTATATGGATCTGCTACAAAAATATTATGATCCATACAACAGTAGTATGATTCAAATACAACCATACTGTGATCCTCACGACCATACAATGATTCTCACAACAATAGTATGATTCACACATAACCATCCTATGATCCCCACAACCATAGTATGATTCACAATCAACCATACTATGATCTTCAAAACTATAATATGATCCTCACAACCATAGTATGTTTCGCATACAACCATATTCATACGCAACAATGTCATGATTCCTAGACCCACAGTATGTTCACACACAATTATACTATGGTCTCCAAAATTAGAATTGGGTTAAGTTGTCAACAATGAAAAATATTTAAAAAAAATACCTTAAATTAAAAATAATAGGAGTATTTATTTAACAGTGGAAAAAATCGTAAGCGTTTTTATAGAAAATATTTCAGTTAAAAAAGCCAAGTACGCAGTTTGTTCGAAAAATTTTAATTTCCATAAAAAATTACTTTTTATGCATTAGATTATTAAAAATAACTTTATTCTAAAAAATATATTCAAATGAAGAAAAACTACAATCATACAGTATGATTGCCGTTATAATATTATTGTAAACATAAAACCTAAAAACAATGCTTCTGTCGCACCAACCATATTTATATTGTTGCTACAACCATATTTTCATTTATAAATTTGGCAATAATACTATTGTTACATTTCAACAATATTAATTTAGCGGCAATCATACTATTGCCGAAATTAAATTCAAAAAACAATACTATAGTTGCGACGAACATACTTTTATAGCGAAGAACATATATTTTTATTGCCGTGACCACATACTTATAGTAACCATATTTTTTTTCTCTGCGTGTACCGATGTAGTGCGAACAATTCATTAACGATTCGGGGCCTTTATGGCGAATATCAAGCAAGCCATGCGTGAGATAGGGTTAGAAACCGTCAGCAAGGTCATAACAAATTGAGTTGACAGGATAAGATACTGCGAAGCTAATAGGAAATTGTTCTCCAGAAATAAAATTTTTTTGTTTTTAAAATAAACCAATAATATGCCCAAACAGTTATTTTTATTTTGTTTTTTTATAAGTTAAAAGAAAAATCTTCAATTTGGTCCACCCTGTGTATATAAACGTTATTATATACTACACATACTTACATATATATTTGTATAATGTTCATACTAAGGATGTATGACTTATCATGTTTTGCACATTTTAATGTTCGAACTGGTCTTAATCTGTATCTGTAGGATGTTTGTGTCCCCATTTTGTTGTAATCGTATGTACATGCGACTACATTTAAAAATTTATGTATGCTTTTTTGAATACTCATTTGACTTTGTAATTTATTATGATTATGCAATAAAAGGAATAATCCGTATAATCACTTCAATAAGTCATTATCGAAGTGATATCTCATTTTTTACGCAAATGATGTCAGAAGTTTGGCTTCAAATATTCTCCTGCTTTAACAAAATTTAGTAAATGGGCAATAGTCTAGAGTGAAGGATGGAGGAAAAATTGAAAATATTTTAGATCTTATGCAGTTAAACAGAATATATCTTTTATTTTCAAAGTATTTTGCAACTTGGTCGTCATTGTTCATTTTGTCATTGCATTAAAATAAGGTATTTATTGCCCGTAAAGTGCTACTACCTTTATTTCTAATTAATTACACTGCAGACAAACTTGTCGTAAGGACGCTTAACTGACTAAGCCTTCAGTAAAGACTTTTTTGAGCGGAATGGAGTTCCTTTCAATGGAGTACCTTTCAGCGACTCATTGATTCCAGACTTTTAAGCTTTAAATGTGCAGGTTCTTCGATTAAAATGAAAAAAAAATATATTAAATGTAAATCAAAAAGAACTTGTTTTTAGGCTTTATCGTAAAAAATGTGGCTGTCCTATAGGATACATTGCGCATTTCCCTAGTAATAAAAATACTTAAGACAATGAAAGCCGTTCTCAAGTTAAGGTAAATGTCATTTTTTTAACATTTCAAAAATAAAGAAATATATAAAAGCCACAAGTAAGTAATTTCATTAAAAAAACATTTTTTGTAAAAATTATAATGTACATAACGCGTGATTTATTTTGAGATTCCCTACTTTTTTAAAGAAAAAAACACAGAAAATTCAAATTGAATGGGAATGTTTATTATCATTTTAAAGAACATTCTTTGCCATTTCTTTTTTTAAGATTATGTCTATCAAATGTTGGCCGCGGATACGTCTCAGATGGTCCATCCGTTGAGTCCAAATTTCGATGACTCGTTCGAGCATTTCGACTGGTAACTAGCGAATGACACGCGTGATGTTTCGTTCCAAGGCCTGAATCGAAGCGGGTTGGTCCGCATAAACTTTAGACTTTACATATCCCCACACGAAAAAGTCTAACGATGTGATATCACACGATCTTGGTGGCCAATCGACAGGTCCAAAACGTGAACTTATCTGCTCACCGAAGTGTTCTCTCAATAAATCCATTAATTGATGCGATGTGTGGGAAGTGGCGCAGTCATGTTGAAACCAAATGTCGCCGAGATCACGAGCTTCAATTTCAGGCATCAAATAGTTGGTTATCATGGCACGATAACGGTCGCCTTTGACGGTTACGTTCTCATTGGCATTATTTATGAAGAAATATGGATCGATGATTCCACCGTCCCACAAACCACACCAAACCGTTGTTTTTCTGGATGAAATGGCAGTTTTTGAACCTCTTCTGATTGCTATTCGTCCCAATTAGGGCAATTTTGCTTGTTTACCTATCCATTGAGCCAGAAAAGGGGGCTCATCGCTGAACTAAAGTTGGCTCAAAAACGCACGAAACACATTCCTCACAGAACGTGAGTTTTCGTAATAAAGTTGAACAATTTGTAAACATTGTTCAGGCGTAAGTCCTTCCCTGAAAAAATGCCAAGCAATACTAAACAAAAATAGCATGACAGCATGACAAGACTCACACGTGATCTGTCAAAAAAAGGCTATTGAAAAAAGTATCTTCACTTGGATCACCCATTATATGCATTTGTGGATCTATAGTGAAAAAAGGGGTTGTCCTATAGGATACATTTCCCTATCAATAAAAATACTTAAGCCAATAAAAGCCGTTCTCAAGTTCAGGTTAATGTATTTTTCATTTTAACAATTTAAAAATATCGCAAGATGGGTGCCGCGTTTGTTGACTTTGCCCCAAAAAATCGTCCGTTGGACCAATTCCGAGGAGCTTTTAGCGATTTATCAGCGTAATCCAATAGAGTTCTTGCGCCGATTCATAACTGTTGATGAAACATGGATCCATCACTACATCCCAGAATGCAAAGAACAGTCAAAACAATGGATAGAAGCTAGTAAAAGTGGTCCCAAGAAGGCGAAAACTGTTAAGTCAGCAGGAAAAGTAAAGGCAACAGTATTTTGGGATGCAAGGAGTATAATATTTATTGATTATCTTGAGAAAGGAAAAACTATAAATAGGGAACATTATTGTGCATTATTAGATCGTTTGAGTGAATAAATCAAGATAAAACGACCTCATTTAGAAAAAAAAGTTCTTTGTCATCAAGATAATGCTCCTTCACACACTGCATTTTTAACTCCACAAAAACTGGCCGAATGACGATTTGAAATTGCTCCGCATCCACCATATAGTCCAGATTTAGCTCCGTCTGATTATTTCTTGTTTCCAAATTTAAAAAAAATTCTCGGTTGCAAAAAATTGTCGTCCAATAGCGAGGTTATTGCTGAATCTGAGGCATATTTCGAAGGTCTTGAAAAATCGTATTTTTCGGATGGAATTAAAAAACTTGAAAAACGTTTGATGAAGTGTATTGAGTTGGAAGGAGATTATGTTGAAAAATAAATAATAATAGTTCCAAAAAAAACGGTTCTTTTTATGTTAGGCCAGTTACTTTTTCGGTCGCCCTCTATATGCGTGAGGCATCAACAATCTCACGCACTCCTACTATTCGATAGGCCAACACCATATCGTGGATTGTTGACATTTTCGGGTGTGTTGATTGAGGCCGTCCAGAACGTTCAACGTCATTTGTACTTGTAAGACCACAACAAAAGTCAGTAATCCACTTGTTTACCACTTGCTGATTTTATCATCAATCTAATAATTCTTGGTTTAATTGACGGTTTTTTCCGCAAAAAATAATGTTTAATGCGCACTTGAAATTCACTTTTTTCCATTTTTCACAACATTTTCTAGGTTGTTTTTTTTTTTTGAACAGCTTAATGACGGAACTCTCTCAAAATTCGACAATTTTATATCACATTTACTGCTAAACATTTTGGTTTGTTTTGATGGTCTGGGGGAGGGTGGTAGAAGTCGATTAGTCGACTAACCGACTTTTTGTTGCAAAAACTAAAAAAAGTCGTGATCGACTTTTCCGTCCGATTTTAATCGAACAATCGACTTTTGCGTTCGACGTTTTACTACCGGCTGAACAAATATTTTTACCCTGCACCATTCTGTGGAACAGGGTACTATAAGTTAGTATCATGGCAAATATTTGTGCTCGTGTAATGATCGACTCAAAATCACAAGACGATTCATCTACTGTCCATCGTAAGCTTGCTATTCAATAACGAGTACAGATCTCAGAATCACTAGCTGATTCGATTTAACGATGTATGTCTGTTCCATTGTCCGTCCGTCTACTGTAGATTTAAAGCTTGTAACCGAAATACGAGGGTTGCTATTTATATTTCGGGTCCTGACATTACTAGTGTTCCCAGATGCAAACTGGAACCTCCATTGGAAACTTTGACATTTTTAAGCATAACTTCACTTAAAGCGTTTTGTCATTTGAGTGGGAAATGTTTTGTTTACAGTCTGTTGACAAATTCATCTCAGTCAAAAAATGGAATTATCCAGTGAACATGTTCGTGAGTTGATTTTTTTTCGATTTTCGGCATGGGTTATCGTTACAAGAGTGTTTAAATCAACTTGTTTTGACTTTTGGGGATGAAGCAACATCAAAAACCACAGTTAATCGCTGGTACCAAGAGTTCAGTCTAGGACGCCGTTTGCTCCAGGATGAATTTTGTGAAGGACGTCCAACATCGGTCTCTTTGCCAGAAACCATCGATGCTGTGCGTGAACTGATTTAGCAAGACCGACATGTAACATACCGTGAGATTGAGACATCCTTGGACAATAGTATGACAAGCATCAATAAGATATTGCAAGTTCATTTGGCCGTGATAAAAATTTGTTCTCGTTGGATCCCACATAATTTGACGAATGCTCAAAAATAGGCTCCTATGGATTGGTGCAAAGAGATGTTGAAAAAGTATAACTGCAATACCTCAAAGGTAGTGTATAGCATTGTCACAGGTGACGAATCATGGATCTATGCATGTGAACCCGAAACAAAACAGCAATCGACCGTATGGGTCTTTCAAGACTAGCCAAATCTAACAAAAGTTGTTCGTGGAAGAAGTACATCGAAGCAAATGATTGCGTGTTTCTGTTTAACCGGCCATGTTGCCACAGTGCCATTAGTGGAACGTAGGACGGTCAATTCTGAGTGGTAGACAACCATCTGTTTGCCAACAGTGTTCGAAGAAATGAGGAAAGATAATAGGAGAAGACGGATCATTTTGTCTCAATCGAAGTGGAAAAAGTGCTTCAAAAATTAGTTTGTGTATTGCTCTTAAAGGAGAATATTTTGAAAAACAAAAAAAAACATTTTCAATGATAGATTATTGTGTTTTTATTGCCGGACACGAAATAATAATAGCAACTCTCGTACAGGTCGCAATCGTTGTTTATGAAATTGGGCAGAAGTAGGTTTTATTTCAGACAAAGGACGGACGCTTTGGAATTTAAAGAAATTCGGTTCCAATTTAGATATGTCCCCCACACATACGTTTAGCTGGCTCTAAATTTGAACCCAGGATTTGTTTTATTGAAATTGATGGAAATAGGTTCAGATTTAGATATAGCTTCCACACATATGTTCGTTCAACCGATTTTATATCTTAAGATCTAGAAGGCACATATTACATTAAATCTTAATAAAATTTGGCACAGTTCATAACGATCAGTTACCATCTAAGGCAAAATTTTACATACGATTTTACATACAACCATTCTTAATTAAACCAGTTTGATACTGGACCATAAACCCATTACTTAGGCATTTAGGGCCTGAACCAAACAAATGGTTTTGACGCCCGAAAAACGGCATCCCAAATGAGAATGTCATTTTCGCACGAAGTCAAAAATATATTATTTTTCGTAATTTGGCTTAATTTGGTGACGGAATATACGGCCCTTTGCGTATAAAATGCAAACTAATAACAATGTGGAACATTTTTGGGATTATTGTCTGGGGGGTGAGAAATTCCAAGTCAGGGTGATGGTACTAGGTCAGTATATTAAAATCCTCAAAGGGTTTTGCTTTCGTATGTGCCAGTTTTTTTTATGACCTTTTACATTTTTTCCTTATCTTGATGTTTTTTCGCTTAGTTGTAAAATGTTGGCAAAAACGTAGTTTGACATAACTCGAGAACGACTAGTTCGATTTTGCTGAAATAAATTGAGAAAAATTAATAATTACATTTTCTTTAATCCATTAATATACTGTTTCTCTACCAAATCAACATTTTTGCAATTACAAATAAATTTATGAAGAAAATTTTGCCAATTTTTTTTTTTTTTTTTTTTTATTTTTATTATTTTTTATGGCCAGAAGTCTGGAGTTATTGGGGAAAATTTATAAAAAAGGCGATAAATGACACTTTTTGAATAAAAACATATATCAATATTCTTGTCAAAATGGGATACCTTCACTTAATTGTAAATAAAAGCAGAACGCGTTAATCGATTTCTATTATCTATGTCGCATTTTCTTTATAGGTTATGTGACTTTACGTGAAAGTTATAAGACTCTACACGTTTTTCCGTTTGGGATTTATATGTTTTAAAAAAAAAAAAATTTTTTGGCAAAATTTTCTTCATAAATTTATTTCTAATTGCAAAAATGTTGATTTGGTAGAGAAATAGTATATTAATGGATTAAAGAAAATGTAATTATTAATTTTTCTCAATTTATTTCAGCAAAATCGAACTAGTCGTTCTCGAGTTATGTCAAACTACGTTTTTGCCAACATTTTACAACTAAGCGAAAAAACATCAAGATAAGGAAAAAATGTAAAAGGTCATATATTCTAATTATATTAAAAAATAAGGGAATTTTATAATTACGTAGTTTTTAATAGTGTATTTAGCAAATGTCGACCTTCGGTAACCACACACTGCTGCATACGTTTTCTTAAATTATTAATAAACTCTAACAAGCATTTCGACTGGTATTCTGAAAACTAAAGCCTCAATATTGTTAATAAGGTCTTCCAAGGTGCTGTGATGGTTTATTCGACTACAGGTTACCCCAAAGAACAAATCGGATGGGTCTAAGTCTGGTGAGCGTGCCGGCCAGTTCACACCACCCCTTAAAGAGATAAGCCGCCCAGGAAACATTTGCCGAAGTCCACCGTATCAAATAGTCCCGTGCTGACAATTGTTGGACCACGCACATTGTATACGGGGAAAATTCAGTTCATCATGAAGAATCCGCTGGAGAGAAGGTCTAGAAAGGCCAAGTGTTAGTGATTGCTTCCGAGCAGAGCGTTTCGGAGATTCTAATTACTGCTGGTGGTGTTGTAATCCTTCTCTTAGGTCCCCTTCGTACAAATGACACATTCCCTGCTGTCCTAAATGAAGTTACTCAATTTACAATTGATTGCCGTCCAGGAACATGTCCGCGCGAGGTAATAGCGAATAGTAAACGAAAAGCACGCTGCACTGCAATGATCGAGTGCGCATTTAAAAAATGCGCTTCAATGCATGATGGCAGACGAAATGCAGACGAATACAAATCTCCCGTCAGCCACTATAAGCCACGCACTCCGCACTATCTTCGACCAACAGTGCAGCCACAGCCTGCAGTGCAAAAAAGCAAATTACCGCGCTCCACATTGGAGAATAAACAATAGAGAGATTTACAACTGAACAAAGAACCAGAGTAATAGAATTTTATTATTTAAATCAGCGATCAATTATTTTAACGCATGAGAGATGAAGCTCATTTTCATTTGAATGGCTTTGTTAATAAGCAGAACTGTTGGTTTTGAAAATCTTACTTCTTCGAGAATGAAGATGGAAGTGCTGTAACCGTAAATGGAGAGCGGTATCGGTTTATGATAGAACATTTTTTACGTCCTGCCTTTGAAAACAGACCTGAGATGTGGTTTCAGCAAGACGGAGCCATTGCCCGAGACACAATGGCACTGTTAAATCAAATTTTTCGAGATCGAATAATTTCCAGAAATTCGAAAATTAATTGACCAGCATGATCGCCAGATTTATCAGCACCCGACTATTGTCTTTGGGGTTATTTGAAGGAGCGATTATATGTGAACAAGCCTGAGGCAATCCTTTAACTCAAGGCCAACATTGTTAAAGAAATTCGAACACTACAGCCACAAATTTTGAAAGATATTATGGAAAATGCTCTAAAAAGAGCCCATTATTGCGAAGTTGAAAATGGGGGTCATTTAAGTGACATTATTTTGCATACTTATTGTAAACAAATGATCATTTTGTATATTATACTTTATAATCTGAGAAAAAAATAAAAGGTAAAATTTATTAAAGTTTTTAAGCCCATGGTAACTTTTGGCCCACCCTGTTCAACATGTTATCAAGCATGATGGATCAAACATAATTGTACATAATTCACAATAATAACCTTAATGTTTTAAAAATTACCCCTTTATCCACAACCACCCCCACTGTAACCGGCAACAATTTCTTCCCCAACATCTACCGCCGGTCGTGTTAACTTTTTACTCGCATTTCTCCCATCATTTCTCTACAAAAATGCATTTTATGGTCCTCAATGGTGCTTATAAATCGTTTTAAATAAAATTAACTTCAATTATATCTTGTTTTAGTTTTAGCCAACAACAGAAAAAAATATCCTTGTAAAAGTATGCAAGCTCGAAATAGAGTAGCAGGGAAGAGTCCTAAGGATTCCGAACATGCAGCATGACGCAGGACGGCATTCCAGCAGAGTAATATTTGCAATGTTGGTCTTGTTTGTTGCTGGACAACATGGGCTAAACGCACGTTGTATGCATCGGTGCTTCAATGTTGAACAACACCATTTTTTGCAATAATTTAAATTAAATGGGACAGTTTAGAACAAAAGCTTATACGCTGTGACCTCTTTACTGGGACTGGTCTTCCAGAATTTGACCTGCTCTGTGTGTGAGTGTGCATGTTGGTTTGGTGTTAATTGAGAATGGAATTTGTGCATGTCCTGTAAACTTTGCGGGGATAATAACATAATTGAGATCTTTTTGTTAGGGATTTTGTTGTTGGTTTTATTTTTATAATATGTATATCAACTAAAAATCTGCACAATTATTACTAAATAAAGTAAAGTACGGAACCATTTTACAAAAGAGGCGGTGCCTGTGGAATGGGCTATTCTACAATCGGCTTTCGATGTTATTTTGGCCGACTATATTATATCCTGCACTGCTGAATATTTAGAAAAGCCTACTGAAAATATGTTTAACCCAGTTACAAATGCCATATTTAAATTTTTGAGAAAATTTCATTGCTTTTAATCGTATGTCTGGGAGAAATATTCAAATCTAAATCGATTTTCTTCAATTTTAATGGCATTTTCATTGGCCTTACTTGCTCGTGCTAAATTGCATCAAGATTGGATGTGGATAATTTATCTAAATCTGAAACGATTTTCTTCAATTTTGTTAAAGTTCCAAGAAACAATTTCATTAAGATAAGCTGCATTAAGTGGCTTAAAGACATAAAATCAGATGAAGATATATGTACCGAAGCTATATCTAAATCTGTACCGATTTTCTTTAATTTCAATAACTTTATTACTTGGTCCAAACGTACTCGTGCTAAGTTTCATCCAGATTGGATGTAAGATGTAGCTGCTAGAGCTAAAAACATACAAATCGGGCGAACATACTTAGTGGGGACATAAATACTGTTACACACGTTTAATGCTGTAAAATAAAAAGTACTGAATGTTTTTGGAACAAATATTTTTTAATATATTTATTGATGAATATTGTATCCAAAGGGAATCTATTTATTCGAAATGTCCGCCTTTTGCCTTTACACATGCCTTAAGTCGCACTGGCCAATCGTCAATAGCTGCACGAACCTCGTCCATTGGAAAATAGGCCACAGCTCGAACCAAAGCAGTCTTAAGAGATCCAATGTTGGGATATCTTTTGTGACAAACCTGTTCTCTAAAACCGTCCACAATTTGTAGTCCAATGGACTTAAATCTGGACTGCCTGAGGGCCATTCTTCAGAGGAAATGAACGCTGGCAAATTGTTTCGAAGTCAGGCCTGGGACGTTTTAGCCTTATGGGCCGGCGCGAAATCCTGCTGGAAAGTCCATGGCGGATTTTGGAACAGGGAATTATTAAGAGGCTTCACAACAGCTTCCAAAACGGTTTCTTGGTAAACTTTGGCCGATGTTTTGACTCCTTGTTCGCAGTCCCCCATCGTAAGAGACACTCCACCAAACTATGACTGAAGCTGGTTAATGTCCCTTTTCCACCCTTGGGATCAGTTCAGATCCATCCTTAGATGATCGCGCATACACTCTATTATTTTGCTTGTTACATTTTTCCTGAACGGTAAAAATTTTTTTATCGGTGAACAAAATTTTTCTGTGCAAGTTATCAGCGTGCCTCACCAAAAGACGTTTGCATTTTTCAATCCTATTTTTTTTTAAAGCTGCAGTCAATTAATGCACGGTACGTCGTTTGAAAGCCCCAAGTCGCAAGTCTTTTTTAATGATTCGACTCATGGATTTTTGCGTGATATTCATCTCACGGACCATGATTTTCTGTTTTCGGAGCGGATTTCTGTGAATTCTTGATTTGACGGCTTTGATGACATGCGGTGTTCGAAAAGAGCGTGGGCGGACTGACCGGTGGCGGTCTTTTACATCTCCACTCTCAAACAGTTTTATGCATCGGTAGACGAACATGCGGCTAATCCCTAGTGGATGGAGCGATTTCAAAATATCGTTTTTATTTTCATTTCACATTTGAAAAGCGCTATTACAGCGATACGGTTCTCGTTATCTGACCACTCCATGATGAAAGTTGAAACAATTTTAAAATCCCGTTACAGACTAACGCTATTGAGGTTAGCAATAGTACTCTGAATTTATTGTTTTACCCTTTTGCAGATAGTCAATCAATAAAATACCTTTGAAGTCCCAAAAAACCGTTGCCATAACCTTACCAGACGATTGAATTGTTTTTGCCTTCTTTGGGGCCATTGTTTGGATTGTTCTTTTGTCTCTGGAGTATAGTGGTGGATCCATGTCTCATCAGCAGTTATGAACCGACGCTTAAAATCCATTTTATTTCGCTGAAAACGATCCAAACAAGCTTGAGAAATGTTCATTCTTATGCGTTTTTGGTTGACTGTTAACAAGTGCGGCACCCATCTTGCAGAAAGCTTTTTCATCTGAAGTTCTTCATGCAAAATTAAGTGGACTCGATCATTTGAGATGCCCATGATATAAGCTATTTCACGCACTTTTATTCGTCGATCATTTAATACCATATCATGCACTTTGGCTACAATTTCTGTTGTTGTTGCTGTTTTTGGACGTCCACTACGTGGTTTATCTTTAATGCTTGTACGACCACGTTTAAATTCAGCAACCCAATTTTTTACTGTTGCATATGAAGGAGCACTTTCACCTAACACATTCACCATATCATTATGAATTTCTTGTCCCGATAAACCTTTTTTATGTAAATATTTAATGACACCACGCATTTCTAATTTTTCCATTGTAAAAAAATCGCGGATGCGTCTTTTGTAAACACCTGTTTCTATATGAAGGAGTTGCCAGATCGAAACAAAATTTAACATGTGTTCATAGCAGAGTTTCCAAAACACTTAACTTTTTTCTGTTTATACCGCGCTTTTTGTGCTAGGCTAAGAAGTTTCCGAACCGCCCTCGTAAAGCTAAAAAAACAGAAAAATCGTATGAACATATTTGTGAGAGCTATATCTAAATCTGAAGCGTTCTTTCTTGTACCAAAAAACGTACTTCTGCCAAATATCATTAAAATCGGTCAACAACTGCTACCCGACTTATATTACAAGCTTTAGATGAACGCACTGACAGACATACATCGCATTTTTAAAGGTGGGTCTAACTCAAATATTTTGGTAGTTATTTAAACAGAAAAAATATTGGACATTTCTGCCTTTTTTAATCCCGGGCAACTTGTGTGATAGTCGCGCACACTGCGAGATTAAACCTGAAGAGAGTTTATTCCACATCCGCACAGTCCGACTAAAAACGAATTTTCTCGAAAGTTTGATTTCCCAAATTTAAATGCCAACTTTACTCTTTTAAAAATTACGTGAGCTTTTCTTTACTAAATTTGCTCGCAACACAAGATAGTCAAAAAGATCACATAGAAGTTCTCTATTTCACCTTCAAGTTTTTTGTGCTCTATTTTGCAAAGAATTTTGTACCACTCTTCGGTGGAGAGTATCTGTTGAATGCATGATAGCTGTCAAGCGAATCAATCTACTTATACATTCGAAACTTATCATAATGATAGCTTATGGCTCAGCTGTTTGGGTTTATAATTGAGCGAAACCTGCTCAGGGGGAGAAAAATTTCTCCATCGGTAAAAAGTACACTCTGTAAAAAGTGCACTTGTGGACGGACAATGGTTATAATAGATACTGATAGTTGTGACGCACTGAATACGTCAGAAAGGGCTTAGCTGAACTTTTTGCCCCATGTGTCCTAAAAGACATCCCGCATGACTATTAATAGTCAATATGGACATATGGGAACTTAAATTTTGCTACCAATCCAAATAGAATGTAGTTTTGAAGTTTTAGCTGAGATAAGGGACGGCCCATGCGTCGGAAGTGCCCAAAACTGCGACCTTTTTTGCTCTTTAGTTGCGTAAAGACGGTGGAGGTACATACGGTGGGCCTAACTTGACAACGTTTT
Source organism: Hydrotaea diabolus (assembly GCA_963513945.1). Taxonomy (NCBI): domain Eukaryota; kingdom Metazoa; phylum Arthropoda; class Insecta; order Diptera; family Muscidae; genus Hydrotaea; species Hydrotaea diabolus. The sequence goes on along the minus strand of OY740717.1, from coordinate 48,456,907 downwards.
ACTTGTTATAACATTATAAGAAAGAAACGTCAAAATAAACTAAATATACCTACTTGATGAATATTTCATGCCGTGACTTTATAGACATTAATTACTAAAGTCGCATAACATCCCACCCATTTGAAGAACTTCTCTGAAATCAGTGAGCTGTGCGCCACACAATTCCTTTACTCATTGACCTGGGCCTACTGGTGATCGGGACCTACTGATGAACGAAAAGTTCCTTCATGGCTTAGAGATAAATTTTTACCTGTATTTGAACCTAGGTTTAAATGTATGATAGTCGCGCCCACTAACCATCTCACCACCATTTTAAAGAAATTGGGCGCACTTAACTTCCCAACAAAATAGGATCACCCAAAGAAGTAGAAACAATTCGGAAATAATTCCAAAAAGCATCGTAACTAATGATTTCTAGCTTTTCTGTCATGTTTTTTCTGCTACGAGGTTTGCTTTATATATTCTGCAGCAGACGTTTCCATTGGAAAGTCTGACTTTTTTAGCATAAACGTACTAAACGTACGTTTTGACGTACAACCATCATTTGTGTTGTTTACAGTGACTCGAAAAAATCAATTTGGCAAAAAAATGGAATTAACATTTTTGTGCGATCATTTTTCACAATTTTTGACGTGGATTATCACGACAAAAAAGCATCGATGAAGTTAAATCTTTGTATGGCGATGAAGCACCATCCTATATCACTGTGAAAACTGGTTTAATGAACTCAATCGTGGCCGACGCTCGCCCAAAGACAAAGGACCTGGAGGTCGTACAAAAACGGCCGTTGATGCCGTGCGTTAACTGATAATACAAAATCATCATTTGACATACCGTGAGATAGAGGCATCCTTGGACATTTCTTTCACCAGCATACATTCGATATTGCATGAACACCTGGCCGTAAAAAAGGTTTGTTCTCTATGGATCCCGCACAATTTGACAATCGCTCAAAAAAAAGGTTCGTGTCGATTGGTGCAAAGAAATTTTGAAAAAGTACGATCGAGGTGCTTCAAAAGATCTATGCGTACTAGCCCGAAACAAAACAACAATCGAGGCAAATAAAACCCTAAAAAGATGAAAAGAGACCCAAACCTAAAATGAAACAACATCCCATTCATTTTTTTTATAGTGAACTAAGGCCAAATCTTTTGAAAAGAAATATAGTTTTATAATTTCTTTATAGGAAAATTAATTAAATATTAAACAAACACCTGCATTGTATCTTCAACAATATGTCGGCAGTATGGACTTTTATAGTGCTTTAATCCCTTGGAAATGGCGTGCAATTATAATTTGCATTTTCGATTTGACTTCAGCAAAAACAAACCTAAATGAACCAGACGGCAACAACGGAAGTGTCATTATTTTATGATAAGCCACAGATGCTGCCTTGGAATCTTTGATATAGTCAATCAATAATTTTCGGCTACACATATTTCGCCTTATAGCTTGGCAATAATGAAACCTACAAAAATAATTTGTGTTAACAATCAGTTTACACTTTCGTTAAATTGAATATAATTTAAATTTCAGTTTTAGGTAAATATAAATTGATGGTGTGGAATAAAAATTTGCACTTAAAGTTCTCGAAGTGTAAGAGGGGTAGAGATTCAAAATTCTCACGAAATAATGACCTAAATACCAAAATGAAATAAAGCCCTAAAAAAGATGAACAACACCCCAAATATCGTTGTTGTTGCTTTCTGTACACATTTTTGGGGATTTATTTCATTTTCGATTTGGGGCTTTATTTCATAGAGCCCTGCTGTGCGACCTTATTTTCGATGAAGTACGGATCGATGACGCCACCAGCTAATAAACCGCACCAAACATGCACGCTTGGTGGATGCATCGGCTTTTCAACAATCACTTATGAATTCTCATTTGCCCAAATGCGGCAATTCGGCTTGCTAAAAAATTAACTGAGAACACATTTGGTCGATTATGCTGAACAAAAAATCACAAAGTGCACGAAATGCATTTTGATTTAAAAGCCCATTTCCGTAAAAGGCTTCAACAACTTAACAAACTGCTCAATTGTGTACCTCTCCATTGCTAAATTCATCAAATACTGTAGCAATTAGACCCTACCAGTTCACCCTTTAAGTGTATATCGTTTGTAAATATTACTTATGTTACTATTAATAAGGCGCATTGTTTCTTTCTGTGTATTAATGTATATTTTTCCCTGTGTAAACAGTTCCATTAATTAAATACTGAAACAAAGAACTTTAAAATTTAGTTAGTTGGGCAAAAAACTTGACGTTAAGGTGTGACTCACAATTAACATTGTGCATTAGGGTTGGACCAACCTGCCAACGTACGGGCCACCGCAAAACTAACTGGCCTGGCACATTTTCTGTTTTACTAGCAACTTTTTTTTCGTTTTTTAAAAGCAATCTTTTATAAGCCATCTGTCAAAATTTCAAAATTTATTTAATGATTATTTTCTTTGTAACAGGTGATTGAAGTAAACAAGTTTTATAATTTTTGAAAAATGAAAAATAAAGAGTTTCGTGCGGTAATTAAACACTTTTATATGAAAGGTTATACGCCACAATTAATCAAAGATGAATTGGATTCTGTTCATGGTGATAATGCACCATCATACTCCACCGTGAAATCCTGGGTTCAACAATTTAAAATGGGTCGTTCAAGTACGGAAGATGAACAACGCTCTGGAAGACCGAAAACTGCTACTACTATTGAAAACATTAGAAAATATTTAATGAAGTGACTAAAGATAGACGAAAAAAGCTCAGAGAACTTGCTGATATTGTTAAAATACACGAAAAACTAGTTTGGAGTATTTTACATGATGATCTCCACATGAAAAGCTATCCGCTTTTCATGTGCCGCGTTTGTTGACTTTGCCCCAAAAAATCGTCCGTTGTACCAATTCCGAGGAGCTTTTAGCGATTTATCAGCGTAATCCAATAGAGTTCTTGCGCCGATTCATAACTGTTGGTGAAACATGGATCCATCACTACATCCCAGAATGCAAAGAACAGTCAAAACAATGGATAGAAGCTGGTAAAAGTGGTCCCAAGAAGGCGAAAACTGTTAAGTCAGCAGAAAAAGTAATGGCCACAGTATTTTGGGATGCAAGGGGTATAATATTTATTGATTATCTTGAGAAAGGAAAAACTATAAATAGTGAATATTATTGTGCATTATTGGATCGGTTGAGTGAAGAAATCAAGATAAAACGACCGCATTTAAAGAAAAAAAGTTATTTTTCATCAAGATAATGCTCCTTCTCACACTGCATTTTTAACTCAACAAAAACTGGCCGAATTACGATTTGAAATTGCTCCGCATCCACCATATAGTCCAGATTTAGCTCCTTCTGATTATTTCTTGTTTCCAAATTTAAAAAAAATTCTCGGTGGCAAAAAATTTTCGTCCTATAGCGAGGTTATTGCTGAAACTGAGGCATATTTTGAAGGTCTTGAAAAATCTTATTTTTCGGATGGAATTAAAAAACTTGAAAAAACGTTTTATGAAGTGTATTGAGTTGAAAGGAGATTATGTTGAAAAATAAATAATAATAATTCCAAAAAAACGGTTCTTTTTATGTTAGGCCAGTTACTTTTGCGGTCGCCCTCGTATAGTTTTATATAATGGAATTTATATAAAATAAAAACAAATAACATATGGACAATTACATCCAAAACGTACCAAAATCAAATTGAACCATCCAAATCTTAAAACTTAAAATATCCAATAAGCCCAGCGTTGCCGTTTTTACTAAAACTAACCATTTTTTAATCCTATGAAATTTTAAATAAATAAAATCAATGTTCCCTTATCAAACATTCACCGAAATATATTCAATTTTGCCATCTTCTCATTTCAGACGAGTTTCTAAAGTTCTGCATCAAAATTTAGTAATTTAATTTTAGTAATATTCAAACGCTCAAACAATGCCTATTATCTTGTTGTACGAGTGCAATCGAAAATAATATTTACGGGAGTGTGAAGATGAGTGAGGTATCCCCGTCTTACCTTAACTCACCACACTTGTTTTGATTGTTTTCCAGAATTTCTTCATTTAAATGCCGTTACTTCTAAGCCCACAAACGAATACCACAAACAATGATCTTTCCAAGACAAAACACCAAAAACTCTCATCAATGAAATTGAATGAAGTCAAACGAAATCTACTAATGAGTCTCTATATCAGTGATTATCTACACCCGCCATCGCTCGCATCGGTCACTCATTATACAAACTCTCACAAAACTACAACAACAAGCAAAATTCTACCACAATTTGTGAAAAAATAAAACCCTAAATTATAAACAAACAACTCCACAAATTCTTTTATAAAAATAACTTAATAAAAAAATTAAAATCGCAATCCACCTGTGTTAAAATTGACTTGGAACTTTGAAGACGATATTCTTTTATTCGCGTTGACTTCCATTTGACCCTTATCATTCCTGCAACACTCCCTTTATTCCCCTGCCTAACTATTTTGGAAGAAGTGAATTTTTTGTTAAATCTGCAAAGAATTCCACTTGCTTCCCTCACCCATATTCCCCTTTTGTTTCTTTTAATTTTACTGACCAATTTGACTTGAAATTAATTTCGTAATTAATTTTTTTTATGTAAATTGTATAAATTGCCTGCATCTCGTGTTTCTTTATGGTTTTTTCCATTTCGCGTGTTTTTTTTTCAAAATTTTTTTTTACGTTTTCGTTTGAACATATTCATCACAATCGTTGTGTACCCCTCTTTTTATATACATACATATATTTTTCTACGTTATTTTTCTTTGGACCTAAATTGTTTCGCGTTTCCCCTCTAAATATTCTGCGTCCCTGCAAAAATCATTCTTCATTTTCTGTGTTGCAACATTTCAAGTGGTAAGTAAAGTAAAATTGTATGAGCCATTCAAAAATCGGAAGGTGGTAGTGTTTTTCCAAAAAAAAAAAAACCTTTTTTATATTTTGTACATATGTATATTCTAAGACAATTCCTTCAAGTGTTTTTTTTTTAGTGGCGCCACTAATAACACAAATATTGAAATATGTAAAATATTAAAAGAATTATTTTGTCGTTGTATACTAGTGTGTTAATTTATAGCCAATATTTATCGACGCCCACACCTATCCTCAATAATAATCGACCACAAAATATTACTGTTTACTGCTATAAAGACATATGGAAACGTTCGTAAAAATTGACTTAGTATGTTTTTACTATTTAAATGTTGGCGGCCTAGATGTATTTTTTATGAGCGACTACTCTCTCCCATTTAAAGACTGATCTCTCCAATATAAAGACTTATGTCTCACATAAAGATTGCCACCATTGAAAAATTCAACTCTTAAGGAATATACGGGGTGTTTTTTATTAAATAAAACATTAATATCAAGTCAAATCAATTTTATTAATTTCAATTCAAATGTCATTACATACTTACAAAAGGGGGGGGGGGGGGGGGCAAAAGTTATCACCCCATGTTCTTTTTTAACGAAAAAATATGGTTTTGCTTGTGAAATTTGCTTATTAAATAAATTAGTATTTATCGGGTGATCAATCTAGAGATAATTATTAAAAATATAAAAGAAAATCAAATCATGAGTGGAATCATATTTTTCATTCGAAAGGATATTTTATGTCATTAATTTTTTGAATATAATTTCCTTCAAATGTTGGACGCAACTGCGCCTCAGGGTGTCCATTCTAAGGTTCCAATTTTAGATGACTCGTTTGAGCATTTCGACCGGTATGGCTAAACGTTCGAAAACCGTGGTTTTCACTGTATAAGTCTTTCCAAGATGAAAAGAAAAAATTATGTTAAACACAACTTATGCGTACGAGGGCGGTTCGGTTCTTAGCCTAGCACAAAAAGCGCGGTATAAACAGAAAAAAGTTCAGTGTTTTGGAAACTTCCATCTCTGCTATGAAAACATGTTAAATTTTGTTTAGATCTGGCAACTCCGTCATACAGAAACAGGTGTTCACAAAAGACGCATCCGCGATTTTTTTACAATGGAAAAATTAGAAATGCGTGGTGTCATTAAATACTTACATAAAAAAGGTTTATCGGGACAAGAAATTCATAATGAAATTCATAGTGAATGTGTTAGGTGAAAGTGCTCCTTCATATGCAACAGTAAAAAATTGGGTTGCTGAATTTAAACGTGGTCGTACAAGCATTGAAGATGAACCACATAGTGGACGTCCAAAAACAGCAACAACAACAGAAATTGTAGCCAAAGTGCATGATATGGTATTAAATGATCGACGAAAAAAAGTGCGTGAAATAGCATCTCAAATGATCGAGTCCATTTAATTTTGCATGAAGAACTACAGATGAAAAAGCTTTCTGCAAGATGGGTGCCGCACTTGTTAACAGCTTGTTTGGATCGTTTTTAGCGAAATAAAATGGATTTTAAGCGTCGTTTCATAACTGTTGATGAGACATGGATCCACCACTATACTCCAGAGACAAAAGAACAATCCAAACAAAGGACTGAAGCTGGAGGACGTGCCCCAAAGAAGGCAAAAACAATTAAATCTTCTAATAAGGTTATGGCAACGGTTTTTGGGACTTCAAAGGTATTTTATTGATTGACTATCTGCAAAAGGGTAAAACAATAAATTCAGAGTACTATTGCAACCTTTTAGATAAATTAAATGTACAAATTCGAGAAAAACGTCCTGGCTTACAACACAAAAAAATAATTTTTCATCAAGACAACGGCCCAGCGCACAAGAGTGTTTTAACAATGGCTAAAATGAACGAATTAAAGTACGAGTTGCTTGACCATCCACCTTATTCTCCTGATTTAGCTCCCAGTGACTTTTACCTGTTCCCAAATCTAAAAAAATTCCTTGCTGGCAAGCGTTTTACCTCAAATGAAGATGCAATTACAGTTGTAAACCACAATTTTGAAGACCTTGAGGAAAACTATTTTAATCAAGGGATAGAATTGCTAAATAAGCGTTGGACTAAGTGTATTGAAGTTTCAGGAGATTATATTGAAAAATAAAAATATTTTTGAAAAACTAACTATTCTCTTTCATTGATAGGCTTAGAACTTTTCGAACCGCCCTCGTCATCTGTAAAAAAAACCAGATTGAAAAAATAGCTCTAGATTGGTCACACGTTACAAATTCGAACAAATAGGGATAATTCCACCAGCCCAAAAAAAAACGCACCAACCAATTTTTTTAAATTAATTAACATAACTTAAATAATATTAAATGACATAATTAAAATTACTTTAATAAACTTTAATAAATAACATTAATTTTTGTTATTATAATTAGTAAGTCATCCCTAGTCATTTCAAGTTATTACATCAAGTTGAGAAAATGATATCGGCCAAGAGACAGCCGCCAGACATGACTATACGGGCTCGTTTTATGTCTTCAGTCGACAGATTCTCGCAGTCCTGGCAATTATTCTTAAGGCATTTGAGACTGAGGCTTGTTGGAGTAAAACCGCGACTTCTAAAAATTCCGTAAAAAGAAGTCAGGAACGGTTAAATCGGGTGATCTGGCTGGTCAGTGCAAATCACCAAATCAAGAGATTAAGCGACCAGGAAATGCTTTCATCAGAGTATCGGTTGTGGCTGCAGCAGGGTGTGTCGTTGCGCCGTCCTGTTGGAACCTCTGGTTCTCCAGCCCCAACTCATCCAATTGAGTAGGAATAACTTCGGTAATCAAGACTCTGTAGCACGCGCTGCCCACACCCGTCGTGGGCCCGCAGGGTTCTCGACAGATAACAGCTGATGCATTGTCAGCCTTTTTTAAGGGAACATTATCAAAACTTGCACCAATAATCTGCATAGGGACCGCCTACTAATGCCATATTGCGTGGCACGTCGTCTGGTTGATGTTCCAGGCCAATCTTCGACATTTGGCAAACAGCAGCAATATTCTCAACAAAACGGCTGCTCCGGGGCCAGTGTCTTCAGGGCGATGGCCAAACGCCGCATTCTTTGTCCAGTTGATGTCGGACGGCCAGAAATCTACGACGAAGCTAACGAATTCAACGAGTTGCTCAAAAAATTAAACATATTTTCGGGGTCCATGTGGAGTTGACCGATAAATGGCTTGTCGATTTGTATCTATGTTTGTTTACTTTACGAATGTCAAAACCTAATGGACATTTGACACCAAATATGCATTAATAAATTAAAAATATAGGTTTTTTCCATCGGAAGGCCAACCACGACGAAAAAACTAAAGTGCTTAAAAAACGTATTTTCGATGCTCTTCAATGAAGATAACACCGATCTTTGCTTTTTTACTAGAAATCCGGCTCAACCTTTAGATTATGATCAAATATGATAGTTTTGATGTTTTTATTTTATTAACATTCTATTTAAAATTTGTTTAACATACAGAAATATGTAATGGCAACCAACTTTTCATTCCATTTTAGCAACATCCTTGGTCCAAGAATCAAACATCTGCTAAATTTCATCAAGACTGGATGTAAGATGTAGCTCCTAGACCTTAAAGCAGAAAAATGTGGGGAGCTATACCCTAAATCTAAACCGATTTCCAAAAAATTTTAATAACATCCGCCCTTGTTTCAAAAAACAAACGTGTGCTATATTTCACCAAGGTTGGATGTAAGATGTGGCTCCTAGAGCTAAAATCAGGAAAATGCTGTTAACATATGTGTGGAAACTATATCTAAATCTGAATCGATTTTCTTCAATTTAGTAATTTTCGCCCTTGGTCTGAAAAACAAACGTGTGCCAAATTATATCAAGATTGGATGTAACATGTGACTTCTAGAACTTAAGCCCTTAAATCAGAAGAACATATATGTTGGGAGCTATATCTAAATCTGAACCGATTTTCGCTGATCCTTGTCCCACAAAAAGGGTGTGCCAAATTTCATCAAAATTGGATGTAACATGTGGCTTTATAAGATAAAGGTATAAAATCGGTTGAACATATGACAGCGCATAAAGAAAGGGACCTAAGGGAAAAAAATCAATTTTCATTTTTTTTTTTTCTTTTTTTGATGTGGACAACATCTGAGCATCGAATGAGACCGATCCCATGCCCCAAAAGTGTTCCCTCCCAGAGATATGCGCGTTTTATGATAGTGAAGTCGACGATTCTAAGCGCAAATATAAAGGGACCTAATCTGAAAAATGGCTCTCCTGAACCTGGTTTTTAACCTTAGGTCCCTTTCTATTTTGTGCCTATATTAAAGGCTGGACCATAATCGTTTTAAATTGGCCTGTACAAAAATATGCTGATAATTTTTTCAAATTTCTGGTTTTATTGGAAAGGTTGAATTTAATTTAATAATGGAACACTATCCGATGCGTTTTCCCATCGCCCAATGGGCTGAAGATTGTTTAGCAGGGTGTTTTAGATGAAGCGCATTTCCACCCTCGGTGGCTATGCCAATAAACAAAATTGCCGCATATGGGGTTCAGAGAAGCCATACGTGCCTATTTGAGAGCCAATGCATTCAAAACGAGTCAGTGCTTGATGTGGATTTTGTGCTCGGCGGCATCATTGGGCAATTATTCTTGTGAAAATGAGCAAGGAGCCGTCGTTATCGTCAACGGTGAGCGTGAAACGTTGAAAAATGAAATCGAAGTTGCTATTAAAGAGATTCGACCCGAAACAAATGAAAATGTAATGAAAAATTGGGTTGATCGAAAGATATTGTGTTCCATTAAATGAGAAAGAAAGTTCAACCCTTCCAATAAAACCATAAATTTGAAAAAAAATAGCAAGACATTTTTTCAGCCAATTTAAATTTAAATCTCCCACCGTGTAAAATTTTGGGAACTTTATCTAAATCTGAACCAATTTACTTCAATTTCAATCGTTTCTTGGTCCAGAAAACCTTACTTTTGCCAAATATCATGAAAATCAGACAACTGTTGTGACCTCTAGTTTGATTACAATCTTTAGATGGACGGACGAACGGACAGACAGACATCGTTAAATGAAATCAGCACTTGTATTATATATAAGTATATACTTAAAGGTGAGTGTGGCTCAAATATTGAAACATGAAACTTACAATACCCAGTTCCACAGGGTAATGCAGGGGTATTACAAAGTCACAGCTTTTAATACTAATTTTAGGTAAACCAACAACAATCTCTTAAACTTAACAAAAAGAGGGTTACAAGTTTTATTTTTGTTTGAAAGAGTGGAGAATACCAAGCAAGATTTTTACTAAATATGACCATTGTGCGGCGTGTTCTTAAAAAAAACGCGAAATCAAATTTTTTTTAGTAAATACCCTTTGGTTGGAGAATATTGTTCAACTGGAAAAGAAATGGAGAACATAATTCAACTATTTGATTTATTTTCTATGGAAAATTTTTCTTCGGTCATGGTACAATAAACAAGGTATGAGTCATTAGCACAACAACATCAAAATAGTTCGCTAGAATTGTCAAAGTCATTTGAAAGATAATGCCAAAAATACATTTTTATGAATGTCTAATGATAATTGTGAATGTTTGATAAAGAATTTTTCCCTTTACAAACTTCAACAAACGCCATTATCAAATTTCAAAATTGACAATTTAAATTACAACGAGAAAAAATTTTAAAACAGTTGTTAGTATAACTCTACCTTCTTTAATGTACCATGTCTTCGAATTTTAAAATTGTTTTCCTATTCTAGAAGGGTCAAAACGTCCAAAAGTGCGTTTAATGAAAGGGTTAATATGTTGGCTACAAAACTGGATCTTAAAAAACATACTTCAAAGCATAAATTTTTCTAGTTATGAGGCAATTTTAGTAAAAGGTCGTAAAAACTAAAAAATGTTGCTACCAATTCTTAATGGGTAAACAGATGGAATATATGTATGCATCACTGAAATGGTGTTGTAATTAGCTTTCTAACGATAACCATACAAGGGTTGCAATATATATTTCTGGACAAATAATGAAAATGCGAATATTTATCATCAAAAATGGTTTTATTGCTTTTCAAAGTATTCTCCAGCATGATTTATACACTTTTGCATGCGCTCAAACCAGTTGTCGAAGCACTTTTTCCACTCCGATTGAGACACCTCCAAAACATGGTTTTGAACGCCTTTAACAGCATCTTCTGGCGACGAAAATCGTTGACCACGCATTTTTTCTTGATGTGCGGGAACAAAAAGAAGTCATTTGGTGCCAAATCAGGGCTGTACGATGACCCATCAATTCGACGTTTGTGGCCGGTTCAAAGGCGCTAGCTTGAGCCGATGTGTGAGAGCTCGCATTGTCATGGTGCAGAATGATTCGTCTTCTCTTGTTCGTTTTTTGAATTTCTATAAAGACTTCAGGCAAACAAATTGTGGTGTACCACTCAGAATTGACCGTCCTATGTTGCTCAAGCGGAACATGAACAACTATCGTTGGATTTGGCTCGTCTTCGAAGACCTCCACGGTCGATTTCTGTTTTGTTTCGGGTTCATACGCATAGATCCATGATTTGTCACCTGTCTTTTGAAGCACTGCTATCGTATTTTTCAAAATTTTCATTGCACTAATCGACACGAGCCTTTTTTGAGCGATTGTCAAATTGTGCGGGATGCAACGAGAACAAACATTTTTTACGGCCAGGTGTTAATGCAATATCGAATGTTTGCTGGTGGAAGAAACGTCCAAGGATGCCTCTGTCTCAACGTATGTCATATGACATCTTGCATTTATCAGTTCACGCACGGCATCAATGTTCTCTGGCACAATGACCGTTTTTGGACGACCTTCGTTCTTTGAGCGAGCGTCGGCCACGATTGAATTCATTAAACTATTTTTTCACAGTGCTGGATAGTGCTTCATCACCATACAAAGATTTAAGTTCATCGATGCACTCTTGTCGCGATAATCCACCTCGAATGTTGTGATAAATGATAGCACTAAAATGTTCACGAGTTAATTTCATTTTTTGCCAAATTGATTTTTTCAAGTCACTGTAAACAACACGAATGATGCCCGTACGTCAGTCAAAACGTTGTAAGTACGTTTATGCTAAAAATGTCAAACTTTCCAATGGAAATGTCAGATGGCGCCAGGCAACACTTATTGTTGCATAGGCCAAAAAAATATATATAGAAACCCTTGTATTGCTTAATAATAAGGAAAACGTTTCACAGATATGATTCAATATCTGAAGTATACGTCTGAACTTCCTCGGAAACTATGGGAAACCGCCGTTTTTTTTTAATTTTTTCTTTATCTGCTTAAAATCAAAAGTTCTATCGATGGTGAAATCCGTGCAAGAGTTGTTACTTAACTACCTAACTGGACGGACCATCCGACCAAACCTTAAAATTTAAAATCCTTCGACCAAGTTTGGTCGGAAACGCTTAGTCTGTTAGTGAACATCGATTTATGGAACCCTTGGTTAAACTCTCTTTTTAATACTCTTTGCCAAAACCAATTCTGCGATTTCTCTTTTCAACATTAAGCCAATGCTTTTCAAACTGCACCTTAACAAAAATGTGATTGAGAATCAAAACAAATAAAACCCTGCACAAGTTACTCAGTTGATCTCAACAGTCAGACGGTCGGTCAGTGAACTTAACAAATATTAAAAACCGTTACATTTCGTCCACATCGCGAAGAGAAAACGACAAGAACAAAAACCATAGAGATTAGAACAGAGAAATGTTAAAAGGAGGGAGGGCAAAGCAAAGACATAATAATTGCATCAGCCGAACGTCAACGAATGGCAGAAGCATTTGCCAACATCAGTTTAACTTTTGTGACCACACTCGCAGTACTTGGGTTTTCTTTTTCTCCTCCCTTTCCTTTTTCTCCCCTCCGTACAAGTGATATTTTTTTTTTAATTTAAAAAGGTGTTTTCTTCGTATGGTAATAATTATTTGTTGAACGGCACAATAAAAAAAATCGTTACCAAACTACAGGTGTTATTAACAACTACAATATTATTTCTACGAAACAAAACGTGCTAATTTTGTTGTGAAACAAATTGTGAACTGTGAAAACGCATAAATGCCGTTTTATAGAGACTGGAAACATTTGAGCCGTTTTGTCATGAACTTTTGCGTTCTAGAAATTAATGAAATTTTGCAAAATTTATTCCACGCAATTTATTTGGATTTTCAGTTATTCTTTGATATAAAGTGAATATTGAAAAAAAATTAACACATCTGAAATTTAAAAACGCAACAAACGAGGTAAGTTTATTTAAATTGGAAAGTTTTTTGTAAAACTTCGGCAGTTAATGTTGCCGATCATCATCGTTCGCCATATTGTTTCATCATTTCCAATATTTTAACTTCAAAATATTCTCAATGGCTGAGATGTCAAAGGGACATACTAAAAAGTTATCT